>CM060846.1:262633011-263078011 GCA_030762175.1 Metallyticus violacea | reverse complement strand
GGACTAGAAATCCAGCGGAAGAAGGGCTAATGTAGTTGGAATCTGTCTTAAACTACTATATCATTTGCGTCTTTTGTTTGTATTTTGATATTGCGTCTTTTTCACGTTATCGTTTGCATTTTAATTGGCATTAAATTTTGCACTTGCGTCTTTTCTCACGTTTTTGCACCATCATTTGCATTTTAATTATATTTAAAGCCTCCGTTTGCATCTATCTCGCGTTTTAGCGCCATCGTTTGCATTTAAGCCCCTCAGTTTGCATCATATTAAATGTATATGTTAATTTTCACATTTTTTTCACTTTAATTTCAATTAAAGACCCCACTTGCATTTTTTTGCGTTTAGTGCCATTTTTTACATTTTAATTTAATTCAAACCCTTTCTGTTTGCATCACATTAAATGAATATGTTCATTTTCATTTTTGTATAATAAGGCATACGGTGAATAAAATTGAGGCTTTGATATAAATTCGTACTTCCCCCTCGACACATTCACTTCCACCCCAACCCCCTCCAACCACATCCCCAACCACCTGCAACCAATTCCCCAACCACCTGCAACCAACTCCCCAACCACCTGCAACCAATTCCCCACCCCCACCTACCCCTACCCTATGTCCCATTCCCACTTTTGATTTCATATGCCTCATGAATTTAATCACCGGAAAAGGGATATATACTACTTAGAGCGCTACATCCATCATCATCACCACCTGTAGGCAGGAAACACGCGAAGGTACATGTAAATAGACTCCCGTTGATTTGATTGCCACTCACCCAGATATGTTCTGCGACTGTCAAAGTTTCGCAAAGAATGTAGTATTGCGTAACTCCGAGTTAACGTAAAGGTTTCCTTCACTGAGATCCGGAAACGAGATTCTCATCCTGAAGACCGGTACTGCAGATGAACAGTATACGTAGATATGGGACATATTTTTCATCAGAGCAACTACTATATTTATTGCTAAGCATCGTACCCATAATTTGAAACTTTTTAAGCTGGGTCTATTTAATTAAAAACAACTTACACAAAAGTTTAATTTTCTAAACAAGTTACTTCTGGTTCTGTACTTAATAAGCTCCAGAGACCTTCTCTTCCTCGGCGCTTGGAAAATTCGGCAAGGAAACCCGCTAAGTGATTTGCTTTAACAAATATGTCGATCGGAACACTTATTGGCTTCTGGGATCAGTTTACCCTCTCCCCCGAGCTGGAGAATACTCTTCCTGAGGAACTCATGATGAAGGACGTACCTGATCCTAAAAGTCATTGTTAATAGTGCGTGTTGAATTGCCCTGCAACGGCCAAATAAAAAATTGCAATTCTCTTTGCTAATCTCTACCTTATTTACAATGACCATCCTTTCATTGAATGTACTGGATTGTTCACGCGTAGACCTGAGCTGAAATTATTGATGGAATTTCACCGACACTGGTGTTTATTTTTTTGCACAAGACGAAGTTCAGGTCTTAAGATTATTTTGTATTTTGTGGCTTTTCTCGCTGCGCTTACAATTTCAACTGAATGATGATACTCCTACACATATCTTTTTTAATAGTGTATGACTACTGTTTTTATTACTGAGGCACCACAGGCGGTGGAAACTGATGATACATGAAATGAAATGATATATTGGAAAAGGATTATTAAGGAAGGAAACGTTCCACGCGCCCTAAGATGTTATGGTCCCATATGCGGTGGTAAATAAATATGCGATTAATTAACTGAGATGAAAGGTAATTAAAAATTAGATATTTATTCGTAGGGTGAATTGTTCTCAGAGTTAGACTTGTTTGGGGTAGTGTGGTGACTGCTGAAGCCATCCTGGTGTTCCTCTCGTTCCTTTTCTCCACGCGTTGATCCGAAGTTTGAGACAGCGTTATGGTGTCTCGGTCTTCTGCTCCGGCTATATTAGACTTTTCACTAGTAGCTTTTCGGAATATAATACCATTCTCGGGTCGAAGAATTTGAATAGATCGTTGTAATGTGAAATGTAATGCGTAACATATTTTCCCTAGGGGTGCAACAGTCGATGTTCCTTTGTATGCCTCACATAATAGAGCCAAACGTTACATGGCTAGTTTCAGGGTAAACATTGTTATTGCAAGAAAGAGGGATCGATGTGTTTATACTCTCATTCGCCCTTCTCCCGTACAAAAGTTTCTGTTATTACCAAACTGACGGTTTTGCGAGATTTTGAAAGATACTTGTCTTCCCACTTCTCGTTCACAAATGTTATGACATCTAATTTTTAACATTAATTTAATATTCTCCTGATAATAGTGACCACTTGGGTGATTTGTGTGGTGGTGGGAATCTACTGCTAAAGTTTATATAAGTGCTTAATTTTCTAAACTTGCAATTATGAACAACAAAACTCTGCCTGATGGAAAAATCTAAAAGTGGTCCAAACTCTGCATTTAAAAGAACGTTTAAATTCACCTTATATAGTTCTTGCGATTTGCAACATGCTTGATCTGTAGATCTATGTAATCATTATTGAAGCTCAAGTAGACGCACATCGTGGCTGTGTCCATAATGAATATAGATATTGCAATTTCACTCTAATTGTAAAGCATTAATGAGCCGTAATTTAATTTACTGTTCAAAAACTCGGCCTTTAATTCCTCAAAGCAATTTCGTACATTATTATTTTGTGATATATGTAAAGCACGACCAGTATTTACAATCTATATTTACCGCTTGTGGTGCCTCAGTTATAAAAACGGGCGTTAAACATTATTAAAAAATTCAGTCGATATTCTACATACCTCGATACTCAAGATAGGGCGATATCAAGAAATACGCCTTTCATAAAATCCATACTTTGTTAATAAAACAAATTTCAATTAATAGTCAAAGTACATTTTTTAAAATGGTTGCAAGACACGTGTGTCACATTCATAAGCTTTAAAGTATCAGGTAACAGGTACCAAGGAAATGGACGCGTTTCTAAGCTCGATCTCCGAATTTAGTCACCTCCCTCCTTATATTTTTACAGGTGATCTGACAACAGTATATCTTAGCTACAAAATTCTTTAAAAATCACGCACCAGGGCAATAAAACATACTGAATTTGAGTTTTTAGTAAATATTGACATTGCATTTGTTTCTATCTGTTTTACACATTTCATGGATGTGAAAAATCCTTCGCCTAGAAAAAAAAATTATTCGCCTAGAAAATACGAGATGCATCCAGAAAGTAAGTCCCAATCGCGTCTAGAGATGACAGCATTAGTCGAATAGCAATGCCCATGCGCAGTAGAAGAGAGGAAGTATGTGGAAATAATGCAGTAAAGTTTCAGCCTTATGACGGCCGTGGTTACCGCGCTGTGCTAGGAGAAAATGGCTGCTCTGATATTGTCTCCCGCCAACTGCTAGTTCGTGCAATCATCCGATTTTTGCACGATCAAAAGCAGAGATCCACCGCCAATTGTGTCAAAAGAGTATGGATACGACATTATGTGCGACAGTATGGTAAGACGATGGTGCAAGCAATTCACTGGAAGGACCAACCAATATTTACAACGACGACCGTAGGGGCCGACCGTCCCTGGTGACGGCAGAAATGTTGGAAAGTGTGCGGCAAGCAATTGAGCAGAACCGGCTCTTCACAATTTCAGAACTTTCTTGTCAATTCCCCCGATGTCTCGCTCGCTTGTGCACGAAATTGTCTCCCGGTGGCTTGGTTTTAAAAATGTGAGCATGATGGGTGCCTAGGCAACTGACAAACGTCTGGCCGTAGCATTGACATTCCTACAGCGGTACGCAGAGAAGGGTGACGAGTTTCTCGACAATATTGTCACTGGGGATGATACATGAGTGTCGCATGCCACGCCAGAGACAAAACAACAATCGATGCATTGGCGGCATAGTGGTTCATCTGTGAAGACCAAATTCAAGCAGACATTCTCGTTCAAAAAAATCATGTGCACGGTCTTCTGGGATCGACGTGGTGTCCTCTTAAGCGAATTGTTACCGCGACGGGAGACCATAAATGCTGATTGGTATTATCAGACGATGCATAAACTGAGGAGAGCAATCCAAAACAAGAAACGTGGGATGTTGACAAGAGACATTACGCTATTGCATGACAATGCAAGACCCCATACATCCAACGCCACATGAAATGTGTTGAATAAGTTTGGATGAGAGATCTTCGACCATCCACCCTACATCCCCGACCTCGTTCCAAGTGATTTTCATCTCTTCCGTCTCATGAAGCGTTTTCTGGCAGAAAAACGTTTCCACAATGACGCTGAGGTGCAGAATGAAGTGACTTCGTGGCTCCGAACATTGGCGGCAGATTACTATGACTTGGGCATACAATTGATGGTGCACCGTTACAATAAATGCCTCAACAATAGTGGTGACTATGTTGAAAAGTATCCAGTGAATCTATGTAACTATTCCAATAAATATTTCTTACTTAGTGGTGCTTGTGTTCTCTTTATCGGTCATCTGGACTTACTTTCTGGATGCACCTCGTATCTCCAGTTCTGGATCGAAATAATTAAAAAATAAGTTTTTATAAACATATTATGTGATCGGCCAAACTATCACAAGTAACTTAAGGTAATAATATCGCACTTCTGCTTCTTTAGCACGAAAGCTGATTTTATGTTACCTCTAGTTGTTTATTTGAAGTGACGGAATATGGTGCATATCGTGGTCTAACTTTTTCGAATAATATAGGTGAACTTTGGAACTATTTTCAATTGGACCCTATGAGTGATAACTGCACCCTTTGTATCATTTTTAAAAAGATCTTTCCCCCAGATGGAAATTCATAAACACACAATGCTAACAATCTATATGTATCACCTCATTTCCAAAAACTACCTCTACCGCACATCCCCAACTAATATATACACACCAAGTGAAAAAGTAGTAATTAACCAGTCTGTGCCGTTCGTTCGAAAAGGCATCGTTGTCATAATCGTCATACATCATCCAACTCAAATACGAGTCAACCTACCTTACATAATTTCTGGACGGTAAATACACATTTAACTGGAATATAATCGATCAACACTAAAATATTATATACGATATGGAAAGAGAACCAGTCATTTAGCTTTTCCGAAGACGATGGATTTAAAGAGATGATTATACAACATGAACCACTCTGGGAACTTATCAATATAATTATAAAGGTATTAAATGTCTCATCATAAGAAAGACAATTGGTGAATAACGAAATTCAGATATATTTTATTGATGTATTAATTTTCTTAATATAATAAAATTGAACTGTATTTTATTTCATAAACAAAAAGTATCGAATAATTAAACCTGTTTGAACCTATATTATTGAGTATCCAAAAATAATATTTTAATATTATTTTTATATTCACAATGTAATATTTTCGGCTATAATTGAGATGGCATTCGATTTGAAGTTCTAATTCATAAATCAGATAGCTATACAAGGTGTTGCAGAATCAGGTAACATATTATTGTTCGTAAAAGGAATAGAATATGGAGATATTTCATATCTTCCTTTACATAGTGAATGATTTAACTAGTCATGAGCAGCTACATTTTAATGATGAGATCCATTTGCTGCAAAACAATGAACATATTTATCAAATGTTTTAATTACAAATTTATGGCTGGTTCTTAGGCAATATATAAACTTAAATTGCATATGTCAAATCGTTTATTGTATAAAGGGGATTTTTAATACAACTTTTGCGGACGATAAATTTATATTGAAGGATACTGAAGATAAACTTCAAAGATCCATACTCATTGATTCATACCATCTGTAAAATATGGAATATGCAGCTCTTAAAAGCAATAAATGAAATACTAAAGTTATGGCATTACAGGGGAATTGTCTTTTTAGGGTAAGATAATAACTGAGCCAATCGAGCAAAGCACTGTCTTTGCCTACCTTGGTTGGGAGCTAATAAAGAGAACGAAGTGAAGAAAATACTCCACCTATATCAATACATGCAGGGAACAATTAGACGAGAGCTAACAGCAAGGCATATGAAAAAGGGCAATTCAATTTATATAAAACCAAAGATATGCCAATTTTAATGTATGGAAGAGAAACTTTAAGGGGAAAAAAGTATAGATCTCAAATAGTAATATAAAACTGTTTTTTTAATCGGTGATAGCACATTGCTTCAAATACAAAAAGAAAAATGAATTAAATGAAAGAACGACTCAATATATTCTCTATAAACGAAATATGTTTGCATCATTGGAGAGATTGAACAGACCGCGCTCTAAGGATGAAGGATAATGGAATACCAAAACTTACCTTTAAATGCCATCCTAATGAAAGAAAATCACATTTATCGAAAATTTGAAATGGAACTCACTTTAAAGGCGCACGATTTTAAACGGTATTACCGATTGAGCTTAGCAAACAAGGTTAACGAACACGCAAAAGGTGTAAAGATAAACATTAAAAAGCATTACAATGTAACAGCGTGCTGGTTATCCAAGAAAAGCAGTAATCCATTATGTTAAGCACTAGAAAATAGTGCTGTAAGGATTAGACGCTAAAACTGTAAAGCGGCAACATTCAGAAACTTCAGTGGTCCTAAAAGTTAAAAAAAAAAAAAAACAATCGGTAGTAAATGGCAAGGGATGGCGTAAAAATGGTGTCTCAACTTTAAGGTAATTTTTTCCGAAAGCCCACTAGCGGGATGGTTGAATTTGTGGCATCATTTCGCAGAGCACTCGCGGGCCATCGTTTCATTTTTAATTTTTTTTTTTTTGGTTATGTACATATATATTTATTACAAGTACAAACAAAATATTATACAATAAAAGCATAATTTTTTTTCATTGCAACATCACATTTTTTTAGAAATATATAGGTATTTATATTTTGCAAGTACAAACATGGTATTATGGAAGTTCAAGTATGTTTTTGTCAATTACGTATATATTTACACACACATCTGCAATGAGGTCCGCCCAGCCTCGTGAGGACAATTGGGAAGCTACCTGATGGAGAGATGGCAATCTTCGATCTAGTAAGCATCAATATAGCTAGCGGAGGGATACGGGGTTTGTTTTCGGGCGGGCCTACCAACCCTGGGTCCAGAGGTGGAACACAGAGGTCTGTGTCACCCAGTGGGTTTTTGCATTTAGGACGGCACCTAGAGTCCAAACCGACCCGCCTTTCGGCCTCAAGCCATCACGTCGCCCAAGCGCGCCAGATTAACTTAGCTTCAAAAGCCGAGCGAACCTAGCTTCCAGTATCTCACTGGTGAAGAGGTCATACTAGCTTAGACCTACTCATTTAAAGGGACGAGTTACCCCAGCATTAAGGAACCCCCCACCCCCTGAACAAAAACGGTGATTCTGGTAAAACCAGCCCCCAGGATACACGCCTGAGGCACTCCCCTGGGACACACCGCTCATGCGAGTACTCAATTTCCCGTGAAGGGATAAGGGGTGCTGATCACATGCCTCTCTGCAATACTGCACTCTACCAATAATACCATATGATGGAGGTATAGGACGCAGCGGTCGTCGCGGTTCGTCAAGCCCGCCATGGGTTAGTAAAAGGCTAAGTAGAAGATATATAGAAGATATATATTACAAGTTAAACATACTATTATACAAGCATTTTTTCTAGTAGGTACATGTTTTAATTATGTACAATGAAGCAGTGCAAATTTCCACAATAAAGTAAAAAGGAGTATTTGGTAATTTTGCAACCATGGTTTCGCCAGAAATAATTAAATTAGGTGGCCTTCATGGATGCGGTATTTTGTATTGTCAGCATACTTGGAAAATGAGTCGAAGTGTTGTTGGTCCGGATGGTTACGGGATGAGAGTAGGCGTGGTCGCGAGACCATTAGGTTGTTGCCTGAAGTGCAGTAAGAACAGTTATTAAAAATGGATAATGCGAGTGAGGAAATTATGCAAATGAAAGGGGGGGAAAATTGTTGTACTTACCGGCAATAAGTCCAGAATAATCTGTTTTCATTTTCCATTGGGTAGGAATTCTGTACCGTGATATATTATCTAGAACGGTGTCTCGTTGAGGTGGGAAATGGTGTACTCAGGGAGATTGTTAAATGAAGAAAGTAGGAAGACTTCTCTTTCGTCCTCGAGTCTCCGCACAGTAATGTTACCGTATTGATTGTTGAGTTGATCTTGCCCCGACAACCATGTAGGGAGCTTTGTAGGTGAGGTCTCTTGTAGTGATATTTGAAGCTCTCTGTGCATAATTTGCGAGATATTTTAGCAATTTACGCTGCTTGTTGACACAACTAGTTGCAAGGAGCTATTTGTGTGAGTAAGGAAGAGCATGACAAGTTGTAACATGCTGGTATGTGAGTTGACCACAAGTCATGTTTAGTCTGGACAGGTTTGAACATGTTCACTCACAAACATTATTTCGGAAACAGGAAATTTCCGATGTATATTGAACAGTGATTTGCACACAACGATGTCCAAGGAACGACTTAATGTGAGTAAATAAGATGTCGCGGACAAGTCCATATGACCAAACTTGCCTGGCCACAAAATAATACGTTTCTGGAAACTAGTCATACTTTTGTTTGAGAGGATTGAACACGTTTACCGCAAACATCCGGGAAGTCGACTCAAGTACATGTGTGTTTCATTGTGCACGTACCTACCTGTTTTAATTATTTAAAAAACAAATAATTTGCTGCATACCTCATATGTACAGCTGATGTGTCGGCGAGTAATGTAAGGAATAAAAACGATGGTAATTGGAGTGTTGTGATTGGTGGAAATAACGAGGATTGTGAATGGTGGAGAAGATGAAGAGAAGGAATATGGTTGGTTCAAATAAACCGTGTTGTGATTGGTCGGACGGCATACAGTGTGTGCTGTCAGACGTCCCAAGTTGCTCGAAAGGGGGCGCTGACATGGTGCACGGTTAAGATAATGTATGAAAAATATTTTATACACAAATAATGTTGTGGAAAAATAAATGTTATGTTGCAACTTTGTAAAAAAAAATGTTACGTTGCGAAAAAAGGTGTTACGTTGCAATAAAAATGCATATTAAATACATAATATTAACATTAAAAACTAAAAAGGAGAAGGAAGAATGAAATAACCATTTTATAATTAGGTACATGTTAAAGAACAAAATATGATTTGTATATTATCTACATAAAACATGCATAAACTTGCTTAAATCGGTATACCAAACCGTTTACCTAAAAATAAGTCAATATGGCATAAGCAATAAACATTTAGGAAAAAAATTATCAATACAAAAAAAATTACCACCTAAAAATAAATATTTTCAATATACCATACATGTTACACTAAAGATATTTCTAAAAATAAATCATAATAATTAATAAACATTATCAACACACACATAAACATTATCATCAAAATGGGCAATTGAACCATATTGACGCCACTGCATTTCTTCAAAATTACGCACCAAACCAAATAATGAATACACAAAAAATACATTTTTAATTAATTAAACCACGTAATTGAAATATATATTTTAAATACAAACAGTTAAGGGGGATAAAACAAATTTTTAATATAAAAGTTAATATTTTTCTTCTGATATGATTTTTTTTTCAAAATGCGAAAAAATATTTTCATTACAAAGTAACATTTTTTTTTTTTTAGCTGAACATAAATTCTTATGAAAAGTTAAGTATTGCACAGAGTTTTTTCTTGTTATTTTTGATTTTCATAGTACTTTGTTTTCAAAGTTAATATTTTGCTTCTAATATGAATTTTTGTTTCAAAACATGAGAATGTTTTTCGATTGGAACATAATTTTTTACCAAACATAAATTTATTTTGCAAAGTTAAATATATTAAATAGTCTTCTTGTTTTCAATAATATGAATATTTGTTTCAGAAATTGAAATTTTTTAGCAGCATAACTTTTTTTTTTTTTTTTTTCCACAATATGAATTCTACGTTGCGCAGTTAAATATTGTATATTTTCAAACCTAATATTTTGTTTCTAACATGAATTAAGGCTTAGCACACACAATTTTTGTGCAAATTTAAATGTAATACATAGTGCTTATTTTTCAAATTAAATATTTCGTTTCTCAGCATGAATTTTTCTTTATGAAGACTAAAGTACTTTATCTTTATGCACAATATAACTTCTTATTTTATATTAAATAGTGTAAATTGTTTATTTTGTTATCAAAGTTAGTATTATGTTTCTTATATAATTTTTGTTTCAAAATGTGGAAGCATTTTTATTGCAGCATGAAAGTTTTTTTCAAAACTATTATTTTGTTTGTAATATGAATTTTGGTTTCAAAAAATTAAAATATCTTTATTTGATAATAATTTTCTGCACAGCATAGCCTATTTTTGCACAATTACAAATTGTAAATATTTTTGTTTTCAAGGTGAATATTTTGTTTCTAATGTGATTTTTGGTTTCACAAAGTGAAAATGTGTATTTTGATTGCAACAAAACATATTTATTTGCACAACATAAATTCTCCTTTGCCTGGTTATTAATTGTAAATAGATTTTTTTTGTTTAAAAGATGATATTAGGTTTATATGATTTTTTGTTTCAAAAGCTGTAAGTATTTTTAATGTCACATTACCGTTTTTAATAATTATTATTTTATGTTTAATATGAATTCTGGTGTCAAAAAATTAAAATATTTTTTATTTGAACTTTGCATTTCTCTGCACAGCAAAACCTATTTTTGCCTATTTATATATTGTACAATTTTTTGGTTTTTAAGATCAATATTTTGTTTCTAATGTGATTTTTTTATTTCATAAAGTAAAAATGTGTATTTTTATTGCAACATAAAATGTTTATTTGCCCAACATAAATTCTCTTTTGCCTGGTTATTAATTGTAAATAGATTATTTTTTCAAAGCTAGTATTTTGTTTCTAATATGAAACTTGTTTTGCACAACATAAACTTTTTGGTACGTTGAATTTTGTAAATATTTTTTGTTTGTTTTAAAGTACATTTACTTCTCAATATGCATCTTTGTTTATTAAGTCGGTCCTTGGACGTCATTGTGTTAACATGCAGAGTTAAGTGCTACGAGGTCCTGCCTATACTGTGACTACATCTGCCGAGTTGATCTTCTCCAATTACACACCGTCATCTTCGTAAATGCCGTCACCACATGCATGTACTGACACTAAAAAAGAATAAATTAAAATAATAGAAACGTTCCGAGGCGCACAGATAATGTTTTCTGGGTCTTATAAAATAAGCGTTTAAAGCGTCATCAATTTATCTCTTGCCGGGATATCAAATAATTTGCCGACGGTAATACACACATCAATATAAATGTACTGGCACTATAACGTGTTTTTGAAAAAAATTAAAAAGTCCATTTACATATTTTATCGTACCGCACTTGCTCCTTCAACCCCATCATAACTACGTCTACTGAAGCGACGTAATCTGATTACACCCGACATCTTTGCCTATGATTTTGTAAGTACCATATACGAGGGTCGTTCCGAAACTAATGCCTCCTATTTTTATTCATGGAAACTACAGGAGATACATAAATCACAACAGCACAGCTAAATAGAGCAATATTTCAGCTACAGACTGTCATTTTTCCACATAGTCACCACCATTCGTTTTGCACTTTTGCCAACAATGAACCAGAGCTTGCATGCCGCGCTGGTAAAAATCTGAACCAGCTGAGGCTAACCACTTCCTTACTGCTTTGACAACAGTATCCGAGTCTTGAAAATGTTCGCCACGTAGTCCATCTTTCAGAGGCCCAAAGAGATGTAAGTCTGAAGGAGTTAAATTGGGGCATTATGGGGATGT
Organism: Metallyticus violacea; assembly: GCA_030762175.1. Taxonomy (NCBI): domain Eukaryota; kingdom Metazoa; phylum Arthropoda; class Insecta; order Mantodea; family Metallyticidae; genus Metallyticus; species Metallyticus violacea. The sequence continues at coordinate 263,066,243 of CM060846.1, read as the reverse complement.
GGTAAGACAGTTCAGCCAAATTTTGCAATGAGTTGCGTGGCCTAGCGTTATCATGTTGCACGTGAAAGTTGGTCTTCTTCTCTGGCCTTACTATGGAAATTCGGGCTTTCAGCTTAGTCAAATCGTCTTGTAGCGTGCTGAATTGACTGTTGCTCCAGGCTCCAGAACATCCAAAAGAACCACACCCTGGCTATCCCAGAAGACTGTGCACATCACTTTGCCCGCAGAGGGCTGTGTCTTGAATTTCTTCTTTGACGGAGAATCCGCATGTGGCCATTCCATGGACAGTCTTTTGGATTCCGGCTCGTAGTGGTGACACCACGTCTCTTCTCCGGTGACGATACTATTCAGAAAATTGTCAACTTCAGCTTCATAATATTTCCAGCAGGTCCAGACTAATTTCCATTCGATGTTTGTTTTGTTCTTCTGTAAGCATCCGCGGAACCTCTCTCGCCCAGACTTTGCGATAACTAAGATGTACTAACATTGCTTCCAAGGCATTACAGCCGACATTCAGGTTTGCACACAATTCTTTGGTCGTTATCCGCCGATCAGCACGGATGAATTGATCAAGACGCCCTTCGTTGTGAGGGGTGACAGCTGTACAGGGTCGACCGAGTCTTGGCTTGTCATGCACACCCTTTACACCACCGTTAAAATTCCGTACCCATCGCCTCACATTGCTCACGTCTAGTGTATCGTCTCTATACGCCTTTAGCAAGCGTCGATGGATTTCAATCGGCGCAATTTCTTCAGCAGTGAGGAATTCAAACACACATCTGTTTTATACGCGCGTCCATATTAGACTACATTTTAGAACACTTCTCTGATGGCGTCAACTACCGCAGAACAACGGAACCACATGCAAATAAAAGAGGAAGGTTCAAGGTTCATTACAACAACGACATCTGGCTCGGACATCCAGAGTCAGCACAAAAAAAATAGGAGGCATTAGTTTCGGAACGAACCTCGTACATTATTTATTACCGCCAGCTCCAAGACGATCTTCACCAATTACACTTCGGAAAAAAATACGCATAAAAATACAGAAAATGATGGCAAAAACTGCCAATGAAAAAAAGAATTGAAAAAGTTATGCTTATATTTGTAATGTGTATATTTGTAAGTATTTACCACATGTATGTACTTAACCGAAAATAAAATAAAATTTAAAAAACAAAAATGGTTAAGGGGCGATCCGCGAAATGATGCCACAACCTCGATGTACCCACCGATTGTATCAATAAACAAATTGTGTTTTAAAAACATAAATATATGTGTTTTTCAACTTGTTACTAAATAAGTACAAATAACTGATAGGACACTATTGAGTCACACCTAATAATTTGAAAGTTTTATGAAGAAATTAAAAATTGTAACGAAGTCCCTATTTAAACTTACAGGGGACATAGCATGTGCGCTTTCTAAATGTAAGATGTTTGCTTGCTCCTCGCCCAATTGATGTCACTAGCCATGATTGAAGTCGAAGAAGAGTTTGTGGTATAGTTTTTTGCCTGCGGTTAGCCTCGGACTTTTTTGCAACACCTTTGTAGGACACCGCCGTACACCCGCGTCGCATTCAACATTCGCTAGCTTCCTAATGTGTGTTGGTAGCGTGGAAGGGAAAGGAATAGTAAAGGTTCGGATCACAGGGTATTGAAGCAATTTCATCAATCAGTGCATGGTTTATGTTGCATAATGCGATTTATTGTTACTCTGTACATAACTATGATAAGTAATGAAAGCAACCGTCGATAATGATGTTTTAGAATACGAATATTTCGACATTCAAATCTATTCATAATGACGCTAAAACAGAATGAAAAGTTTCTTATGATTGGGAGTGAACTCCGAAATGAACGATCGGATTGCTCACCCAATAAAGTACTTGTCAATTTTTATGGGTGCAAAGGAATTACATAAAAATCATGAGCTCTGAGGCATATATGAAAACAATCGAATATATGCGGATATTTTGTAGCTCGCAGCATTCTCATGGGATGAATTATTTCTGGGCTTCTTCGGTGACCATTGGGTCATCAAAAAATTATATTATTGATTTTATTCGCTATAGTGTTAATGACAGAATTTTTTGGAGGGCGACATACATATCCCAGTATTCAGAATTTTCGTAAGTTGGGAATTTTGTTAACACAGAGCTTCCTGCGCGGTTTTCAATTATTGCCCTACCTTTAACGTGCTCCACTTTAAATTGTATTCATTGACATTTGAAGGTCGTGGTGTTATAATAAAATAAAATTTAAAGTTCTTCAAAACGTCATGCTCACCTGCTGCATTACAAAAAGTACAATGTTTACAAAGATGTTCTGGTTGGTTCTCTTTTATATCTCATTTTATAAATTTACCCTTCTAACGGCTTTGTTATTGTAGGTTATTTGGTCTGCAGAACGTTTGTACTTCATTTCTTATATTATTACTAAAGTTTCCTGAACACAAATTGGATAGTCTAGTAAGCTACCTTTGCCGCTGCATTTTCACAATGCCTACCTTAATTGTCTATTGAGTGATTTTTAATCAAGAACGCTACTATCTGAGGTAATAGATTACATTTTGACATACAACATACGTATTTACAATATAATTAAATTATTTCCTATCATGGCTACATTATATTAATTATGTACTATACGTATATCGGCTGGTCGAATAGCTATATAACGACCCGTTTCAATATATACTATTTAATAGCTGACAATAGAAGAAGTCAACTTAACTTAATTTTAAATATTCTGTAGACATTTTAGAAAAGATTTTTATTTTCTACAACTCAATCCTGCAAACACCTGAGCCGACTTGATGTGCACTCTGCTGCTGTTCATTTTTTTTTTCTGAAGCCTCATTCTTCACTCTTGCCTCCTTTGTATAAGCCTCTGTAGCTTGATCTGTCTATATTCAACAATTTTTTCATAACCCGGTGTTGAAAGGCAACCCTCCTTTTGCACACATATCTCTAACAGTTTGCAGGCGGCTTCGTTGAGGTTGGAGGGATATTAGGGATAAGGCTTTATTATGAGTATAGCGCACATTGACATTACAGTCCATTCGCATTCTTTTTTACCCGTAGGCAGGGCAAGAGAGCGGAGGACAGGTCCGTATAGCTTGCGGCACACGTCAACAGACGCAGTATGTTTGTAGATAGCAAAGACGACGTTATTCGTGTTAAAAGGGAATGTTCACCGTGACAATCATTGAAACCTTTGTAGATGCTATACAATACAACATATGGTGCTCTTCATAAATGTCACCCATATGTCGGGGAAGCCAGTCCATAAACAAGCTGCTCGCATTATACAGAATGTGCATAAAACTTTTTAAAGACATAAGAAACTAGTCCCTCAAAGCTGATGCCTGTAAAGTAACAGGAGTGCCCAGAACACCAGCTAAAACTATAAACACACGATATATTTTACACTATGAAACACTAACAAAGAAATGGCGGAAGGATTTGCAAACAATTTGACAAAATCTTTGATTTTCATTGACAAATAATTCAATCAACCATACGTGAACTATATCAGCAACATATAACACACACCGTAGACAGATTCTTTCTGAAGTCTAAAGGAAAACAGAAAACACAAACTGTGAATTCCTATACCGAAGGACAGCGCTCCTCGACATTCTTAAATATATGGGTTTCAAATTTAAGGTACAGGGTAAAAGAAAGACCGTAATGGAACTCATTGAATACGAATACTGCGATCCATTCAAATTGTGTACTTCACACAGAAAGGATACCGATATCTACATGTGAAAGAGACATGGTAAGATAAGCACGATGATAGTTGACGTCATTGAACTATGTCATAGACACTTGCAGTGTACAGTTTTTAACTTGAAGGGGAAAAAGGCTTGTTATTTTGCACTTTGGAGATGGAGGGGGATTTCTGCCCAATGCTTTGTTCTTAATGGAGTCCCCAGAGGATTACCACGGCACGATGAATTCAGCAATATTTAAAGAAAGATTTGACGCTATGTTAAAGACCCTAGAGGAACCATCAGTAATCGTAATGGACGACGCGCCATATCATTCACGTTTGCTGCAATCTATGCCGAGGAAGAGAGAATATTTGATAAAATAGAATAGCAGATCTCAACATTAAACTTCCCAGGCACCCCGAACATCATTATTACATCTGCAAAAACTTATCAAAGAAACGTATAACAAGTACAAAATGCATGCTCTTGATGTCTTAGCTGAGGGCTTATCTCCTGGTTACTACACATCTCTTAACTCCGACACTTAAGCAGCAGAGAGAGCTGCAATGCAAACGCCTACTTCCGGGAAAAAATCCTTTACATATGAACAAATTTTCACAACTGAAGAGAGCTACAACTGTCAGAATGACAGATGTGTATACCAGAACTTCCGAAGAAGCTCGTGAGAGTGCCCCAAAGATCCAGAGCGGCCACCACCCCGCCTCAATAATGGTTTGGTGGGGAGTGAGCTACGATGGTATCACAAAACTGCATTTCTGCCAAAAGGGGTGAAACACAACAGTCAGAATATATATATAAAAAAACTTTCTTTGAACCTGTGGTGATAAACCTGAACACCGCTTTGTTCAAGCATGGGTACTGGACCTTCCAGCAAAATTCTGCTCCAGTCCTCAAGGCAAGGTTTACTCAATTTTGGCTTGAAAAATGTTCCTGGTTTTATTAATAACCAAGACTAGCCCTCAACCAGCCCTGACCTCAACATCTTGGATCGTAAATTGTGATCATTGCTTGTAAGAAAAGGCACTCCAACATTAAGCCTCTCAAGCGATCCCAGGAGTTCGGTTTTTTTCACCCAAGAACGTGGGTTCGAACCCGGCCAGGACTGGTGGATTTTTTCGGCCGTAAAAATCCTAAGTATGGCTTCCTTCGGAAGGGAAGTAAAACCGTGGGTCCCGTGTCGTACATTTACGGCACGAAAAAGAACCTCAAGTCTGAAAGAGAGACCTCTGAGCAAAATTTGTCGGCCGTTTCACGCCCTGAGTTCAATAGGACGCTGATGACCTGAGATGTTAAAGAGCGTCCGTAAATAAATCAATCAAAAAAAAAAAGTGGCGAACTTCCCCATGGAGACAATGCTCGCTGCTATTGATATACTTAGGTACTGCATTAGGGCAAATGGAGATCATTTTGAAAAATTATATGTGCATTTAGCACAGAACACATGTGAATACCATTTGCTATAATCAAAATTTAAAAAAATAAAGTGCATTGTTGCTGTTATAATAAACTCTTTGTAACAGAACTTATAGCTTGACTAAGTACAAGAAGACGGCGATACATCTTTAGAGGATGACGATTAATGTTATTGTAAGTCCAAGGTATAACTAGTACAATAAAATGTTATGTGCTATAGATTGTTGCACCCCCCTGGTGACATCTCCTATCTATACAGTGATTCCTATATCAACCACGTCGAAGCAATTTTGAGCTAAATAAAATATAAAATCCAAGATCACGGTCATGTCGCAAATTAAGGAAGATGTTGGAACCCCGAAATTTCAACTTCTCACGAATGGCACTCAAGTGTCCTAGCGGAAACGTAAGGGTAGCCAATCCTCTACCTCACCTTCCAACCCTGGTTGAAAAGAATACGAATAGACTGCATGCAGTGCATCAATTGTCATCAGCTGGATTAAGAACAAACTTTCAAACATTTGTTATTCTGTTTCTATTTCTGCCCCCTCGGTACCCCCTCGGTGAGTTCTGAACTGAGGTTGTTGAACGTAGTCAAGAAATGTGTTATTAATTTATTTTATTGAGTGCATGTGTAAAATGAATTCAGTTTTGCTAGCGATTTCTTTTGCGTCTTGTAGTTTAGAAGAAAATGGAAAACTAATCCATTTCCGTAAATCAACTCCGCATCTTGATATAAATAATCACTTAACAGAAATTTTAATGCTGCGAAGTATGAGAAATATCGATGTTTGTCTGGTTGCGAAATAACGAACAAATTGGTTTGCTTTCCTTAACTCCTGTTCGGAGGAAAAGAAGCATAGTCAAGCCATGCGGTCAATGTTGATCCTCTATCTGACCGCAATAAAAAAACTGGACCATATTCAGTAATGCCAATATAACTGAATAGATGGACAGTGCTTACAGATGAACCATTAAAATGTATATTTAGAAATATGAGTCCTAAATATTATAATTAATTGTGTCATAATTTTACGGCTATTTTTATTTTTTTAATTTGATTAGTGCTTAACGCCCGATTTTACTACTAAGGCACCACAGGTAGTACCTTTGAACTAGCATTAAGAGGTCATAGTGAGGCAGATGAAACGCCAAGAGTGACCTATATCGTTAATGCACGGTCTCGTGAACGGGAGGTCAGGGTTCGATCCCCGCCAGGACTATTCTTCAGATTTTCCTCATTCATCATAAATGGCAAATGAAGGGGATGAACCAAAATCTTAGGCCTAAGTAGTATGAATCCCGCGGGAGACAATTAAATGACGTTACACTGCCAAGGTCGTCCGCTAAAGGTTAAAATAGCGCTAGTGCCACTTTTTGAGCTGGCAGTTTGGAAGTCATTTTAATTGTCCGGCGCCGGACTCATTTCTTTTACTGGTAATATTTGGTTACATAGTAAAAGGAATATATTGGCTATGAATATACGACTAGTGTGTCCACGGCGACCGGTTGTTGACGTTACACTGCCACGATCGTTCACTAGGTGAATAATATGGTGTGTTTTGCGGTGGCAGGTTTTGATGTCGAGCGATCCGGTAGGCGCGGGACTCATTTTGTCATTTTTATTTGGTTTTATTGATAATATATTGTTACATGTTAAAGTACAAGTATTATAATTAATACATGTGTGATGTATAAATACAATTAATACAAGCACAAGCTTGTCTTTGTGCAAGTACAAACATATTAGGAAGCAATGGTATTGTCATAAAGATAGGTAATTATTTTCGAACAATAAAATGGAAAGTAGCAGCGAATGTGTCGTGTTTATTATCCCCATTGTTTTGCATAAAACGATTAAATTGGGAGGCTGGTATATAATTTTTTCACACGTGTAGTTACTCGAGGTTTTATTGTTTTCGCGTATTTTTAGGAAGTATAAATTTGAAGGTATTGCTAGGATTGCTTTTGTTGCAGATATTCACGGTTTTTGTTTGTTGCGGCCGGCAATACGAGTGGATTTAATTTAGGCGTTGTCGTGTACATCGATATGGAAAGACAAAAGGATACTGTTATCTGAAATGAAAAAAACAAACAGTAAAATTTATGGGTATGTAATGTGGTTTCCTGAAAATAAAAAGTAAGATTAGAGGTGAAAATAAATGAGATGGATAGAAAAAATTAAGCGAATGTGGTACCTACCGTTGTCTAAATAATCAGTGTTCATCGCGATGGTGTACGTCTGTGGTTGGCTCCAGAACGTTGAATGTGTTTTCTGTTACCGTTGGGGGCAGGAACCCAGTACCGTTGTATATGATTTGAAACTGCTTCTCGTTAAGGTGCGTTTAGTGACTTCAGGAAGGTTTTTTTTTTTTTATTCGGATGGTAGGAAGACTTACCTTCCGCCCTCCAGTTTTAGTAGGGTTTTGTTGCGTTATTGAGTGTTGATAGAGTGTGCCCCAACAACCAGGTGTGGAGCCTTGAAGGTTAAGTCTCTTACTGCGATGAACGTTGATATTGCGAGATTGGTGACGCCTTGTAGAATTTTCGATGCATGATGACACATCTGCGTTCAAAAAGGGACTGAATGTTGGTAAGGAAGGTGGTTGATGGTTATATTGCGCTGAAAGTAGGAGGCAATGGTGAATTTTTTAAATGTTAAGAGGAATGGGGGGCACGGAGGAGGGTCAATAGTAGGAATTGGTCGAAACGATGAGAAGAAGAGAGGATATGACTGTGATTGGTAGGTTGGAGGGGTATTGGACGCTGGAGGAGTATAGATGGTAAGTTGTGACACGTTAACCGCAAACATCCGGTGTAGGGTGGGGAAATTTCAGAACATAGTGACATTTTGAAACACATTTACGCAATATTGCTGGGTTATTTTTAAAATGTTTTGTAGCGATCGTATAGAGTTTCTATTTTAGACCTCTCTTGGCATTAGATGGCAATTCCAGGTCATCTTATATTATTTGTGATGATGATGGTAGGTGTTCCGAAACATGTCTGTAATGTAGCGTGTGTTTTTCGTTGATAGGAAACTTTTTATGAATTTCCTTTTTAAAGTTACGTTTGAGATATTGGCCGTTTTGCGGACCGGTTTCTTCGACGAGTTTGGTCTGCTCCTCAATGCTGTTGAGGGTAGCATAGTGGTTACGTCCGCATTTGCAGATGGTGATGATGTGTGAGCCTGGCGGTCGTACCATGGAGATGAATTTTGAGCGAGCCTTGTTGATAAAATATATGTAGCCTGCGTACCCGAAAAAAGAGATATGCAGTTACGTTATTTATGGATAGGTACGATATGAGATGTGGAGGGAGAAAGAGAGAGAGAGAGTAAAGAATGGTACGTACATATTTTTCGTTTCTCGGTAGAGTGAACGGGAGGCGGTGGAACATCAGAGTATATGTACTTAGAGTAGGGATTGACAGGTTTGTACAATATGTGCATATATGTCTATGGTGCTAAATTCATTCCGCTTATACAGCTTACTGTTACGTTTCATTATGTTAATCTAAATCTGTTGTAGATTTTTCCCTGAACTGCTCACTTTCACCCTTCCTTATCACCCAGATGTTTATGCTTACATTCCCCGCATCTTATCTGTTTTGTTCTATGGGTCAGGTCTGTTTTCTTGTGAGGTATTTATGTTTACATTTACAGCTATCATAGATCTCAACTTCGGTTGAGCTGAAAACTTGTGTTAATACGCACGTTCGCTTTCTATATGTGTAGTGCTAAAATAAATGTTCGAGTATGACTTATTCATCAGAATTAAGCAGGAGACAGTGTCTACAAAGTACTCAGGAGTTTTGTTCCATTTGTGGGTGTAACATGTTTGACGGCGAGGTACATAAAATAGACACACAAACAAAGAAAGTATATTACTCATATTTCAGAGAGAAAATTGGTGAGCAGAAAAAATCGTTCGTCCCTCATAATTCATGTATCAGTTGTGTTGAGGGATTGTGGTATTGGTATGAAGGAAAACGGAAGGCAATGGTGTTTGCCAAACCAATGGTATGGTGAAAACAGCAGAATTAACATGATGATTGTTACTTTGGCATGTGCAAAGTTGCTGGCTACAGCAAAAAAGATAAGGCAGGAATTAAATATCCAAATCTGAACTCGGCTGCACAGCCTATTCCTCATAGATCAGAACTACCCATACCTACACCACCAGCAGATCTCAATTTTAGTGAACTTGAAAGCAGCTCCCTGACTTCCAACAATGAGTTGGTTTCTGATCCAGAAGCATTTGACAATTCACCACGATAATTTAATCAGTTTGAGTTAAATGATTTAGTGAGAAATGTATGCCTCAAAAAACAAAATAGTGCATTACTGGGCTCAAGACTACAGGAGAAGAATTTGTTATCACCTGGCGTTACATTTTCCTGGTATAGGAATCGCGAAATACGGTTCCAAAAAGCACTGAGCAGAAAACAATCAACTTATGTTTTGTGTGGATGGTGTAATCTTATTCAAAGTTGGGCAGGGAAGCATATGAGCAAAGTAACTGGCGTCTTTTTATTGATACATCCAAACGAAGTCTTAAGGCAGTGTTGCTTCATAATGGCAACAATTTAGCTGCAATACCGCTTGCACATTCTACGAACCTAAGAGAGTCTATGATATTCTGAGGCGTGTTCTTGAGAAAATCAAGTTCCGCAACCATGAGTGGCAAATATGTTGTGACTTGAAGGTCGTCGGTCCGTTACTAGGACAACAGGAAGGATACATGAAGTTCCCTTTATTCATTGCGAATGGGATAGCAGGACGAGGGACAAACATTGGGAACCTGACCAATGGCCTGAGAGGTAGTAACTGGAACCTGGATAAAAAAATGTTACTCATGTGCCTCTTGTTGATCGTCAAAAAATTCTACTCCCTCCATTACACATAAAGATTGGAATAATGAAACAATTCGTGAAAGTACTTGACAAAAGGGGCCCTTACTTCCAGTACTTTTGCACAAAGTCATTGTCACAGGATAAAATCAGAGATGGAGTGTTTGATGGACCACAGATAAGGAATTTGATGAATGATGTTCATTTTACCAGTTATATAAATGAATTTGAAAAATATGCGTGCAGTGGATTCAGAGAGGATGTTAAGAAATTTCTGGACAGTGTGAAAGACCCTCAATACAAAGAAATTGTCAGAAATATGCTGGTAAATTTCAGACTACTCGGTTGCAATATGAGTTTGAAGCTTCATTTCCTCAAGTTACATCTTGACTACCGTCAAATTTAGGAGCTGTCATTGAAGAGGAAGGTGAAAGTGTTCACCAGAACTTGAAAGATGTTGAGCGACGTTATCAGGGACGTTGGGACGTACATATGTCTTTAATGCCCCCCCCCCCTGAAGGGAGGGCGAGAAGAGACACCACCTCGCCGCTTCTAGGTGGCGATCAACCAAGAAAAATTCTACATTGCCTCCCCAAGCTATTAGTACTAATAACATGCATGGAGTGAAAGGAGAGGAATATTCATGTACCGCTATTGCGCCCCGGAATTCAGTGGAGATAGATGAACGACTCGCACGTGCGTGCAGGAGCGATTTTCCGGGAAACACAATTAACCAATGGCCCAGAGGGCCCCCACGGGGAGTTAGAGGTTGGCAAATATGCCCATGCAAGATGCATTCAAGGTAAAAGTGAAGAGTAAGTGGCATACGCCTACTGTTATTGGTGTTTGGAATTAGTGCTAGTTGTTACATGCTGTAAGTGTGCAAGTGGAATCTATGAATTAATTGGTTATTCTAAATGCTAGCATTCATTGTAATATATGTTATCCTACTTCTTGAGGCTTCTTCTAGTTATTCGCAGTTTAGTAAGCCAAGTCGCTAGAACATTTGTACATTTGCATGTATTCATTAGTATTAGTTGCTAATCTAAGTTTTTTGTATGAACCTAAAAAAGTGTCCGTTGTTGTTCCTAATGGTAGATAACATAATAACCCACGAGGTATTCACTAGTGTTATTTGTAGTTGCTAATCCTAGATTTGATAGGTATAAAATGTATTAACCTAGCAATGGATTCATTAGTGTTATTTGAAGTTTCTATTCTAGTTTTTTTTTACGTACATATGATGGCCGATTACTGCTGGTGTCTTGCATGCGCGAAACTACAGAGAACACTCGGGAAAATCACACACACTGCAGTTCCATGGGAAAAGAAAAAGCGGTACACAAAATAACCAACATACGTTCTCAAATTCAGGTACGCTTTCATGTTATTAATATTTTTATTGTCTTTAAAAGTTGTATATGAGTTTGCAATATTTTTGCAAATTTTACAATTATATTTTCATTGAACATTGCTATATTACCAAAACGAGTGTGCTACGGAAAAACGGAATGTATTTTTGAATTCTGCGCACCGAAATTAGTAAGAGCGCCTATTTTTTAATCGTACCGCAGGAAAAAAATGATTTGTAACCTAGTGCTGTCAACACAAGCGAATGGTTTTGGTTTGAGTGGTGTTATAATGTTTGTAATTTCCTGAGGTTTGTTGGGAACAGGTAAATGCGACTATTAATTTTAATCATAGCATAGATTTTTTATTTGGTCAGTATCCAAAGTATTGGTAATGCTACTATTACTTTGACCATCTCCTTGGTCTAGCGGTTAGCAATGCTGACTGCTAACCGGGAGATCCGGGTTCGATTCCCGGTACCTGCATAGGAATTTTTCTAAGTTAGGACGGTCCACCCAGCCTCGTGAGTATAATTGGGAAGCTGCCTGGAGAGGTGGCGATCTTTGATCTAGTAAGCTGCGATACAGCGACCGGCGGGATGTGATGTGCTGATCACATACTCCCTTGCAATACTACACTCTATGAACCATCTCCTCACGTGATGCAGCGGTCGTCGCGGTAAGCCGAAGGCTCACATGGGGCTATGGAAAACCGGTCTTAGAATAAGAAGTATTACTGTATACAATAGCTACATGCCGTGGATTATTTATAATTCAGTTTAAATTTTTAGTTTGAATATCATGTGTATTATTTTAGTTTTATTTCTAAACACATTTATTATTTTCAACTAATTTTGCTAATGATTGCTTTAGCCCAATAGTTAGCATTTCTGACAGTTGGCCGGGAGGTTCTGGGTTCTATTCCCAGTACTTGCCTAGGAATTTTTAAATTTAGTTCAGAAACGGGGTCAGCTTAAGCCTTGTTAGAATAATTTGGGATCTGCCTGAATAGGTGGCGTCCTTCGATTTCGAAATCCACATGATAGGGGACCGGCGGGTACCGGCATACTCATCAAATGCTGGACCGATGGATTTTTTCGGGCGTAAAAATCCTAAGTATGGCTTCCTTCGGAAGGGAAGTAAAGCCGTGGGTCCCGTGTCGTACATTTGCGGCACGAAAAAGAACCTCAAGCCTGAAAGAGAGGCCTCTGAGCAAAATTTGTCGGCCGTTTCACGCCCTGAGTTGAATGGGACGCTGATGACCTGTGCTGTTAAAGAGCGTCCATAAATAAATAAATCAAAAAAAAAATCATCAAATGCTCCTCTACAACACTGCTCTGCATCACTGAAGACGGAGGTAGAGAAAGCAGAGGTCACTTCGGCAGGCCATGGCCCGATTTCGGGCTGTTGTGTCATAGAGAAGGAGGAATTTTGTTAATGTCATTAGTATTAAATAATCAGGTCACCCATAAATTGCTATTTAGTTCTAAAAAATCATCTAATAGCTTCCTATGCTCTTCAACGCTATATATATGTACATCAATGGCCATGATATATTTATTACTCCTCACAAATATTGCAAAATCTCCCAATTTTTTTGTTAGACCTACAAATACTAGTAACTAATGACATGCGAGGTATAATATTGCACTAAATTCATTTGGCTTCATGCTATACCCAGTTACAATTAGAAAAGGTGGATTTTCTTTGAGTATAAATACAGCTATTTGGGCAGTCTTATTGTAAAGACTTTGAACACTTTAATGAATGACTTTAATAAAACTATTAGCAGATATCCCTGAAAAATGAGTACTTCGATTTTTTATTTATATTATCTTTTGTATTACTAAATTATTATGCAACCATTTACATTTGTAACGTTCTCTCTTCTATTTCCCTAGTAATATTACAAAAAACATAACTTAATACCCTTTTTCCTGCCAATTTATAATGTATCCCATGTCTTATGTGTAGATTTCTGTGCACATGACTTATAATTACATTTTCATATTTACTATATATGCCACATTTAATACTTATTTATTTTCCCAGGGATTTGGTAGCAGATGGGGCCTTTGAGGGAGTTTCACACCAATAACGTTTATGTGGTTGAGCTTGATTAAAACATCATCCTGTTTGTGCTTCCTGTTAGCCGGTTGACCTACAGCAACATCGTTTGTTTCTTCAGTAATAATCATACTAAAACTCAAGTACTTGTTTTTTCTATTCCTCGTGACTTCCTAAAAGTTCGCTCCAGGTTTCACAATTGCAGGGATTTCGGAAATGGCTTTATTAATATTTTTCGCTATTCAGCATTCATGGTTGCCGGCCAAGATCAAGACTCTCGCAAGTGTTTTTCGTTGTTGTTTAATTATCTTCAATCCTATTTGAATTTCTCCTTGTTTAAAATATCAAAGTGATTCTGAATGGTCAGAGTAGCATAACGGATTTTAGTTACGATCTTCCGAATCCCTTAATTTGGAGTCACTTTTTTAAGCCATTGCTGTTTATTTGTTCTTCGAATTATAGTGTGTCATGCATCCCCTGAAATTTCACCAACCTAGACTTATATTTTAGTGTTTTATTCTTTCGGAAGGGATATCATATTTTAATGGAAGCTTATCATTTTCCTTACATTGCAGCCGTATGATTCTGCAATCCTCACACTTCCAGGTGGTTTCGTCTTTTAAGTCACTTTTGGTCAATTTTCGCACATCTAAAATGTAAATAATTTTTATATTCACTTCGCAGTAAATTTAAGACTTCCTTTGCAGGCAACAGATAATGGTTTTTACCCGTGCTATTTTGAATATGTACTAAATGGAAAAGAATTGTAATAAAATGTATGAAATAAATGTAAATTAATTTTTAGTAAAGCGGACTTGGATAATTATTAGGAGGGCTCAAGGGCCTTTAGCCTCTGGTACCGCTCCTAAATGACATCACTCAGAAATCCTTCGATCAATAGTAAGCTTGAAATGCTCCGAAATAGCGTTTAACAGCTTTGTGAGCACAGCCTAGGTAACGCTTTGTCTGCGGTAGCGTTGTGGGTGTAGCGTGGCAGGGTGTGGGTGTAGTAAGGAAAACTTTGTACAACTTATACTTTCAACTGTTGGTGTTGAAAGTGTTGCCTAAAGAAGTCGTAGGTGGAAACTGATTATATTTCGGAGGAATAACAGAAGGTAGAATATATATATATATATATAATTTACATACTGGGGCCATTAAAGCCCGTATACCTATTGCATGTTCCTATATTATTACCTTTACTTGTTACAAGTGGCTTTAGCGGGTAGATGCTGTATATATGTTGTTTTATTTATATATGTTACACTTGCATCAATATGTATATTATGAAATGTGATATTGTTCAGGTGCGAGGAGTCCGCAATTTATGAAATAAGATTGAATGCAACGCAATGGTAGCCCAGCTAATATAGAACTGAGAGAAGGCTTACAGTGATGCGTTCTGTGCCTTGTGCCCCACTGTTTGAAGCGTAATAATATATTTTAGTATATGTTAAAAGCCCTATGAACTGGGAATTGTTTAGTAACTCACAAGTCTGTATTTTCAACATATGTTGAAAGCGAATAAGCTCTTAATCTGCTTTAACATTTAACGTATAACATTTAACATTTAATTTTGTTGTTGTCAATAAATGTTAAATTTATGGACATGTTAAATATTTAGCATTGTTAACAGTTGGATAATGGCAACCGTAAATTAGGCTGTAGACGTAGATTTTTAAAATGTGTGCCTTAAATGCCGTTCCCTACAGAGGGAAGAGTTATAAAATGCAATGCCTTTAAAAATGGCTTAACAGCATACCCTCACATTTTATGCATTTCTCTACTTTTCAAACAGGTGACAGTACCACATTATACAAAAATGAAACATTCAATAATGGTTTATAATCTGTCGTACACTAAAAATTAAAGTTGTGTTTGTAAATAGCTATTATATTCGTGAAAATATGCTACTTTCTTACGCCTAGTGAGGACGCCATTTCCCGTCGCAACGCGACAAACCAAGCAATCCCAGAGGGGCTTATTATTTGTGATGCTGGATGGTACATGGAAAAGTTTTGCGAATATTTTAACGTGCATTAAGCTGATTTTCCCACTAGAAGCGTATGGCGTAACATTCCACAAATTATTTGCATTAGTGAAATAATTCATAATATGGAAAATATATATCTTCGTATTAAACTTTTTAGTAAAACTTACAAATTATTGGTGAAATTCTATTAGTATTTAGGTATTTTACCAATTTATGTTAAAAACAATTACTAATACTATTTATTATTTGTGATTAATAATACTTTTTGTACAAGACTCTTTACGTCTATTCTTTAAAACCATTTGGTAGTTCGTGGAGCAGTCATAGAGACTTAACAAACATAGAACTTGTCATATACACTTACCACAGTAGTTTTCAATCTATATTTACAAAAAATTGTCTGCATCTACATAAATAATTACAATAAAAATAAAAAAAAAACACCTAGAACAACTCATCCAAACAACAAAAACAGACAAGTCACTTAATCATACAAATTTTATTATATACATGTTTATATATACATTAATATGTTGTGCAGTATAATATTGTCACTCATATATTCTTTTACACAATAATAGGCCTTTTAACATGGGTATTTTCTAAGAGCAGATTTAAAGGAATTGTCATTGTTTATTAAGGCTTTTAGGCTAGAGGGACGAGCATTGTGTACTAAAATGCATTCATAATAAACACCTTTTTGATGGCATGAAAGTGCCGAAGTTGCAAAATGTAGATTTGCTTTTTGTCTAGTATTTTCATGTATGTTTTGATTTTGAATAAGTTTATGTTTATTTCTTATATGAAAGTTTATGAGGGACAAAATATATTTACAAGGAAGAGTAAAGATTTCAAATTTGCTAAAGAGGTTTCTGCATGAATGTCTGCTATGTGTACCAGCGATTGTTCATATGACTTTTTTCTTTAACAGGAAGACACCTTCACTTTTAACTGAATTTCCCCAAAATATTACACTGTACTTCATTATTGAGTTGAAATGAGCATAATAAACTAGCTTTAAAATCTTAATTGACTCCAACATTACTAATGCACGTGTTGCATACCATGCACTGCTAAGTTTGGGTGAGCATTGATCTGCTAAGATCAATGTGAGCTTTCCAATTCAGATGGTTATCAATTATTAAACCAAGGAATTTAATATATTTTGTTTGTGAAAATGTGCAGTTAAAATATTACATCTGTAATTGTGGATCTGAAGATCTGTGAGTAATGAATTGCATAACATTTTTTTTTTTGTCTAGATTTAGACTATTTGTTTGCTTTGAACCATACACACAATGAACTCAGAACCAGACTTAATTTAATGGCACAATCATTAAGACTCTTTCCATTTATCAATATGCTTGTATCATCTACAAATAGAACAGCATTTTCTACATCTTGGATAGATAGGGCGAGATTGTTTATATATATCAGAAAATGAAGAGGGCCCAGAACAGATCCTTGAGGTACTCCATGGTTAATCATTCCCACTGATGCATTGTTTTTATTTTTGAAGGGACATTTTATCACTACTTTTTGTTTCCTTTTGTCAAGGTAGGATATATACCATTTTATATATTGGTTTTTTATTCCATAGAAAGCTAATTTATCTATCAGAATTTCATGATTAACACACTCAAAAGCCTTTGCTAAAGTCACAAAATATTCCTCCTACATGTGCTCTTTCATTAAATGCAGTTAAAATTTCATTAGTGAGTTTATAGACTGCATTTTCCATTGAAATTCCTTTTCTAGAGCCAAACTGATCACTAGAATATTGTTACTAACTGGAATATTGTTACTTTCAAGGTAATGGTAAAGCCTGTGGTACATTACTTTCTCAAATACCTTAGGAAATATAGGTGAAATAGCTGTAGGTCTATAATTAGAGACATTTATCTTTTCTCCCTTTTTGAGGCATTTATCTCATTTATCTTTTTCTCCTTTTTGAAGCCTCACTATTGAATATTTTAGCCTCTCAGGAAATACACCCAATGTTAAAGATTCGTTACACAAGTGACTAAGCGGTTACTAATTACCTTTGCACAGGCCCTGATGACTTTGCTGGTGATCTCATGATAGCCAGAAGATTTTTTGATTTTAGTTTTCTAATGATATTCTAATTTCTATGGGGGTAGTGATACCTGGTTTGAATTCATTATTTTTACAGGGAATTGATGATTGTAAAATTTTTGATGCATCTCTTTTATCACCAGAATATAAATTTAAATTTTTTGTTACCTTAAAGAAGTAATCATTAAACACACTTGCTATATTTGCAGGGCGTTGTGTCTCTGGATTGTTAATGATGTTGTTGCAAATTTTGCCTGTTTCTTGTTTTATTATATTCCAAGTAGTTTTTATTTTATTTTTTGACTGACTGATAAGTATTTGGTAATGGAGGCCTTTCGCTGCTTTTATTACTTTCCTAAGTATCTTACAATACTTTTTAAAATGTATTTTTAATTTAGGGTCTTTGCTGAGCTTTTGTTCATTATATAATGTCTCTTATGTTGACAAGATTTTTTAGTTCCTTCGGTTAACCATTCCCTGCTCATATTATAACGTCTTTTTTTAATTTTTAGTGGGAAATGTGTTTCAAAATGCAATTTGAAAATCTGCAAAAAAAATTTGAATTTACTATGAACATCATTTGCACTGAAGACACTATTCCGCGATTCTTGTTGAAATGTCTCCACCATTTTACTGAGGTTAGCATTATTAATATCTCTATATTTTATAGATCTGTAACATTCTTTGATATTTATTATGTTTTTTTTTTCTTTTTTTTTCTTTTTCTTTTTCTTTTTTTTTTTTTTTTTTTTGCACTATTACTTGTGCATCATGGTCCGAGAGACCATTGATCAATGGAGACAGAATATGACAGTATGTCTGAATTTACAAATATATTATCTATTAATTGATATCATTGTATGATTCAGTTGAACTACACTCTCTTTAAGCCTCACTTACTTTTCATAAATGTATGGAACCGGTTTCGAGAACATTTAGTTCCCATCTTCAGCCAGGCTAAAGTTCAACTGTCGGATCATTCGTTGAGCTGTGGGAATGTATATTCTGCTCTGGTGGCTGTGTGATAAACTTGTAGTTTATGTTTTCATCCCCGACAATGTCGAAGTTCATGTCTTTGTATTTGTAGATGTAGATTTTCTCCCAGGTTGCTAATTCCGTAGGTCCTTGTACTGATTTTAATAATTTTGCTTTATTTATTATGTCGTGATTTTGTATCCAAAAATGATATGCTACTGCTGATTTCTCTATTTGCTTGTACTTTATGTTCCTGAAATGTTCCTTTAACCGTGTGCCTATGTTTCTCTTTGTTTTTCCAATGTAGATTTTTTCACATTCTGCACAGTTTATTTTGTAAATACCTGATTTTTCCTCTTGTGGAATACTGTCATAACATTATCAACATTAAATCTCTTAATTGGTGCCAACCGGATATTAAAATCTTTAAGAATATTCTGAAATTTTTTTGTGGCCCATGGATGATATGTGAATTTTTTAAAAATTAGTTTATCTTTTCTTGCCAAGAGTGTTGTGGTTTCTTTGATATGTTTTTGTCTCTTGAATTTCTTCACCTTTTTATGTACTAGTTCTTTTTAAAACCATTTTTAACTGCTGTTTCTTCTATTTGTTTGTATTCTTTAAAATATCCTTTGCTAATTTGTAGCTGGTGTGTTAAACTGTTAATTACACCAGTATTCCACAAGAAGAAAAATCAGGTATTTACAAAATAAACTGTGCAGAATGTGAAAAAATCTACATTGGAAAAACAAAGAGAAACATAGGCACACGGTTAAAGGAACATTTCAGGAACGTAAAGTACAAGCAAATAGAGAAATCAGCATTAGCATATCATTTTTGGACACAAAATCACAACATAATAAAGCGAAATTATTAAAATCAGTACAAGGACCTATGGAATTAGCAACCTGGGAGAAAATCTACAAATACAAAGACAGCATAATGAACTTCGACATAGTCGGGGATGAAAACATAAACAACAAGTTAATCACGCCGCCACCAGAGCAGAATATACATTCCCACAGCTCAACGAATGATCCGACAGTTGAACTTTAGCCTGGCTGAAGATGGGAACTAAATGTTCTAGAAACCGGTTCCATACATTTATGAAAAGTAAGTGAGGATTTAAGAGTGTGTAGTTCAACTGAATCATACAATGATATGAATTAATATGATTGGCTTCACTGTGCAAGTTCCAATTTACATTTAAGTAAAATATTATCTATTGCTGTGCTAGAGTTTTTATCTACCCTGGTGGGAAAGTTAATTGTATGCACCATATTATATGCAGTTAAAAGGGAATTCAGTCGATTCATTGTTACACTTGGCATTAAGTAATCAATATTTATGTCCCCACATATAATTATTTCATACTTAGGCTTAAATAAAAGTTTAAGGTATCTTCAAGTTTCATCAAGAAAGTTTCAGTTTCCTAACGGTGAGCGATAAATAGCAATTATAATTATTTTTGTATTTTTGCTATCCAATTGGATTGTGCATAATTCAATTACTCTTCTGAATTAAATTTTGATACATCTAATGTTTTATACGGTACATCCTTCCTGACATAAATGCAAACTCCTCCGTTATTTAGTTTTTTCTTGAAGCTCCTGCTCCCAGACCAATAACCATGTAATAACAATTGTGATAATTCCTGTTGTTTCAAATGATGTTCAGATAGGCAGGTAATATGTGTTATATTGTCACAAGTTAAGCTGTTTAATAATTCTTATTCTAATAATTGCTTCCTGAATACTCTTCAATTTTACTTCATTTTCTGTGCTATCATGATCATTGATATGATTGTCATTTGATTTAACATGAAATTGTTAAGTTTGACTTGATGAATTTCTGGTCTGGATCAGGTGTCTTTTATCATAAAAAATGGGACCTTGAACTATTAATAACAACAGGGATCTTACCTTTGATTCTGTCAGCAATAAGGAGCGAAAGGTGCTTTTGGCCTCTAGAATTCAAGTGCAGGCCATGTACAGTAGTTATCTCTACCTAGGTGATTTACATCATACAAATGTGGGACTTTCTGGGTGTCATCAATGGACGCTCAAGCCTCAGATTCATACTCCGCACCCTCCTATGAAGCTGAGGCCTATCATGCCTATCTAACAGTCTCAGAAACTCCATATTGGTATGCCTGCTTTTAGCGCTGATGTCACCAAGATCTTGCTCAATCTGATAATTACTATCTATATCAAGGCTATTACCTGCACCACCAACAATTACAACATGATCATGCTTACTGAAATCAGCACTTAGTTTTCCCAAGTCTTTTGTGACATCAGCTAGTCCAGCACTTGGCTTAAAAATGCTCACAACATCATAATCGCTACCCAAGTCGTCGTTCAATGGGGATGCTATGCCGCTCTATGACTACTACTTAGCAACAAAATCTTACTCTTCTCCTGAGGCTTAGCATCTGCTACTGGAGGAGGACTTGTGGTCTGGTGAACTTCTGAAGTTCGAAGTACATTGAATTGTAAGGTTAGTGTGTACATGAGGCCTAAGAATGTATGACACCCTTCTTTTGATTTTTCTAATTAAGAACTGTAAAGAAATTTTTCGAGAAGACAACAGTTATATAAAGGGCATGTAAACTTTGAATTGAAATGGGATTCAGAGTTCTATAAAAGGCAAAAAGTTGATAAAAATTGGTTTGGAAATTCAACATGCACCAAGAAATAGTGCCCTTTCTCTGAATGTATTCCTTACCATACAATAATTTTCTTGGCTTTTGTTAAAATTTCCTAAAAATATACAAATAATATTGATTTCTTTGTGTTTAGTATGGGCAAAATACAACTTACGCTGCTGATTTTTTATTGTTTTGTAATTTTTGTAAATTATTTCAAACCAACAACAATTATACCCACTGCAATCTATTATTCTTTAAATCCCATGGAGAACAATGTTCAAGTATATTGAGCTTGGCATATGAAACATTCAATATATGAATACAATGAAAACCATCATTATTTATAATACTATGAAATAAGCATGCCATACAATTTTATAACCATCACATATTACTTAATAGAATACCCTTCACCACATTGTTGACCTAGTTTAATAACTTAAGCCTACTAGTTAATGCTGTGCTAGAATTAAAAGTTTGTTATTCTGTGAATTTTATAAGTAATTTCAAGGAAGCTGGAAGACTGTTACTGTACTTGCACAGTAGACATATAGCTGCCCCTCTGAAAAAACTTTAATGAATTTGTTGGTCTATTCAAGCCATTATTACATTTATGTGTAGATAAGTTAATTTTAAAGTTATCAGAGAATGTTAACCTACAAATTAGCAAAGAAGAATATTTTAAAGAATACAAACAAATAGAAGAAACAGCAGCTAAAAATGGTTTTTAAAAAGAAGTAGTACATAAAAAGGCAGAAATTCAAGAGACAAAAACATATCAAAGAAACCACAACACTTTCAGCAACAAAAGATAAACTTATTTTTAAAAAATTCACATATCATCCATGGGCCACAAAAAAATTTCAGAATATTCTTAAAGATTTTAATATCAGGTTGGCACCGATTAATAGATTTAATGTTAAAAATTTACTGATAGATGATGTTAATGACAGTATTCCACAAGCAGAAAAATCAGGTATTTACAAAATAAACTGTGCAGAATGTGAAAAAATCTACATTGGAAAAACAAAGAGAAACATAGGCACACGGTTAAAGGAACATTTCAGGAACATAAAGTACAAGCAAATAGAGAAATCAGCAGTAGCATATCATTTTTTGGACACAAAATCACGACATAATAAATAAAGCAAAATTATTAAAATCAGTACAAGGACCTATGGAACTAGCAACCTGGGAGAAAATCTACATCTACTTGATTGATTGATTTATTTAAGGACGCTCTTTAACAGCTCAGGTCATCAGCGTCCCATTCAACTCAGGGCGTGAAACGGCCGACAAATTTTGCTCAGAGGCCTCTCTTTCAGGCTTGAGGTTCTTTTTCGTGCCGCAAATGTACGACACGGGACCCACGGCTTTACTTCCCTTCCGAAGGAAGCCATACTTAGGATTTTTACGCCCGAAAAAATCCATCGGTCCTGGCCGGGTTCGAACCCGCGTTTTGGGTATAGGAGGCAAGTATGGTAACCACTACACCACCAGGACCGACAATCTACATCTACAAATACAAAGACAGCATAATGAACTTCGACATTGTCGGGGATGAAAACATAAACTACAAGTTTATCACACCACCACCAGAGCAGAATATACATTCCCACAGCTCAACGAATGATCCGACAGTTGAACTTTAGCCTGGCTGAAGATGGGAACTAAATGTTCTTGAAATCGGTTCCATACATTTATGAAAAGTAAGGTTTTAA
This sequence comes from Metallyticus violacea, assembly GCA_030762175.1. Taxonomy (NCBI): domain Eukaryota; kingdom Metazoa; phylum Arthropoda; class Insecta; order Mantodea; family Metallyticidae; genus Metallyticus; species Metallyticus violacea. Next base: position 263,043,407 of record CM060846.1, on the reverse strand, counting down.
GAGTGTGTAGGTCAATTGAATCATACAATGATATCAATTAATATCAGAGAATGGTTTGTGTTAAGGTTATCAACGCTATTCTGAGAGAATATAAATGTACTCTCCAACACCAGTAAAAATTTGGGCTTCTTAAACTAAAAAATAGCTATCAAACACTATTTTGGAGCATTTCAACACCACAGAGGATTCTTATTGCTCTTATTGCAAAATGAATATTTTTGTGGTCATATTTACCCCAGATTCATATAAATACTTAGCTCTGCAAATGCCTTTGATGCCAAGTCCAAAAACTGAGTTTGTGAAATAAACACATTGATATCCACAAAAAGTACTATCTTAGGTTCTTTATTTAGGCTACAGTGTAAATCATTGAATTCACAATTATTGATCTAGATACAAAGTGAACCAATATAATGATTGCTTGTCATTGCCATAAAATTTCAATTTCTGTAACAGAATCTCATGATTTATGCTATTAAAAGCTGTAGTCTAGTCATTAAATGATCTAAGGGAAAATTTCTTTTATTTAGATCAGATAATATTTCAGTGGTGAGTATAAATGTGACATTGCTAGTTGACAGTTCCCTCCTAAACCAAAATTGAGGTACTAATAGATTATTGAGTGAAGAAAATTTACAGTGCAAATATACATATAGCCTTCTCTACAACCTTTGAAGATGTCATTAAGATTAAATAGGTCTATAAATATAACTGGAGGGTGTACATTTATCACCTCTTTTCTATAGAGCCTTAATCTTAACCTGCATCATTCTTTCTAGAAATACCCACGTTAAGAATGGATGATTACAAAAATGCTTGGGACTTTCAGTTTATTCAGCAAAACAATATTTTACAGTTTGGTGCTTATCCAACCATTTTTCTTAATTATAGCCATCTTCATTCTTTCTGGAAATATCCATGTTAAGAATGAATGATTACAAATGTGACTGAGGGTTTCAGTTAATTCATAAAAACAGTGTTTTACAATTTGGTGCTTATCCTATCCATGTGAGCTTTTGCTCTCTAACGACAACAATTTGTTCAATTTCTAATGGGTTTGTGAGATTTATTATAAATTCATGCGGCATTTTTGGGTATGCTTTCTGAAGTAGACCAAGTGCAGTAAAAGCTTAAGGTATTCTCCCCTCACCTGCAGCTAAATATAAATTTAATGCATTGGCCGTGTCATAATGATTATGAGACGATATTATTCTCATTACCTGATACAGTTTGTATTTGTTCCATAGGTTATATTAGATTTACAACTTTCTGAACATGACTCAAAAAACTTTGAATAGAATATTCAGGTGGCATTGACTATTATGATCTTGTAATTGGTTAACTTTATGGTACAATATCACTAATATTATTAGTAAAAGGCTGAGTGCTATGCAGCAGAAATTATTAGTAATAATAATTTGTAAATTATAACTTTTAAGTGTGATATTGTATTGCTAATCTTATGCAACAGGGCCCAGGATAGATTGGTTTCAGTACATGTTAACAGGCATATAAGAATACAATGAAGTAGGGTTATACAACTTGTTAACTTACACGTAACCTTAGGGTTACATTTTAATATGTTGTGGATCACAAGCATGTGATTCCAACAATCTTAAAATTTATCCTGTAGGTTAGGTTTAAGTTTCACAGGGATCCTTGTAATAATGAGTATTAGATTTAATTAGATTAAGTGTTAGTAAGTTTCTAAAACAATTTCATTACGCTTCTACATCCTTATCAACTTCAGATATTCATTTATAAATTGTTCATTTAATCTCCAAAGCCTGTCATTTTGCAGCAATCAATATTTCTATGGTATACTTATGGAAACATAAAGTGCAGCAATATAATTACATTTTGTAACACGCATTAGTTCACATTGTAATTAATTATTGCCTAATGCATAATGCATTCATTCAGCAGAAACCCCTGAAATTCAATAAGGTATACCTTATTTTGACAATTCTGATTTTCCGATTAGAAGTGGAAGAAGCTTTAGCTCTATAAGAAATGTATGCACAAGATGGGTAAATAGAAGGAGGGGATTAATAGCTGGCTCTTCAGAAGTCACAAATAGTGCTCCAGGAAAACCGAGATATCTATAGTATTGTCTTGTTTTGCACATTTTAACCTGCTGCTTATTGGTTAGAGATGTTTGAAACTATATAATAATAATGTACTAAAAGAATGTCTTAGGTATCAAAGAGATGTATTGGGAAGAGAGTGTTGGTTTGGAGAGATGGGAAAACTATTAGAAGAAAATTGAATGGGAGATGTATGGCGTTTGGGTGAAAATAATGTTTGTGGATTTTGGAAAGAAGTAAGACAGGGAGTAGAAGACGTAGAGAGGCAAGAGATCTGGGCTAGCATGTAGAATAAAAGTTTCTTAGATTTATATAAATTAGTTAAAAGAAATTGGGGATGGGAGAAATATATAGGCATTTGTGACCAATTTGGAAGAATAAGTTTTGCTTAGATGCATACGGGGGTATTATTTCTAAAAGGATTAAGGGTAAATTGTAAAGAAGGATGCATTATATGTGGGAAAGTTAGTTTAATTGAATGCAAAATGGCAAAAAGGTGGAAGTATAACATTTTGGATGGAAAATGGGACAAATTACAATAAGAAATAGTAGCAACAAATGAGAATAGAGAAAATTAAAAGATAGGGAAGTTTTTAGGAAAGTTAAGGCACACACAGTGGTGAAAATTAGTAATTTGTTTTAGGGCTTCCTACCATACACATAACCTGGCGATTAAGAGATGGGAAAAACCACAGTTTTAGTATTCCCGAACTTTTAAGAGTCCTTGTATGTTTAGTAAATTAAATTGTAATTTGGTTTGCTGAAAATGATTGAAAATGTATAATTAACAAATTGATATGATTATGAAGTTGTGGTAAAGTGATTGCAAAGGGAGTGAAAAAAAAATGCAAATTTGAATGTATAATTAATTGCTAAAATAAAATCATTCATTCATTCAGCGTGCTGCTTATTACAAAATCATTTTTTTAAAGTCTTTTATTTCCTTCTTTTTCATGGGCACCATATTTCTCAATTTTATCTTTAACATTTATGAAGGGACGTTTTACAAAAGTAAAAGTCATAAGGTGGAATAAATACACTAAACAGAAACAAGGCTCATTATCTAATACATTACATTAGCATTTTATGCAACTTGTTATTGTTATTCAATGGATGGTGACTTCTGATATTTCCAAACCTAATTTTTTTAATATCATCACAAAGGTTTCTACAGCAGTCATACCAAAAACAAGAAAGTACATGTCATTCCCTTATTTAAATGAACACCCACAAATTATGAATAAGTCCTATCACCTTACATTTTCTTGGTATTATGGGGGCAATAGATCGTACACATGTAAATATTCAATTTCCTGGTGGTAAGAGAACTGAAATGTATCATATTAGCAAAGAAGAATAATAGCCGTATGAAAAATGCAGTTTCCTGTTATTAGTCTGGAATGCAGACCTGGGATTACAAACCAAACTCTATAAACAGCATTAACAATAATTGTGGCAACAATTGTACTGCACAAAATTCTTGTGGAGACAAAAAATTGGCTATCTCCATTACCTCTTTATACTTCATAACTCAATAATTTACTGCTTTTCCAATTTAGAAGAGTGTGTGCCCTTGTTGCTCTTAACATTCATTTCATGCCTCACTTTTATCAATAATAATTATATGGAAACAAAATTACATTGGGGTGCATTTCAAAGCCTTAAGGTTCTGACAGCAGTTTTCAATTCATGCTGTGCACAATTCCCAGGAACCTTAACCAAGTGTACCGCCACTGGTGGCCGAGGTCGTTAAGTCTCGGACTCGTGAGCGGGAGGTCTGGGTTCGAATACCGCCAGGACCGTCCTTCCTGACAGGTTTTTTCCAGGTTTTCCTCAGTCCTCATAAATGGCAAATGCCGGGGAGGTACCCTAAACTTAGGCCTGGAACGATTCCTTCCTTAAAAATAAATCCTTTCCCAATATATCATTTCATCTCATCTATCATCAGTGTCCATCGCCTGTGGTGCCTCTGTAGCAAAAACGGGCGTTAAACACTATTCATTCATTAACCAAGTGTTAAAACATATGGTGGAAAAGTTTGGTGGAACACAGGAGTCTTAGTATATTGTTAAAATTTTAACATGAAGTTTATAAACAACATTTATAACATCTGTTGATGGAACCTGTGAAACACATTGTAAAAATTTTAACATGTTAACAAACAACATGTTCGTCAATTTTTAATATCTGTTGATGAAACCAGCCCTTTGTGTTACTGGGCTGATTATGGAAAAAGTGTGCATTCTATTGGTTCAATATTGTTTCTGGAACAATGCCTACATGGCTTTATGTTACATATATATATGGTTTTGTGTGTGTGTTTATGAGTATATTGGGTAGAGTGCAAATGAAGACAAAGCAAGGATACTGGCATATCATCAATCTGAAATCACGGACTTCCTTTGTTGTACAGGTTAATTTTAACAAGGTGATTGCATCTCTCCAAACATAACATACAAAATGTCTTCTTTTGCCTCAACATTCATCTCATGCTCCTTCAACCAAATTACTAAAAATTGTCAATTTTATCCTCCTTTTTATCCCAAAAAATTACTGCTGATTAGTAACCTTTTTTTTTAATTGTTATTATGTAACTAAGAGGCCTTAGTTCTGTTTTAATAGATTTTAATTAATGTAAATTATTTCATATTGTGCGCAACATTCATACTGCCACTACAGTCTTGAAGAATCAGGGCCTTCTCTGTTAATTGAAACCACTCATTTCTATCTTGCATTTGCTGTCTCCATGCTCTCACACCAACTTTCCTCAGTTGTTTCATCATCTTGGAGCCATTTAAGTCTAGACCTTCCTCTCCTTGTTTCCCCAAAATGTCCATATAATCCCTTTTAGGTAAAGGTTTTCTGGTATAACCTGTACATGTCCTAGCCATCTTGATCTGTCTTTTGTAATAAAAGATATATTTGGTTCTCAACATTTTGTATAGTTCTCTATTACTTCTACATTTAATATTTAGGAGGAGTTATATAACACAAGTTAGACAATGTGAATAAGTTATAATACTGTTAAAGAGCCATGATTGCATTGCTAATGTGTACTTATTCTGGAGTGAAGCAGCAGGCAAGAGAAACAGAAAAGCCACCGTGATTGGGCATGAACAGAGATGGGGGGAATCAGACATGTACATTTAAGCAAACAACTTTCTATTAGCCCTACAATGATCACAGTGTATTATCAAAGAAAAACTTAACAGGAAAACCATATGAAGATGTAAACACTTTCAAACATCTTTTATTGAAACTAAGAAAAATCGGAGTTTCTCAATTCTGCTTAATTGTTGGGCATGATTGCCTGTCAGAACATCTCTTCAGGATGAAATTAATCAAGGACAGCCACTACCCATTATGTAAGGACGTGAATACTATCTTAAACAAAGAACATCTACTAGAATGCAACTAGATAACAACAAATGAAAAATAATTTGGAAACTCTTTATTGGAAAGCTAGGGAAAAAATGATAAATATCAGCATCTGAATGGCCACTAGCAACCAACTATTTATTGATAATTTAGATATGGATAACCAATAAAGCTTGGTGGTATCTCGGGTTTATATGAGTTCCCAAGACAACTTGTGAAGTTAATTTTGATATGTAAGATTCATTTGATGCTATTCTCTGGTAAATGCAAATATGGCTAAAGGCATGTAATATATTTAGAACATACTACTTATATGAGTGCATACTGACGTACTTAATAAAGAAAAAAAAGGTTGTAAGAAAATATTGTCAAATTACAGTTTGCTGAACAGGCCTTGTTAACTTACATTTTAGGTTTGTCACTTTGTTTTTCTTAATTCATAATTAACAGAAAATTCACTATTTAAATTTTTGGGATTATTGAAAAATTATCTTTTTCAGAACCAGACATGCTATACAATAAGTACACAGGTTTTCTTCTGTATTTAACCAAGCAAGTTAAATTCTTTGTCTTTTAGTTGTACTCTATTAAGAATAGCTATATAAAAATTATACTGCTAATTTATCCAATACTTTCAAATCAATAATTAGAACATATTGCTAAATGTATGATACAAATTTTGAATGTGGGCTACCAGTTGTCATAGCATAAAACACACATGATAACTAGCATTCACAATGGACTTTGCAACCTCATGAGTAACTGAATGTTTGACTGAAGACAGCAATCGTTATTTGCGGCATCACTTTTTTTAGATTAAAGTAATTTTGATTTAAATTGTCAACTAGTTCAGAAAAGTTTTTTGACTTCATGACTGTTTAAAGGAGTAAAACAGTGATTGATGTCCTCCTCTGAATCGTAAATAAACAATGACCCTATGTAGTCTTTTGCAATATTTCTTAGAGCTCTGTTTCTTCTTACTAACTGGATATTCACAAGGGAGGTCAAAGAAGCATTTTAACTAGTTTACAGGTGCATCTGGGTCTACATGCTCAACCTCCTTAATATGACTATACCTTGAATACCCAAATCCTCCATAGGAATTTCCTTTTCAAGTGTACTGTTATCCAAGTGTGGAGTTTTTTCCTTTCCCAGCTGCAACCTACATGAAATGCATATTTTCGTGTGTGTTTGAGTTCATTAATTTAGTGAAACCAGGCAGTTGATTACTTTTATAATATTTTTACTAACCCTATGCCCCCTTTTTTATAAAGGATTGCATAATATTCTCTTCCATGTTTAAAATGAAACAAATCTTATCACATACCAGATTAATTAAACTTTACAAGGAAGCCTTGCTTAAGAAAAAAATATTCATGTAATATAATGGCTGTACAATATCAGAGAACACTTGAAGGATAAATACACACAGCTCTACTAAATACACTCTATTCAAACAAATTAAGTGCACATAAAGAGAAACATTTCTCAACTGAGCTGTGAGGGAAGATGAGAGGAAGAATACAAGATCAAGCGGGTAGAAACATGTCTGACTTTGTTTAAAGTCAATGGACAAGATACTCCCACCCCACACTACTCTTCATCTCTCTCCAACTTCAATATGTAATAAATCAAATTATAACTATTAGATTCATTTAAATTTCATATAATTTTTGTCTACAATAATGACAGAAAATCATGGCATAAAGCAAAATTATTAAAATCGGTACAAAAACTTACGAAACTAGCAACCTGGGAGAAAATCTACATCTGCAAATATAAAGACAGTCTAATGAACTTCGATACTGCTGGGGATGAAAATATAAACTACAAGTTTATCACCCTGCCACCAGAGCAGATACACATTCTTACAACTCAACAAATTATTCAACAGTTGAATTTAAGTTGATGATGAGAACCAAATGTTCTTGAAACAGGTTCTATATATAATGACAAGTAAGTGAAGCATTGAGTATGTAGTTTGACTAAATCATACAATAATATAAATTATTTAATTCCTTGTCACTGCAAGGAACAAAATTTAAGTTTTAGTATAATGTCATTGAGGTCCAATCTTGAAATTTGAACTTAGAAGCTAGAATTGAACGTGTACCTTTATGTATAATTTTTTAAAAAAAAATTAATAATTCTTTCTCCAAAAATTCAAAATAAAATATTTTGAGATGCTGTTAACTTTTAAAAAAATCCACAATGATGTCATGTTTTATATTAAATTCAACTATTCATAAACTTTAAGCTGACACCTGCCTCAGGTATGTACTTCTTATAGTTTTAAAATAACCCACATTTTAAGTATGTGGGGTTCAGCAAATTATGCAAGTTTTTTGGCAAATTAAAAAATGTGTATAATGAAAATGGATGGTTGAAATTAAAACAAAATAATAATTTTTACTTATCTTATAAAATGAAAATATACAAAAAATAACAAAATTCATCGTTAATTTTTCATTGGTTGATATGACATAGACTAACCTGTAACTGACTGAACCTCTGAATTAGTTTTAAAGGAACTTATGTGTGCTTTTGTATAGACAAGTCTTTCATATATGAAGGGTACATGGGAAAAATAATCAGAATTCATTTTTAAAAAAATGAAAAAAATGCATTTTAAAGATTAAGCACTTAGTACTTAATATGTGTGTATTTTATAAAATTCATAAAGTGCAATACAAAGAACAAAGCTTTCTTATAAATTAAACAATGGTTTTAGTTTTTCAATTTAGACATGAACAATGGAAAATTAATATAAGCAAACATTGTCAAATTTCCATATTAAGAACAGTCAAGGTTCAAATAAATAGTAATTTAGATTCAAGGTACAGTCTGACTTCTAATTAAATAACACTTGTAATTCAATTGGTTACTTGTTCCTCATTGTCTGATAATATAATATCAAATAAAATTTCATCATTAACACTTCACTAAAATTCTGTTTTACACTTCACTATAATTTTTTATTCATTGTCTTCTGTCTGGCAATAAAGTGAAATACTCTTGCACTGTGGGACTGCAAAATTGTTTATTTACATTTTGCAAGTTGTAGAATTTTGCCTTTTTGATACATAATGGCATCGGATACACCTGCTAAGGCATTTCATCTGTGTGGCATCTTTCTTTCTTTCTTTCTTTTTTCTTCCCCCTCGTTTTTTCCTTTGTCTTGCTTTTTTATTTGTTTATTTATTTATTTATTTATTTATTTTTTCCCCCATCAGACTGAAAAATAATAAAAGAACAGCGTAAAATTATTTAAGTGGTAATTTTGGAGTTTGATAGGTTTTAGATACTGTTTCTCTTAAGTTTTTTTTACATCTATTGGTATGCTTTTCATGTGGTAGGCAATGCCTTTTACAGAGTAATTAGATGTCTGTTGGTGATTCCATGAAATGATATGAATGCTAGTTGACATACCTGAACATCTTGTATTTGGTTGTCTCTATTAATGCGCACCTTATAGATGTAAGAAAAGTGACATGCAGCTTCATCAGGACTTTTCTTAGGCCTCCTTTGTCTGGCAGGATTTACACTATTAAGCCCTGTCAGGTTAGCATTTTGTTTATCACAGGAAGAAGTATCATTAAACTGTTTTATTAATCTTTTCCTTTCTATTAATGAAACATTCTGAACACATTTAAATTGCCAACACTTACAATCTCCTCCTGTTATGGTTCATATCCTTTTTGGTGAATCAGAAAATCATTCAGACACTTTTCTTTTCTTAGAAATCACATTCTGCGCAGGACTTAAATGTTCATTCTCAATCTCTTTTTCATCCGATGCCTAGATTTCCTTTAAACTTAATTTTGTGTATTGGGATAATAACAATAAACACAAGACTGATGCAAATTTATGCAAAAATTAATCTCTGTTTTCAAATTCAACAATGGAAAAGTAATTATTCAGTTTACATTGTTGTCAGAAAGCCAGTAACACAAGCCTTCATTAAGTAGTGATACACAAAAGAGAGGGAAAAATTTTGGAGCTTTATCGTTATTCCACAGAACCAACTCAAGCTTGATTGTTTTTCTTAAGTACATGAATGTGAAATTTTTAATACTCATTTCAGAGAGCCACAATTGTTTTAATAGAAAACTAGTTATACCATAAGATAGTACCTCCCTTTTGTCAGGCGGCATTATTAACTCATTTTCAATTTTTTATGAACCTTGATCATTTTTCTTGTGTACCCTTCACATATAGATGTTTGTGCAGGCAGATATTTAAATGTTTAAAAGAAGGATTGCATCTAGTTTTGTTAGATCTGCTATATATTTTATCATTTTTTTTTCTCTATATTCTGAAGACTTTAATACTATTTTTAAAGTTACCCAAAAGATAATATATATTAATAAGTTATGAATGTATGCAAAGTAAACTACTATAAGAATTTTTTCACTGGATGTATATTTGACTGACCTTATTAAGAAGCACATGTTTTTTGTGAATTTAGTTTAGCTATCTATATTTGTTTGTCCAACTCATATTTTTATGCAGTAATAAACCGAAGAATTTATTGGTTTAACATACTTTATCTCATCTTACCCCAAATTCATTTTAGGATATATTAAATTTTTATTAAATTTATTACGGGAACTTAATGCTGCAGATTTTTTTCTTAATTTAGCAACATATTTGTGTCAGATCAATTTTTGAATATATTTTAAAATGCTATATACATTTTTAGAGGATTTATACTTTCCATTTGCCCCTTTTATAAAAGTGCTTGCATAATTGGCAAAATGTGTTTCATTCACACACCATTATGTTATTTACATATCTTCTAAGTCCTTTATATATAAACAACAGTGGTCCAAGAATGGATCCTTGTAGTACTCCAGAACTTATTCTGCTAAAACCGGAAGATTCCTTTTTAATTTCACTGTGTGTGTGTTGTTTATGTTTTTTTTCCTTCCCCCATCAAAATGTTATATTTCAACTGGCTGCTACCTATTTTCAAGATTGACTTTAACCAATGTAAGGTTGATTATCTTACTCCATATACCGATAATTTTTCTAGTAACAAAGAATGATCCACTAGGTAAAATCCTCCTTTCATTAAGTGTTAAGAATAAACCCAGTTCTAATTGTCTATTATAAGATGCATCATATACTTTTTTAATAAAATATATTAGCACAGAGTTAACTGTGTGTGGGTTTTTTTAAGCCTCTCAGGGAATAATCCAAGATAGTGAAATATTTACTAAATGACACAGGTTCTATTGGAAATGCAGAACATTTTTAACAACATAATTAGAATATGCATCTATTCTTGTTGATGTTTTGTTCTTCAGATTTTTTATAGCTGCTTTTATGTTCCAGTTGTTACTGGGACTAAAAAGATAGTATTTTGTTCCATTTCAAATTTAATTTTTCCACTCTTTCTAATGAATGCTTCTCCCCCCATCCACACATGTATATGAATAAATAAAAAATATCTTTAAGATCACTTATGAGTTAACCATTAATTTTGATACAGTATTTTTTTTTTATTTCAAATTTAATTTCATCTCAAATTACTTGCCACATGGACATACATTTATTAATTGCTCCTTTGGTCTTGCTATCATCGTGTAACCTTTTAACCTCCTTAATTACTTTATTGTGTACTTTTTTATAGTTTTACAATAGGTCTTTAAATCTGCAGAAACTTTATTTTCCTTCATACATTTATTCAAAAACCTTAATATTTCACTTGACTTATGTATTCAGCTGTGATACAATATTTTTTTTATTAACTTATTTGAATTGTAGCATCTGGTATTGCTGTTTATAAGTATATTGCCTTGTTGAGGCCAACTATTTGGTAACTTAATTGAAGCACCTGAGTATACATGATCTGAGTGTGCTGTGTCAAACATACTTCCACATTTGTGTATTCAATAAAACTGATCAGTTGCAGTAGAGGTTAAATTAAGAGACTCAAGTAGGTACTGCAACTACATTTTGCATGCTGTACATATTTGAAAAGTTTTGTAGCTCTATTTTATATGGATTTTCGGTTAGATAGTTAATATTTATGTCCCCTACAATTATGACATCATTTTTTATCCTACTATAGAAATCAAGAATAATTTTAAACTTTGTAAGAAAACTTCAATACTACTGGTTGAATTTCTACACATGCAGTTAACAATTTTGCAATTTATTAGTTAACATATTGTGGATTCAAAATGTTCTTCCTGGTTTAAATATCTAAATTTATGCATTTCCTTAAAGTTGTCTGCAGATTTTATATGTATGCAATATCCACCACTTATTTATTCTACAAAATTTATGAGCTAGAGTATAATTTGTAAAATAAAGTATCCATTTCACTTTCCTCCAGCCAGTGTTCTGTTAAACATGCAATAATATCTTTAAAAGTAAATGTTTTTTTAAATTTATTTACCAAATAATAAATACATAAACAGTTAACAGTTTTCAATTTATTACCCACCATACCTTGGTCTTCGGCTCATCTACTTTTCATTGAAAAAGTAGATACTAATAATGCTTCAATGTTACATTTTGTGTTTCTTGCATTCTGGATATTTTGGCAGCTATTTTTGGGCATAATGTTTTTTCCTTTGAAATTGTAATGTAGATTAACAGAGTTACTTGCTTTACTTGGAGGATTGCTAATCTGAAATGTTTGTTTTGAACCTTAATCACCAGTCACTACTTTGTTTAACTTTTACTATGAATTTATTTTTAATATCCTTTATAGCAGCACGTATTATGTAACAACTCTGTCTGTTTTGGTGCAGACTATCCCTACCAAGGCATGAATAGTCTAGTTTCTTCTTAAATACCAAATATATGGATTTTAGTGCATGAGATGCCCATCTAATGTTTTCATTGACACTATTCACATACCTGACATCCGACATTCACTCAGGTCTTACTATACCATTAACTGCTACAGTTGCATTTGAGAATTTATTTTTGACTTAATGTATGAGATCATACATTCACCAAGCACTTCATCAGCATTAAAGAAGTGTTTAAGGTTATTGGTATCCAGGGGAGTGTTTAAGACTATTGGTACTCACGTGTAGTACTACCACTTTGATATATCCTGGATTGTCCGTTAGATTGACATCACCTAACTTTATACACATTTTTGTTGCACATTTATTCTACTCATAAATGTCATATTAGCTGTCCTATCTCACATGTTTGATGATGAAGTCATGCAGCTAACACTTCTTCTTTTGCTGGGGTAGCTGTTGCAGAAAACTGTCACTTAATCAGTCTAATAGCTTTTGACTTATGTTCATTTTGTTTTTCTATCATGGACAAGAGTATGAGAACCCCAGTCTTGCAACTCTTGTTACTCTACTGGTCTACTTTCCCTTTCCCTTCTCAGCACTATGAAGCCTACAAAGTGGCAGCAAGTAAGGAATTGCGAGATGCAAGTGGGAATCTATTGTTGTTTGTCCAGCTCTAATTGGGACACCTCACAGCTCAGCAGTTGGCTAAGATACACTACATTTGCCTTACATTACTTAGAGATATAGCAGCATGATTGTTGTATTGTTATTGCACTTGTAATTCAATTAACGTCATGCATAATTTGCGCTTTAGTAATTCTGTAATTAACGGTGTATGCTGACAAGTATTAAGTTTTTCGGACAAGAGCCATTATCCATCTTTACAACTAGAGCACAAGGGCAATATCCTGAAGCCAGCTGCAAAAGTGGAGAGTACAGGTTTAATTATGGGTCAATTTGCCTGTTTTGAATTTTCATGTGGAGTTTTTTCTCAACCCACAGGACATATGTTAAGTCGTATAGCAATGTTACTAGAAAAGTTTTGAAATGTGTAACAATGAAGAATATCAAAATGGCTATATATATTGTGTTAAATACTTTTTAATTATTTTATACACTGCATTCACTGGCAGCCTGCTACATGTTTTTCAGAGTAGTGTCAGCTCCTCTTTGCAGAAGCAACAACTTCTTATGAGCTGGAGAATCTTTATTCACATAGAAATTTCTTTACATTTTGGAACAGAAAGAAGCTGCATGTGGCAAAGTTGGGATAGTAGGTTGTGTTCATCAACAATTTTGCAGATATTTTCTCTATTGTTGAATTGTCCATGTGATCAGAGGCATTGTCAGGATGCAACTAAATGTCCTGCAACTCTCTCTTAGTAATCACTCAGATTTTTGAGAAAACTTTAGACAAACATAAATATATCACTTTTTGGTTGGAAACTGTTCTCTAGTTTTTCAGCTTTCAGTAGCCACATGGTCAGTTATTGAGAAGAATGTTCCCTCTGTATTCCTTTATGTTTATTCTTTGTCAAAGGCTGCTTGTCCGGAAAGACCCAACTGTGATTGATACCTGGTTTTGGAGTCAACTTGGTGAGTCCAGATTTCACGACTTAAGGTTTCTGAAACCTACTAAAAGACTTCATCTTCCAACTTTTTCCAATACTATGGTCTGCTTTCTGTAAGGTTGTGCAGCACCCATATGGATAAATGTTGCTCGTTCTTAAAATGCTGGTGAAGGATAGTGAACATATTCCGCAAACTAACTCATAAGACTTCCTCATTGTCCTAATAGATTCCCTTGCACCTTCCTTTATCATACTCTCCGCCAGAGAAATCAATCACCTCTTGAAAAGCATACAAAATAATGCAACAAAATATTTCCTCTCCAACTTCAATCACTCCAATAGTTTCCACAGTCTACTCCTGGATGCTGACTGAACCAAATCTGTTCTAATTTATATTATAATGGCATGCAAGAAGGGAGCTCTTAATTGGTGTATTAGTTTATGGCACACCTGTTGCCATGCCATCATATTTGATAACCTTCAAACTACTTATTCTTTATGAGTATCTGGAAAATTTAGGCAGTCAATATTGGATACTAGTTATTAAAAATTAAGAAAGGAAACAGAAGAAAACGAGAAATTTGAAGACTTCTGAAACTAATTGTTAAGTCAATTTAAATTATTTGTGGTATCTGTATAATATTTATATAATAATATGAAATCAAAATATTATCATAGTATAAGTATTGCTTATATTAGCTCCCTTTCTGTAATAGTGCATTGGGATCACCCTTAAATCCAAAATGAGTAAATTTGTTTTATATTAATTGAATTATTTGTAAGTATATTATTATTTTTGTTGTAATCTTAAGTGAATGGCATAGCACTAGGCTATACATTGCTTCATGTAGGAATAATAATTGTAAAGATGATTTGTGGACTACTATTCAGGCTTTCCAGACTTATTAATTAATGCCACTTTACAAAAATTCCTGAAAGAGTGATCTCAGTAGACACAAACTTTATTGATGTTTCTATTCTGCCATTTTATATAGAGTATTTTATGCATATAGATTTTGAAGAATAATTATAATAGTCTTCAAATCTCTGCAGTGCACTCTCCCCATGTGGCAAGTTCAAAATGCAACATTTCTTTCCACAGAGTGCAGTTTTATTTCATTTGGGATTTGAAATCCTGGAATTATGTCAGAATTGAGGAAATAAATGTTCATATTGAGCAATAGTATTTTTAAATTATTAGCAATATTCCATTTTTCCATTATCTCAGATTAACTGGATTACTTTTATTATTTATTTAGTTTTTCACATAACTGCTCTTGAACTTTAATACAAGCTTAAAATTTTCTGTGTTCTTGTATTTATGTCATATGTGTAGTAAATGTTAAAAAGAGCAAAAATATTTGCAGAATTTGATGTTAAGGATATGAGCTAGGCAGGCAGCTCCATCTTGCATATTAGTAGTATTTAGGCATAAGCAGTGAAATACATACTGGGTTGACTGCTTATTAATATAAAATTATATCAATTAGAAATATGCATTAAAAATAAATACATTTTTCTTAGAACATAGATTTATATTTTAGAGCTTAAGGGGGTTCCCTAACTAAATTGAAAGTAAGTTTAAAAAATTAATATTTATACTATAAAATCCAGAGTGCTGTACAGAAAATTATATTTGGCAGATAAAATGTTTTGGTTTTTACATAATTGTAATATTAGTATATTTAAATGAAGAAAACAAAGTGCAAATTGCTCAATGCCTATAATGCTTTAAATTACAATTGTGAATTTCCTGCTAAAGCATAAAAATCTTTCATTTGCTTATCATGTTAGATTTCCCACATTGGCAACTGTTATGGTATGCATGATTTGGTACAGAGCTAATCATATGCAGTTTGTGGGCCTTTTATAAAAGTAGCCTACCAATTAAATGTATTTTATGTTTTTTGAAACTTTTAAGTCTGTGGCAACAAGAAACATGTCTTAGATAATGTTCAAGTTAAAACTGCAAACTGAGCATTAATGTTTTTAAATGCAGAAGGTGCCAAAAATGTATACACACTTCAAGCAAAGAAAAAACTGTGTTAACATAACAAAACTGATTTCACACAAATAGAAAATGATGAGCACTAATCATCTTAGACTTTTACAGTTACATGGTTACAGCAGTTGCTCAAAATGCCCACCATCGGCATCAATACACTTCTGAGTGCAATGAACTGATTGAGCAACGTTTATGAAAGTGTCCTCAGCAATTGTAGCATATGAAATTTCAATTTCTTCCGGAAGTGCTGCCAGTGTAGCTGGTTTTCTACGATTTCCAAAATCTTCAAGAGTTCCCCATAGGTAGAAGTTCAACAGAGTTAGATCTGGAGAACGCGGTAGAAACTCAATCGAACCTCTTCGTCCTATCCAGTGCCTTGGAAGATTGTCATCGAGGTATGCACGTACATGTCGGTAATGTGGTGGTGTACCATCCTGTTGGTAGTAAAATTCCTCATTTCTATAGTGTATGAATGGCTGGTAAGACGGATGTGCATTTCATGTTCAGGTACACTGGGCCAGTTGCTGTTCCTTCAAAAAAGAATGGTCCAATTAGACCTCTAGATGACAACCCACACCATACATTAATTCCAGGTAAATTAACAGCCTTTTCCAAAATAACACTGGTTTGTTTGTACAACAGTAGACACAGTATGCTGGGTAACAGTTCTGTTAAAACTTAAGTTGTGCCTCATTGGACCAAACAACTTCCCTATGAAAGCTTCATCCTATTGCTCCATGTTCTGAAGCCACTCACAGTGCTACATTTTCCAATCAGGATCATCTTCATTTAATGCATGCAAAAGTCTTGGGATGAAAACTTTCAACTTAGCTGTTTTTAATATTATCATGTATACTGGTTCTGCTAATCCCAGTCTCTCGTGCACATTGCTTTGTAGATTTCTGTGGTGAGTGCTCAAAACATTCCAAAACCATAGCCAAAGACACAGAGCTTGTTGCTGTGCGAGGTCTCCTAGATCTGCCCTTGTCAACATAGTGTACAGTACCATGAGTCTCAAATTTGTCATGAATGCATGCAGTTGTTACTCGCATTGGCGGTTCTGTTCTGTACACACGTCTACATTGCCTTTGAACTTCAACAACATTCTTGGTTTTCCAATATCACTTCAAAATTGCTTTCTGCTGTTCAAATGATAATCTTGGTTCCATTTTGTTTTAGCAATGCTTGATTAATGTAATGTGAGTCACATCTGTTTACAGAACATCATACGATAATCTTGGCTTCATTTGTTCATTGTTAATTTACCTGTCATGTAGCATTTCTATCTTAATGTATGTAAGTCACATCTGTTTACAGAACATCATACTACACATTACTGTTGTTTTTTGGTCCAACTTTGAAATATATTAAATAGATATCTACTGTAATAGTGTGTATACATTTTTTGCAAACTCTGTATATAAGAATGATGTTCCCCCCCTCTCTTCATCCACTTTAGTTCATTTTATCATTTCACAAGTACAACTTATTCTGTAGTACTGCGCTCAGCAAAGCTAACATTTCAACTATCAGTTTTTTTTATTCCAAATTGAAATAAATTCACATTCTTATGAATTTCATTACCCATTCCTGAACATCAATTCCTGACAATACATCTTTTCCATCTCTGTAGGTGGGAACATAGCACATTGTGTAAATTCATGTGATTTCATTATTGCAGTGTTGTAAAATCAATGATTAGAAACCTACCTGGTTCGTCTTCTGTCCCTTAATGTAACAGTTATCTCCAAGCACAATAATTTCTTAAATATTAGATCATCGAATTATTTGATGATGATATGGTGACAGGGCACTGCATTGGCCAAAATGCCATAAGCTACTAGCCAGCAGAGCTAACTAGAGTTGGAGCAGGTGGATGTAGAAACACAAGTGACAATTTTATACAAATTTCTTCCAGCTAGTAAATAAACTCATTGATACGCTGTTACTGGAAATAGTGACTCAATACCTGGATGCTTCTGTGGCGGTGTCTAGTAGTTGTAGTTGGAACTTGCCGAGTTCATCCATAGGATGAAAATCAAAATTCATTAAATTTTCTTTATTTTTTAAGATCAAATTTTTTTCCCCAAGCGGATAGTTCCATTGAATTGAGAAGTTGTTTCAGCAGATTAATCTCTAGTTTAATTTAATGATTTTTGGTCAAAAAGTGAGCTGCTACTGCTGATTCATCAACCTACTTAAATATTGCTAGTGTTCTCTTCTCTGAATTTCCAAATTTCTCTTAGTTTTTACAATGTAGCTCTGACCTTAATCTGCAAATTTGATTCATAAATTTCTGATTTCGTTGTGTTGGTATGGTGTCTTTTACTGTGCAACCTAATAAATTCTTGATATTATATTTGTTCTTTGGGGCTAACATTATTCAATGTTCTTTGAAAATCTTTTTAAATTTGTTGTGGTAAGTAGGATGGTATGTGAAAGTTGAATTTGTATCTTTCCTTGGTGCTCTTCAGTGTGGAAACTTCTCTTATCAATTTTTGTCTTTTAAATTTAATGATAATTTTTATTATTGCGTCTTTGTTGAAACCATTGGTTATAGCGGTCTTTATCATCATTGACACTTAATAACCTGTGAGAATCGAATAACACTGAGAGTAAATAGCATAATGATCAAAAACTAGTAAAGGATAGTTTTTTCTGCTACATTCATTTGTTTTATTTCTGTTATATCTAATAACTTGTGTTGTTTCCTGTTTATTTTTGGCAGTTACTACAAAACAAACATGGCAAGATTTGGCACTGTAAATATTCAGATCATAAACAAAGCTGTTGAAGAATTAGCACCAACAAATAAAAAAATAAAGCCTGGTTTGGAATCATTTGTCAGAATTTTGCACTAAAATAAATTACAAGATACAATAAGAAAACAAACAATTAAGAAATTGTTTTTATAATATAAAACTAGGCATACAATATGAAGAAATATAATGGTAAAAATTACAAGGAAGCAGTTGTAAAAATAATATGGAATGTAACAGCTTAGGTAATTCAAAAAAGTTAATATGAAAAAATAAGTTTATTCAAAGTCAAAATATTGAAAGCAGTGAGGGATTAATGAAAGGCAAAAAAAAATTCTAATTACATTCACATAAATTACTATTCTAAGTATGGCTTCCTTCAAAAGAGAAATAAAGCTGCATACCCTGTGTTGTAGATTTATTGCATGTAAAAATCCTCAAGCCTGAAAGAAGAAGGCTCTGAGCAATTGGTCATTTCATACCCTAAATTTGAATGGAATGCTAATGACCTGAGATATTAAAGAGCATCCGTAAATAAACAAATCAAGAACAAAAGGTGCAATTGCCTTATCAAATTTAGTAATTGATAAAATGATCAAACTTTAAAATTAAGATACTCCAGATGGGGTCTCAAAGAAAGTTCTTTCATGCTGCAGCTAATAAACTTGCCTAAAGCCGTAGAGAAGCAGCAAATTTTTAGTGCACTTTTCAAAGAGGAGTTTGATAATGGACAACTAACCTCATGAATTGAACATTATTCAATTTTCTGTGAAACAATGTAAGGAGAATTCATAATATCCCATTCTAAATTGATAATTTTGCAAATTTTTATGGCAAATCACTTAAAATTTCACTAATTTTGTTCCACTTACTTGGAGATGTTTCAAAGACTCTTTCCTTCATCATCAGCATGGTTCCATTGTCAGCTTTCCAGCATGATATTAAGATGTCCCTCTGTAGATTTTAAAGATACACACTTCATCAGCCTTTGCTGGAAAGAAAACAAAAACAGCAAAGCACAAATAATTGCTGAAAAAAAAGTTTTGGAAATGGAAAAGACTAACCATTACAGAGCCATAAGTGAGCTAGCTTTAAAGACATATGAGCTACATTTAAAACCAGTATCTCAATTGGCCACTAGCCCCCCCCCCTCTCTCCCCTTTTGTGTGTGTGTGTAAGAAATGCCTGTGTAAAAGAAAAAATGGGATTATAAACAAGAACTACAAAATCTTAGAAGTAATGAAAGCTTAGAATTAGTAAAGAAAACCAAAACAATCTAATAAAAAATATGATAAATTTGTCATACATTTCTCAGAAAAAGAATTACAATTGTTAAATGTAGGTTTGAACGGTTATATAGCTTATTTGCCAAATATAACAGAATATGTAGATGACATCAAAATAGTATTTTCAACATCTGGATGTAGAAGAAAATAGCATCATATCACAATGTGGGAATGTTTTAGAGTGACTGATCAAAAAAGAAAATGATCAATCATCAAAATTATCATCAAAAGAGACCATATCAGAGGGTTACTCTGATCTCTAAAAGAAAAATATATTATTTATAGAACGGCTGACAAAGGAAACAAAGTAGTCATGATGAATGAGATAGATTATGAAAACAGTATGTACAATTTACTACCTAAATAGGATTATGAAAAAATGAGAACTGATGTTATCCAGAAATATATTAGTTCAGTAACACATTATTAATAAAAGTAATCATTCTAAATGAGGAAGAAAAAAGAATATTATACCAAATAACCCTACCGCACCTAGAATCCATGGCCTACCAAAAATACATAAACCTGATAATAAAATGTGGTCTATAGTAAACTCAATAAATTCACTCACATAAATTAAACAATTACCTTTTTAAAAAATTTCATACTTTTCCAAAATACAAAAGTCAATGGTATAAAAAAACTCATCAGAATTAATTAAAAGAATCAAATGTGTGAAACAAAAAAAAGGAATTTGCTAGTTTCTTATGATGTGGTCTCTCTGCTTCTTAGTATCCCTAAAGAAAAACTATAATTATCATAAAGAAATGGCTAACCTCCTTAAACCGACCTGGAGAAGTAATACAACAGTATCTAAAATCTCAATATTTGCATTAATCAAACCTTCTTCATATTCAGAGGCAATGTCTATACACAAAAGAATGATCTAGAATGGGAAATCCGTTCTCACCATTCTTGACTGATATGTACTTGACTTTCTTAGAAACAAAATTAATTCATGCTTTTATGTGTATATATGAAAAAGCGCGCGCGTGTGTGTACACAAATGTTCGTATTATGTAAATGTCTTTGCAATAGTAAATGAAAAATGGAAAGAAAATGCAATAAAACTACTCAACCTACATTCCATTCATTAAATCACAATGGAAATAGAAAACAATGTTCTTCCCTTATTGGATATAAAAATTATAAAAAATGGCATTATACTGGAATTTTGCATATTCAGAAAAGATACCCATACAGATAATTATATAAAAAACAAATCATAATCCAAAACAACATTAATTCGCAATAATCAACAGTCTCACATTCAGATTAACAAATCTACTTAAAAAAAAAGCAAAGCAGAATAGAAATCGAAGCACCAAAAATCATAGATATAGCATAGAAAAATGGCTACATGATAGATCTGGTCAACAAGTAAATAGAAAATTCATTACACAAATACAAATAAAAAACATCATCACACTAAAAGCTACAAATGAAATCATATATACAAGAAATTCACCTTCCATCCGTGGGCACACCAAAAATTCCAGAATATTTTTAAAGATGCAAACATTATTTTGGCTCCAGTAAACAAATGTAGTTTAAAAAACCTAAAAATGAATGTAAAAGATGAAGTTCTGCCATGAAAACAATCAGGCAATTGTAAAATCAGTTGCAAAGACCTCAATATGAAATATATGGGCAAAACGAAAAGAAAAATTACCATATGGTTAAGGAACATATGCAAAATTTAAAAGATAAACGGGCGAAGAAATCAGCAATAGCTTACCATTGGCAGCAGAGGGGAAGGGATCCAAAACTCTTTAAAACTCTTCAAAAACCTATAAAATTAACAGTATGGGCAAATGTATTCATAAACAAAACAGAGAAAAGAGTCGTCAAGTTGGTTGAAGATGGAGAGGATGTTTCTTCAAAAACCGGTTCCCACCATATTTAAAAGTAAGTGAAGCATAAGAGTGTGTTAGACGACAGATTAGATAGAATTTACATTTAACAAGCTTCAGTGTGTGAGTTCCAACAGAATTTTTTAAAAATTGCTTATTTTTCGAAAGTTCTTAAATGAAGAGAATATTTAGTCAATTTTGATCTTCCAAATAAAAGTAACCTCATCACTAAATTCATAAAATCTACAGAGCAATATCTTAATACCACAGTAGAAAGCTGGCAGTGGAACCATGCTGATGAAACAGTCTTGGATGACTTTAAAGGAGATATCCAAGGCCAGAGATCAATTACATCACACTCTCAGTCTCAGCATGGAACATAATCAATGACAATAATTACTGAATTATCAATAATTCACTATGAAATTAATGTGCTTAATTATAGATAAATGATGATGAAATAGTTCACAACAATATGTTGTTATAGTTTCATATATTCAGTTGTTTTTATTCCAAGGAGGCTTTTATTCTTATCACTTCTGATTTAATTAAATTATTTTCCTCAAATTATTAATATAACCTCAAATTTAATTATTTTTCTTGAAGTTATTGTAATAATCTCAAATGTTTGGTTGTTTATGATCAAATTAACAGCCAAAATTATTGTTCTGGCATTATTCTGCAGGATACATCCCATAAATTACCTCATTTCTTGAGGCAAGTTAATCTCATGATTGTCATGTGATAATTATTTTTCAATCTTTAAACTCAAAATAATTATGACAACAAAAATTCATTAGCATAATTAATTAATGCAAAACTAAAGTGCTCACTTTATTATAGAAGAAAGTCTAAATAAAGTATTGTGCACCTAAAAATTATGTACTCCGCCCATGTCAAACAAGAAGAAACTGAAACAGGCTGCCTTCATTTTCCTGTCATTTCTGGTATTTGTTTATGAATTTACCCTTACCATTCTAAATTCTCTTTGAGAAATTAAATTAATTTCTTGACTGTTATCCATTAGTTTATCAAGTGTGTGGATAACTATACTTTATGAATTGCATTAGGACTTGTAACTTTTACATCTGGGATTTTCTGATGGAGAAATATAAATACTCATTGTGGAATAGAATAGAATAATTGGGTTTAATATTTGCCATTTAGTATTTTTAGCAAACTTAAGTCAAGAATTTAGACATGTGTTGTTTCTTTCACTGATAAAATATACTAAGTGGTGTGAGACTCATTGTAGCAGTTTGGAAATCCTATTTACCTGCCCCAACATTGGTCTTGAGCAATGACATATTCAGTAAATGCAGTTTCCCACTGCTGTGTCTACCATCAGATAATTGGATGGCCAGATACTTATAAGAATTTAACATGGAGCTGACAGAATGACTCCATAAACAAATGATTTGTAACATGTCCATTATATTAGTATCAAATAATGAGGTACAGTAATTTGCATTTTACTTTAAATTTATTCTTAGTTCTGTCATTATCTCTTGATGCGCAGACAATTTCATCTTATACAGCACACCATGCAGTCTCATTTCTCTGATATTTCTCAATCTTAAACAAATGGCTTCTCTTCATAGCTCAGAAATATGTGCTTTAATCAAAAATATGCAATTATGGAAAATATTCTCTAATGCAGCCTTATGAACTGTGGCTTGTGAAAGCAATGCATATATTTTATGGTGAAACTAGATTGTTTTGTGTGTTTTTGCTAAGGCTTGCACTTCACTTAGACTCATGTGAATATATGTAAAATGACAATGTAAATCTTCCATAAAACTCTTGTTTTATTAATTTTAACAATGCAATTCAATATAAATTTTCCATCCATCATGTAAAATTACTTTTTTAAACTAAAATTCATAGCTTTTTCATGATTGCACCTTTAGTACAGTCTCCAGACTTTTAACAGTGATTTTTAATTTGTGGTAAACAACAAAAAAAAAATATGTTTACAAAACAGTCTGTCCATTACCTCTAATTGAATCAATCCAGTCTGACGTATTTCACATAAAATGTATTTTCCCTATACAATTCTTTTCATTTCCTTCATCATAATCCTTTACAGCTTGTGCTATAAAGTCATCATCCATTCAGTCCTCTTTTCTTTCACTTTATATATTAATTTTGTGCAATTTCACTTTAAAATGTCAATCTACCCTTTTTATCCAATGTAACATTGACAGCACTTCTAATTCTCAGCCCATGATTTTACTCTATTTAGTAGAGTGAAATCCTTGCTTGCAAAATTCCTTTCCTAATTTGAGACAGTAATGCTAACCGGTCTCGATAAATTCCTCAACCCTTGGGTGATTTGCACTGCACAGAAAAAAGTTGATTACTCTGACATTCCCTCCAAATCTGGTGTTTAGCAGGTAATCTGCCCACCACTGCAAAGTTTTGGGCTTTGGAGTGTATGCATGACTTGGTATTAAGTGAATGCAATACAATCAGCGGCACAGTCAGTGCTGCTACCTGAATTTGCTTCCCTAGTGAAATACCAGCTACACAATGATTGTGGAGAGACTTCTTGATGACACTTTATTTGCCTATAGTTTCCACCTTCTTAGTTAATACTGCTTCCATTTTTAGTTTTTCATTGTAAGTGAACCTTACCCTTTAATCTGTCTTTTATTAATCTTTAGGCTACAGTTGTTTGTACCGAAATATGTCTTTTTTTCCCCACTTCTTTTTCTTCTCTCTTTCCTGGCACAATTCTAAAAATCATGTTTTACCAACATTCATTTGTTACTAAATATATAGAGAAATTGCTATTGTTCTGAAGGATATAGAAACACAACCCATTAATATATTTTCTATAGTCATTGCACCTTAATGCTCTCTGAGATCACTTATATATGGTGTTTAATACTGCTGAAAATATAATTACAGCAATAGACCAAATTTAACTCCAACACATTTAAATTTCTTGCTTCATCGCTATACCTCATTCTATTAAGTGTCAATGTGACTTAAATTGCAAGTTTTACAGGGAGAAGCCATTTTCTTTTTTTTTTTGACATCAGCTCATCAGCACTGTTTCTTCCTCTGTACAACCTTACTGAGCATAAATTATTCTCCAAATTTGCATTCCATGCCAGTTTGCCCTGGTGTCCACTTTTAAATTTCTACACGTAAAATAATTTTTTTTTATAATCATTTGTCAGATTGTGCAGCAGTGCACATTAAAAAATAAGAAGGTAAAGCATTTGCAATTGAAATGGTATGACAGGCATGTTAGCCTACATGGTTTTGTTTTGCTCTTTCTCTTCTTTGGAAGAATATATTCCTAAGCTTTATACTGCAAATGGGGATTTATGTATTGCAGTTTATGGCACATTGTATACTCTTGTGATTTTTCTTCAAAATACAGTGTTGAAATAGTTATACAGATCAGAAGCAGAAATACTGAAAACATGAATGTGTTGCTTAAAACTTTTGCTCTGAATACAAAAGTAAACAAACACAAAAACTACACAATTCACACTTACTTAGAAAATTAATACACAATTAGTTTGGCTTTTAGCTAAGCCACACATTTTGTGAGGTGACATGTATTTTACCAACAACATTGATGCCGTATTCATCTTAATAGATCCTGGAATGTAAGTGTGTTAGCAGTTTTTCATTCTCTTATCTCAGAGATGATGCAAATTTCTAATATTTGACTGACTGGTATACTCCATTCCAGTATTTTCAGTTAACTAAGTAATTATGTAGAACACCATGTTAATTAAGATGGATAAATCAGGATGTTTTTTCTCTCTCCTCTCTCTTTACCCTAGTTTTCAGTTTTGATTTTTATTGGTGTTTTTGAATGATGGTCAAGCATTTTTAAGTATTACTATTATTACTTTAATATTATAAAGTAAGGAAGAAAGAGGGAAGGTTGTGAAACTAGGCTTTTGGAACTGTGAAGGAATATGTTCAGGGATGAATGCAGGTTGTTTCAAGGAAATTTTGAATATGGTCTATGTGTTAGCACTAGCTGAAACCTGGCTAGAGAGCAATGAGTGCATTAAGGTTCAGGGGTATGATTTCATTGGCAAACATGGTTTAAGGAAGAATATTAAAGGTCGAGTTTCTGGAGGTTTAGGTTTGCTGCTGGAGAGTAATCTTGCAAGCAAAGCAAAGGAGAGGCAATCAAAAATTAGTGAGGTTATGTGGGTGTTTATGCATTGGTGTATTGTACAATCTGCCCTTAAATTCCAGATTTCACAACCCAGATCTCTTTTGACAATTAGAAATGGAATTATTAAATATAAAAACGTTTAATGGAGTATGTTAATAGAAGATTTGAATGCAACAGTGGGAGAGTTGAGATTAAGGAATTATAAACGTGTGGAAGATATGGAGAAGATAAATCTAGTAAAATATGGATTTGGAATAGTAAAGACAAGGTTGTGAATGAAGAAAGGTTAAAACTAATTCAATTTTGTGAGAACAATAAGTTTGAAATGCTAAATGGTTGCTGGGGGGAAGATGAAACTGGTGAATTTATATTTCCAGGGGACAGAATGTTGCGGATTATGTATTGTGTAGTGATAGTATTTTGGGTAAAATTTGGGAATGCAAGGTAACAAACATGGTTGGGAGAAGTTCCCATTTTCCATTAGTAGTGGCATGGTGCAGTAAAAAGTGCTTGGACAGTAGAAGAGAGATGCGTATAGATATGGTACTTAGATAATTAGCTCTAAGTGGGCCCCTGGAAGGACTGGTGGGTTTTATGAGATGCTAGATTCAGCAATGGCTAGGGGGTGTGTGCACAGAATGAATTTAATGATTTGCCTAGGTATAAGAAATGATGCTGTAGAACTGTGTGAGTTTATGCTTAAATGGACAAGAAGTAATATGAGTATAAGCAAAAGAGGGAAAAATGAAGTTTATGATAATTGGTTTGATGAAGAGTGTAGAGGAATGAGATATATGGCAACCAGCTTGACAGACTATTAATCAATTTGTGAGGGGGGATAACATAGATAGATATAAGTCCAAATAAATGGATTACCTATTTTCAGAGTTTGTTTGATGCAGAAACTAAGGGATGGGGGAGTCAGAATTTAGAGGTTTTTAATAATTATGTGGAGGAACTGGATGGACTATTTTTGCAGGTAGAAGTTCAATAGGCATGTTTGTAAATTTAAGAGAAATAAGGCTGTAGGAATCAATGGTTTACTGACAGAGTTTTTAAAATTTGGTGTAAAAATCAGATAGATTAACATGTTTAACAAAACTTTTGGATGTAATTAAAGAGAAGAAGAAGTTGCCAGAAAGTTGGCATATGGCAATTATACACCCCATATACAAAGATAAAGGGAATGAAAATAACCCAAACAATTATAGAGGAATTGCATTGTAGTCCAATTTTGGAAAAATATTTACAGGAATATTGGTGGAGAGAATCCAAAATTGTTCAGAAGAATATCAAAGGATGTTGTCCTACCAAACTGAATTCAGGAAAGGAAGAAAAACAGTGGAATATATTTATAATTAAAATGATCATAGATAAATATTTAGCTAAGAAAAGAGGTAGAGTGTATGCTATATTTATTGAGTTAGAAAATGCATATGATAGGGTGAATAGAGAAGCTCTATGTTACAAATTAAGTGGGAACATGATCAGTATATTATAGGAGTAACATTATTAAAACAGATTTTGTGTTAAGTGTGGTTTGGGGAAGTTACTAATGCTTTGGGACAGGAGAGAGGGCTTGGGCAAGTTTGCAAATTAAGCCCCATATTATTTAACTTGTTTATTGATGATGTTTTGGATAGCTTGAAGCATGTTTGTACTCACATACCTACAATTAATAATGTAGATATTCCTGGGTTACTTTATGCAGATGATTTGGTGATATGTTCATTTGCTTAAATTTAGCTATAGATGAGATTGATATGTTTTGTGAAGAGTGGGAATTGAAGGTGAATCTAAATAAAATTAAATCATGGTTTTTAAGACCGCCTGTGGTGCCTCAGTAGTAAAAACGGGCATTAAACACTAATAAAAAAATGGTTTTTTAGAAGGGAAATAAACTGCGTAAGGATGACAAATAGTTCATGGCAGATAAAGAAATTCAGGTGGTTAGTGAATTCTGATATCTGGGCATAAAGTTCCAGTAGTAATGGAGGTTGGGAAAATCAGAAAAGAACTGCACTGTTGAAGGGGAAAATGGCCATGACAGGGATAAAATGTTTGTATAGGAAGCCAGTAGTGAATATCAAGTGGTTTGAAAGGCATTATTCTGCCTTGATTGGATCACGATGAATTTATGGTGGGGAAATTTGGGGTATAGAAGAGGAATGGTGTAATATGGATTTAATAATAAAAATTTTCTGTAAATTAATTTTGGGAGGTCCCAATAATACTACAAATGCAGAAGCATTGATAGAGTTAAGAAAGGTAAGAGGGACAGAGGGTTAATGATAGATAAAGTATTGATATTTATTTAGGGTTCAAGAGATATTGGACACTGGACATTGTGAAAATTTGCCTGAAATATGAAATTGGGTATAATGGCTAATACCTGGTTGAATAAAATTAGAGAACAGTTATTTAGAAATGGGTTAGGAGATTTTGGGGTTAAAATTGGATATTTTAGAAGAGGTTGCTGGAGGGAAGTGAAATCAAGAATGGAAGATATGGCTAGACAAGTTTTATTTGCCCAGATTAGGGAGAAAAGCTCACCAGCATATTATAAGAAATTAAAAGAAGATTGCAAAAAGGAGAAATATATTTTCATTTGTAAGAAAAATGAAAGAGGAGGGATAACATGGTTTTGATTAGGTGTTTGGAAATTAAGAGGAATGAGAGGAGATGTTATTCCAGGAATGTGCCCCATCCGTGGGGAGAGGGAAGATGAAATTCATATTATCTTCCAATGTTAAGCCACAAATGTTTGGAGGGAAAGTTTAATTAGTAAGAAATGGTTAATGATAAATAAAGGAATTATATTGGGAAAGATCTTTGAAGATTGTGAGCAGATACCCAAATTAGTACAATTTTTATGGAAGGTAAAAATGAAATGGAAATGATGAGTTGAAAGATATGTAATTTAAAGAATCTTAGATGATGAAGAAGTAACAGTATGATTTTGAAAAATATCATTGGTCTGGAAACGATTGGGAATGAAATTTATTAAATTATTGAGCTTGGAAATTAGAAATTGCTCTAGAAAGTGATTAAATGTAGCATTATAGTTGGTATTTGAGAAATAAATGAATTAGTAGTGTGTAGGGATTGTAGTTAGCTGATAAAATAATTGGTACAGGTAGAGTAAGTGAAATATTTATTTTAGTGCCTTGGTTGGGTCGGAGCCTGGTCTTCTGGAATTCCAGTAGGTTGCTGCTGATGAAATTTCCTTATAGCAGATGTTTGAGCAATAAAAGAATTAGTAGTTTGTGGAGACTGTAGCGGCTGGCTATGAAATAATAGTATAGGTAGAGAAATTGAAATATTTTATTTTAGTCCCGTGGAATTCCAGTAGACTACTGCTGGTGAACTGGGAACTGGGTATGATGCAATCAGGATGGAAATTTTGTACTTCAATTATTTAGAATTGAGATAAAGTGTTAGTATAAAATCATTATTGTATTAAAATTTCTGTAATCGTGAGGAGGTACACCTAAAATGGCCTGGGTTAGATAAGTGGAGACTTCTTGTAGTTTGTATTTTTCTTAGCATTTTCAAATAATTTCAATTTCTATTTTAATATTTTCCCAAAATTCTTCAAAGAAAACAAATTTATTTTTCCTATAATGTCTAATGAGTAACATAATCCTTATTCACAATCAAAACTGTTTTACAAACAGATTGATTTTGTCAATGCGTCATAATAATTAATCATTCCTAATAAGTAAGTAGCATTGTTCATGTGCATTGATAAAGAAAAACTAAGAATATGATATTTTCCAAATCTATTATAAGATTCAGTAATATATGTGAATAACAAAAACTGTATGCTATACCAAAATTATTGTTCATGTTACAATCGAAATATTCATTAATATGAAATAAAGACCTTTTTTACCAATGACTAACTTAAAAGTACTGATATTCGGTGTTTCTGATTCTGCGGACAATTTAATACCAGTATAAATGAAGTGTTATACGTATAGATGAAAAGCTGTTCATAAATTAAAAATGTTAAACTTTTGTTTTACATATAAGAGAAAAGTTAGAAACAAATACCATAGGAATGTCAAATTCAGTAAAATTTATTCTATACAGAGCTGAACTTTCAAGAACATTGACATATCTAACATTTGTGAGAAAATATAAAGACTTGCTAATCTCTGACTGAATTCCCCAAAGAAATATTTAATAATACTGGGCATCCATTTCAACCATCTGCCAGCAGATAGATGATGCCAACATTTGTTTAGTCAGTAGCATGTCACAGTAAATGGTAGAATGGAATGCATTGTATATATTCTTATGAATGAGAGCATAATGTGCCATGAAATAGATTGTCTTGCTAATAAAGAATAAAAGATTTTAAGTACTGTTCCTCACTTATCTTTTGAGTATATTTTTTCCAGCTTAATTTCCATCAAGAGAAATCTCTAATAAATTTAACAAAATTATGTACAATCACATAAATTTATTGTGAAGTAGGTTTCACTTTTATTTATTGTTAACCATATAGCAGCTTTTTAAATATTGGTTAACCTATTTAAAATCAAGTTGGAAATAAGAACTATAAAATGTTCATTATCTATATATAACATTAGATGATTGATATATTCCAGGCCCATATACCATCCTTGATATTTAAATTTTGACATGTCTTTTAAATCATATAAGAACATTTATGGCCTTTATATCATCCTAAAGAGCACATTTTCAGATTCAGATAGATTCATATTTAAAAGCTGATTTTTTTTAAATTAGGTTTTTTGTACCATGCATCAAAGAATTAATTGTTCACTGGCTCTATTGTTTCTTTCTTTTAAAAAGTTTATTAAAGTTTAATAATCACAAAATAATTCCCTTTAATAATGGAATTGCTTAGAAAAGCCTTACTGTCTTGCATTCCCAAAGCGTTAAGTATACGTAACTTAGAGCGAAGTTTCAAAATCCTCTTGACTACTTGGTTCATAGAGCATTGCCCAGTTGCATACACTGGTCAACATTTTTGAGGATTCGTTTTCCCTCCTGAAGAGGACTGTTGCTCAGTTGCACACATAACTGTTTAGGCAGTTGGAGTGTCATAGCTCAATTGCATACAATAATTCATTTACAATTTACCCAGGATGCACTGTGAGGTGAACTAGATTTTATCAGTTGTGTAGAACCATGTTTTTTAAGCATGTCTAGAAAGATGAAAAATGCTTGGTTGCAGAATGTGTAAATAACTGATTGAAACGAGAGTGAAATATCAACATATGTAATTCCCTGCCAGGTAATCCATAAATCTCTGCAGCTTATCTTTTGTAATGATTGCCATGAAGTCTTCTACAAAGCAATTCTCTACATCTTCATTGTACAGCATTGGCAGACCAAATACAAGAATATTATTGTGTGTCAAGAATTGGTATATTTCAGTATCACTGTGATGTATTCCTGTTAAGCCTTCATGCTGAATTCTACACCACCATGAATGTGACAGATAGAAGTTACAACCTGTAATTACAGCATTCGGCCATTCTGAATGGGCACAAATAGGAATAGCTTTTTCATAATCAAAAGTAATAAGATGGTCCTGCTTTTGATTTTGATAGACATCACTATGGAATAAAAAGCATGACCAGTGTGTATCAAAATGCTAATGGAATGCCCATTTGCTAAGGCTTGAATGGTAATAATTGTAAGAAATACTTTGTACTGCACTTAAATGTTTATCTACCAACCACATCTCCCTTTCAGTTAGAATTTTTATATCAGGATATTATTATTATTGTTATTATTAGCATAAACAGTTAGCATTCTTTATATTTATGTTCATAAAATCAAGGACTTCGTGCAGCTGTTCTACACATTTAGGCCCTGGTTGCAGACATAATCCTCCTTAACTTCTTAATTGATATCATTGTATGATTCAGTTGAACTACACACTCTTAAAGCTTCACTTACTTTTCATAAATGTATGGAACCGGTTTCG
The DNA here is from genome assembly GCA_030762175.1 of Metallyticus violacea. Taxonomy (NCBI): domain Eukaryota; kingdom Metazoa; phylum Arthropoda; class Insecta; order Mantodea; family Metallyticidae; genus Metallyticus; species Metallyticus violacea. The sequence continues at coordinate 263,011,577 of CM060846.1, read as the reverse complement.
AGAACATTTTGTTCCCATCTTCAGCCATGCTAAAGTTCAACTGTCGGATCATTCGTTGAGCTGTGGGAATGTATATTCTGCTCTGGTGGCGGTGTGATAAACTTGTAGTTTATGTTTTCATCCCCGACAATGTCGAAGTTCATTATGCTGTCTTTGTATTTGTAGATGTAGATTTTCTCCCAGGTTGCTAATTCCGTAGGTCCTTGTACTGATTTTAATAATTTTGTTTTATTTATTATGTCGTGATTTTGTGTCCAAAAATGATATGCTACTGCTGATTTCTCTATTTGCTTGTACTTTATGTTCCTGAAATGTTCCTTTAACCGTGTGCCTATGTTTCTCTTTGTTTTCCCTATGTAGATTTTATCACATTCTGCACAGTTTATTTTGTAAATACCTGATTTTTCTTCTTGTGGAATACTGTCATTAACATTATCTATCAGCAAATTTTGAACATTAAATCTATTAATCGGTGCCAACCTGATATTAAAATCTTTAAGAATATTCTGAAATTTTTTTTTGTGGCCCATGGATGATATGTGAATTTTTTAAAAATAAGTTTATCTTTTTTTGCTGAAAGTGTTGTGGTTTCTAAAAAAAAAATTTTAAAAAAATTCACATATCATCCATGGGTCACAAAAAAATTTCAGAATATTCTTAAAGATTTTAATATCAGGTTGGCACCGATTAATAGATTTAATGTTCAAAATTTGCTGATAGATAATGTTAATGACAGTATTCCACAAGAAGAAAAATCAGGTATTTACAAAATAAACTGTGCAGAATGTGAAAAAATCTACATAGGGAAAACAAAGAGAAACATAGGCACACGGTTAAAGGAACATTTCAGGAACATAAAGTACAAGCAAATAGAGAAATCAGCAGTAGCATATCATTTTTGGACACAAAATCACGACATAATAAATAAAACAAAATTATTAAAATCAGTACAAGGACCTACGGAATTAGCAACCTGGGAGATAATCTACATCTACAAATACAAAGACAGCATAATGAACTTCGACATTGTCGGGGATGAAAACATAAACTACAAGTTTATCACACCGCCACCAGAGCAGAATATACATTCCCACAGCTCAACGAATGATCCGACAGTTGAACTTTAGCATGGCTGAAGATGGGAACAAAATGTTCTCGAAACCGGTTCCATACATTTATGAAAAGTAAGTGAAGCTTTAATAGTATGTAGTTCAACTGAATCATACAATGATATCAATTAATATGATTGGCTTCACTGTGCAAGTTCCAATTTACATTTAAGTAACTCCTTAACTTTGTTTACTGTGAATTTTCTAGTGGATTAATTTCCTTATTCATTAAAATATGTTCTCTATTGCTTGCCTGTTGATGGATTACAAATTATTTGACAGTTTAAAAGATTGTTTTCCTCTCTTTGGTTATTATGTTCCACATTTAATTTAATTAGCAGCTGACCCATTAGAATCTGTATTGGTTTAACACCTATACATTTTTTTTAGAACAGCTTCATCATTTCACATCTTTCATATATATATATATATATGAAAACAATATGTAAAGCCATTTAATAGAAGCATCTTTTCTCACGTTTAACATAACCTTGATGTAAAGAGAGAGATAATGGTACTGAATGATATCAGTTATGATTGTAGCTGCACCCAAAGTATCAAAATGTTATCATTTCATGTTACTTTTTGTGTAGTAGAAAAGTATAGGCCTGACAATTCATTTTTCGCATTACCAGTAATATCACTTAGAGGAACTGAGGGATCAACTGACTGCAACTTATGATGTACTACTTTGAGAACTACATGACAAAAGTCTGTGACACTATCTTGCAGTGCATGGTTTTCAAACTGTACATCAAGGGTGGCTGCACCTAGTCAAATCCGATTTATACCATGCCTGTGAAGCACAGTAGCAAAGGATTATATTGCATTTCATTCAATGGTGTTACGTTAGGACAACTGTGGATTGCTGTCTGCCACTTAGAAATTAAGCAATGAAAATTGCAAACCTGTAATTTGACTTGACATTCGCCCTTCCCGCTGTACTAAGTTGAGTGATGCCAAAAAACTGCTGGCCATATTTTTGTATGCAATTGGACATTGCTTTTAATATGCCAAGAAATATCCTTTGGTGCAGTTGAGCTATGAACAAAAGAGAAACTGGTTGCTGTATGTAATTGAATCTCTGGGTTCTTATGCTATTCAAGCAACTAAATAGAAAAATAGTTCCCTACAAAAATATGTGCTAGAGGTTAATATGGGATATGATCTTTAAAGAACAAAGTTTTTAGAGGAGAAAATAAGTTGAGAGTCACATGTTTATTGCTCACCTATGAAGAGCAGGGATATACAAATATGTTTCCCAAGGAGGGTCAGCAACCTCTGTACAAAGAGTTTCCCAAAATAATATGTAAAAGGGATGTGTAATTTTGTTTCAGAATAGAATATATTGCAATGTATCCATATAGAATTTGTGTGATGTTAGCTGAAACTTTATCAACATTTTATTTTTCAAATTACCTTTGAAACATATTTGGTGTAGCCAAAATCTATATTTCAAATGTAGTTTAGTATGAGATTTGTTCCATTTTTGACTAAAAATCAATGCAAATATCAATAGTATCAACAAAAAATAATGTCATTATCTCATTTTCTTCAAATTATGAATCTTCTGGTTGGTTTGGAACACAAGCTCTAGAATTAGGAAAGCAGCTTTCAGCCATGGTAAGTAATTGTCTAATTAGAGTAATCTTGTTTGCTAAAGAGTATTATTTCATGTGGTAAGCTGAACCAGCATTCCAAAACACTTCTCTTATTTAACCATCTGATATTACTGCAATACTATCATCATAATATCATCAAGAAAATGTTTTTATAACCTATGATTGGGTTCATGCAACTTGATGGAGTCCTTGTTGGAAATTTATCTTCTTAACGGATTTTTAAATTTTCATCAAATTTAGCAGTAAGATTTTCTTGGCATAGAATGCAATACTATACGAATAACCAGGGCCAATTTGTTGACTGTATTAAAAGTGACATAAAATGACAGAAAAAAATCTTATAAAATGCCCAAAAATCAAAAGATCATTTGAACAAAAATGTCAATCAACTTATTAAAATAGTAGACATTTATGCTGTTTACATAATTTATAGCATACATCAAATTGCAAACACTACTATTTTTTTGAAATGGAAAATATGTTCTTAAAAAATTAGCCAGTACATTCTTGTATCTTTCAACATCTACAGATATAGTGGGAGCATACTTCAAATGCATTACGGGGTATAACTTCCTATTCAATTCCAGGCATGATAATCTACCTCCTTCAACACCAGAATGATGGAACATGAAACTTTACATCCTGGTTTCTTGTCAAGAGCAGATTTCATATTTCTTGATACCAATAGGTGAAATCAACAATAACCTTTTTAAATACATCATCTGTTATTTTAACCATATTGATAATCTATTTTTAGAGCTATTTATTTCTGAGATTCATGAGCAATAATACTTCCGATGTTTCAGTATGCATGCTTATTTACAGTTCCAATCATGTTCAATATGTGTAAATGCATGAAAACCAATACATAATGAAGAAAATATAAGAAACTTATGTAGATAAATAAGTTATCAAAATGTGGCAAAATAATAACTAAAATTTAAGGTAATCTAAAAATAAAAACATAAGAAAAATATCCCAAAAATTAACATTTCCATAATCTGGGGCACATGGTTGGGGTTTGTATACAAGTTATCTCTCTATGACCCACAAGTTAAAAGATAACTGTCATAAAAATCCAGGCACTGTTAATAGCTTTAGTGTTTGTTGTAAAGGGAAATAAATCTTCAGTAAGTTTAAGTGTATGCTGTTTATAGAAAAATTACTAAATTGCCTCAAAGAAGTCTGTGCTATGCATTCCATTTACAAAGGTAATTTTTGCTTAGAATTTTTCTATTAATGCTCCCATCTTGTTCCTATAATTTACAAATAAAAGCAGCTCAACAGTGAGACTCATTAGAGCAAGATCAATATAATTGCTGTTCGAAAACACAAAATAGTACTTATGTCTTATTACTTTTCATAACTTTTCTGATACAAATCGAATTACATGTCACAAATAACTTAAAGCATTCCTTAACAATCTTCTAATTTCTAAATAATTTCATTGTACGAGAGTCATTCAAGTGGGAGTTAAGTGGGAATGTGTGGAGGGGGGTGATCCAGCGGATACTTCCGTATTGGTCGTTCCATCGCCAGTAGCTCTATGTCTGAGCAAGAGGTTGTATCGTTCGTTGCGCAGCTGATCATTCGTTTTCTAACCAATAAAGGAGTCGAATCAACCTGAGATTTTGTCCAGACATCAAGCACGGTAGCGGCCTTTCTTTTTTTTTTTTTTTTTTTTCTTTTTTTCTTTTTCCTTCTTTTTCTCCGCCCGTTTTTACTACTGAGGCACCACAGGCTATAGATACTGATGATATATAAAATTAAAAGATGAATTGGGAAAGGATATTTTTTAAAGAAGGAAACGTTCCAGGCATAAGTTTAGGGTACTCTCCAGGCATTTGCCATTTATGAGAGAGAAAAACCTGGAAAAGAAAAAAAAAAAGAAAGAAAGAAAAAACAGTCGAGGACGGTCCTGATGGGAATCGAACCCCATGCCTCCCGCTCACGAGTCCGCGCCTTAACGACCTCGGCCCCCGTGGCTGGAAAATTAAAGCCATCAACGAGCGTCACTCGGGACAACATTCAGACCGTTTGTAACCTTGTGAAAATATGATCGGCGCTTAAGTGTGCTCAAAATCGCTTCAGAGGTGGGCATAAGCCATTTTTTTCTGAAATAGGATTTCGGAAAGTATCGGTGAGGTGGGTCCCACGTCTCCTCACCAACGAACAGAAAAATGTTCTAAAGGACGTCAGTTAGAGGCTTCTGGATCGGTTTGAGTAAGAAGGTGAGAGCTTATGAACCGAATTATGACTTATGATGAGACGTGGGTACACCATCACATCCCCGAAAATAAGAGAACGAACATGTAGTGGAGGGGACGTTGCTCCAGTCAAGGCCAAAACGCCAGTTGGCCGGAAAAGTTCTTGCGACATTGTTTTGGGACTACAAAGGTGTGTTGCTTATATATTTCCCTCAGGGACGAAAGACTGAATGCAGAATATTGCTGCAAACTGATGGACTACGTAAAACCGTTATCGCAACAAAAGACGCCGGCAACTCATTCGTGATGATCAGCATCTGCATAGCAACGCAAAGCCACATACAGCAGCCGTAAGCTGGGATCAATTAAGGAATATTCACGAGACATCCCTCCTTCCCTCCCCCTACAGTCCCAGTTTATCCCCTTGTGATTACCGTATGTTCAGGCCACTGAAGGAGGCATTGGAAGGGTAAAGATTCAGTGATGATGCAGAGGTTGAGCACTGTGCAGTTTGGCTGTTGACATGCCCATCTTTCTTTGATAAGGAAATAAAGAAACTACCCATCCATTGGAGAAAATGCATTTCTGTTGAAGGAAAGTATGTAAAAAAAAGTAATATATGTTTGTAATTTTTTATGTGTTAATAAATTTATTTTTTAAAAATCTAGTTAATGAATGACCCTTCTACATGTTAAAATTTCTGCTCTGAATACAATGGTTTAGTTGTCAGTTTATTTTCATGAAGTGTAGAAGACATAATGTTGTGTTCTGATATTGCAGACATTTTTAACATTTTGGGATTTTGATTCTGGATTTGTGTGTATATGTGTGTGTGTGTGTGTGTATACACACACATACATACTTGCTTTAAGCATATGAGTGCACTGTGTTATAATTACCATAACGATAAAACATTATTAGCCAGCTACTATATCATGTGAAGAAGCACATGGTACCTTCTTATTTTGATGTCATGAAGCAAAATTCATGTTTCCAGTTCGCCTAATATATTCAACCTTCTTCCAATTTATTCGTTTCAGTTCTTAATTCAAATGACAATACTTATGTTACAGCAGCCAATGGAAGACTGTTCAAATGATTCAATAAGGATTTTATTTTAGCTTTAGTGCAGGCACACTGAAAAGAAATGAGTTACAGTTTTGCACAAGCTACCCACTACTAATGATTCAGGGGTAACTAAAATTTCCTTGAATTACAAGTGAATTAGTATGTAAATAAATCTCAAATTAAAAATAAATAAGTGTATGCATGCACAAGGAATTTTCTGCTAGTAAGCATAGGTAAAATTTAAGTAGATAGTAATATGTTTCATAATTTTATCTCAATAATTGAGTAACAAATCTAATTTTTGAATAAAAATTTAAAGACTTGCATAGTGGGAATGGGCACACATTCTTGATGATGACTCTGAAACTCCTATGTTTTTATCCCAAATGGTTTGCAATTGAAGTGAACTGTGGAAAGTAAATTTAATTGTCAGTTATCTTGAGAAACAAGGACCCAGATTTCAGGCTCTTTAGGCCTTCATATGGTATTTATAAGCTTAATATTTATTTTTAGGCTTTTGCAGTATGGGGTTAGGTCCTCATGCTTTTATTTTAGGATTTTATGTGCTTAAAATAGGTTTTTGTTGTATAATTTTGCAATAATAATCACTTCATTTACATTTTAATTTTTGTAATTTTAATGAGGTTTGTTTATGTATTTTACAAAAGTATTCCAAGACATAAAACTGAACATAAGAAATGCATAAACGAGTACAATTTATTTTTTCTCTTCGTCTCCATTGCAGTAGACAATTACATACTTGCCCAAATATTTTGGTGTGAGTGATTTGCAATTATCCATTAACACATTTTTGCATGAAGAAAAAGTTGTCTCAACAGAGCATGTCATTGAAGTGTACTTCTTTGAAGCTAATGCTGTAGGTTCCAGGGTTACCTTTCCTGTTGTATTGAACAAGTATCCTTAATGCCAGGATTACATTGAATAATTCTCTTTAGCTTCAAAGCACAGGCAACTACCACTGGTTCAGGCACTTCTTTTCTAAAAACATTGTCAATGATTTTCAGAGCATTTTCAATTGGTAGGGTTGCACTTTCCAAGCAGAGGGTAACTTCTGCTAAATAATAACCAAAATTTTCTTTAATATATGCAAGGAGGTAACCATAGTAGCTTTGAACAATTTCTTGGTTAAGATGCTGCAGAACTCTTTGATTTCATCAAAATATTCCATGTTGTTAATATTTGGCATAGTAAATGGCAGCAGGCTGCCAGTCTCCCCAGTGGTGATTGTCAGCTAGCTGGAAGAGGGTTTCCAGTAGCTTTTCTTAAACATTTGTGTTCAAGCTGGGATTTGAAGAAAACAATCTGTTAGCAGATATCACAGTGCTCACATCTTCGAAGTGGTTTCTAACCTCCTTTGCAAGATGGTGCAGACCAGGGCCAAGCATGTAAAATGCAGCAATGTCTATGAGATTGTTATCCATATTCTGTGTCCATAATATGCATAAAGCTTCCCTCACTGCGCAGACTGTTGTGTTACTGTTAGTTTTTACTATTTCTTTACAAAGAATTAGACTAGATTTACCTGGTTCATTTGGGTCCATTATACCAACCACCATGTTCACGATGAAACAACCACAATGGTCAGTTGTTTCATCAACAAAACACCAGATATATTGGTCCTGCATAATTTTTTTTATTTCATCTGATATATAAGAACCAAATTATTCTCCCCCAAAGTAGATTCTGTAGGTGTATTGTGGCCTCTTAGGTCTTCCAAAATGTTCATGTCAAAGCAAACAATGCTTAAAATCTTAATGTCATGAATTTGGTTAATTTTATGTACATGTATACCTTTACAGAAGATGTATTAATATTTTTAATTTAAAATTTTTGGGCTATTATTTGAGATATTGAATTTACAAAATGCCTAAAATTCTCAATATGCCCACCACCATATATGTAAAACTATATTTACTGCAGAACTATGATAGCTACAGTCATGAGGAATATTAACATTTTAAAGTTTGTAAATAGGGCTTTTGTTTGATATATAACATGACACCATTGTGGATGTTTTCAAAATTCACTCTCTCGAAAATTTAAGTTTTTAGAGAAACAAAATTTTTAAATTTTCTAAAAAAATATATACAGGGCTATTCAAAAAGAAGGAACAGATTTCAAACCTTTCTTTCTTCCAAATTATAAAAGATAGAACCACAATTCCAATGTTCCTGGACAGACATAAGTTTAAAATTTGACCGTCCAGGTAGAAGCTCCAATCACGGCCTCATTGGCGCTGATGCTTGCCATGTTGATTGTAGTAAAATGGTAACACTATAGGAAAAAGCATTTTATGTACTGCAATTAGCAAAACGTAGAGTCCATTATTGGAGTTCAACGTGCTTTTCGCCGACAGTTTAATAAACAACCGCCTGCGCATAAGCAGATTTACCAGTGGCATCGAAAATTCGTAGGAGATGGTTGCATCTGCAAACGGAAAAGCACGGGTCGTCCACGTACATCGAATGAAAATGTCGAACTTATTCGTACAGTTTACGAAAGGAGCCCAAAAAAAAAAAAATCCACAGCACGAGCAAGCAAGGAACTTGACATTCCTCAACCAACGTTATGGAGTTCTGAAACACCGTCGGCACTGAAGCCGTACAAACTGCAGTTATTGCAAGCATTGCATCCTGACGACCACAACAAAAGGTACGAATTTTGCATTAGCATGTTAGATGGTATGGAAGAAGGCAATTTTTCTGAACAATTAATTTTTTCCGAAGAATCCACTTTTCAACTTTCCGGTAAAGTTAATCGGCTTAACGTTAGAATTTGGACAAGTGAAAACCCTATGTCATGTTCATTATTGAACATGAAAGAGACTCACCGAAGATTAACGTCTTCTGTGCCATATATGTAAACAAAATTTATGGACTTTTCTTCTTCATGGAGAACACTGCGATAGGACTAACCTATCTACACATGCTTTAAAACTGGTTATTTCCTGAACTTGAAGATGATTCAGATGACTTCATCTTCATGCAAGATGGTGCCCCACCTCGTTTCTCTAAGCACGTCCGACGTTACCTGAATGACACCATTCCAAGACATTGGATTGGGAGAGGAGCAGAAGATCAGCTTCATTGCCGGTGGCCTCCCAGGTCTCCAGACCTCACTCCTTGTGACTTTTATCTGTGGGGTTACGTAAAAGACTGTGTTTTTATCCCCCTATGCCTGACACTCTTGAAAGTCTGCGACATCGAATTGTTGAAGATGTGAATTTGAGACCAACTGATATGTGTGTGGCAAGAAATGAGCCACCATTTTGATATTTGTTGTGTAACACATGGTGCTCATATTGAATGCATAAAAAAGTGAAAATTGGACTTTTCTCTTTCCAGGAATGTACTTTTGTAGTTTGGAAGAAATAAATGTTTGAAATCTGTTTTGAATGGCCCTGTATAAAGTAAAAGTTTTGTAGCACCCCATTCAAAATTTCAAGGTTGTATTTTAATGGTATCATAGAAAATTTAAATGTTATTTTTGATAATATCAATCAATTTTCTAATTAAATGGAAATGTTTTCATACATAATGCCAAAGATGTCCATCTCCTTTACTAGCATTCTGGATGCCATTGTCACCTCCTCTGGGGATAGCTGGTACATTTTCCCTGTAGCTGTAATTGAATCCAGTGTGCAAAGAATGAAATTTTTTGGCATGATGAGAACTTTTGGTTTCTTAGGCTAAGAGAAGAATGTAGCTGGTCCAGCTAGATGTAAAAATTATATTTCAACTTCACATTCAACAGCATTCATTGAGAGAATACATCCTATCCACCATTTTTTTAATAGTGTTTAAAGTCTGTTTTTACTACTGAGGCATCACAGGCAGTCCTATCCATCATGCATTGTATTGTGGAATGCCACAACACCAGTTATATTGTTAAAATGTACATCTTGAAATCTTAGGCATGAATGTAATATGGTGTAAAACAGTTTCTTCAGAAACTGAATATTTTTTGCTTGCTAAATCTTCAATTATCACTGGGAGAAAGACATGAAACTGATGGTTCCAGTAACAGCAATTGCTTCATCAAATCACACTGGTACAAATCTCTCTGTTTCCAAGTATTTTTTTTATTTGTAGTATACAAAAAGTTATTGTAGGGATGTTTGTTTTCCTCCCACTCAAACAGCTGTTGAGGTGTCATAATCTGATATGAGAGAGGGTTTTGAAGACTAGCCTTTGCTATGTACATTGGCATAAAAATGCTGCTCTTCTTCAGTGCCTTGGAAATTGTTATGGTTACACAAATTTCCTAAGCTCTTCCAATATTTATATTATGCTGCCAAACCATCTGAAAAGTTTTTTTTTTTTTTTTTTCCATCCAAATTTGTGAGCAATTCTGTTCTCAAAAGAGTAAGAAGTTTTCTTTGGAAAGTATAAACAAGTATTGTGTCATGTTTCATACATTCTGAGATGAAAACAAACTCTTAGTTTCAGTTCATTATTTTCCTTGTTGTATGCTACAAATGGATGAACAGTTTCCATTTGAGTTGTAATGTACTTGGGCTTGAAAAGTTTGTAAATTTCTCTAAGATTACCAAGAATCAGACATTTTTGTATATGAAATCTAGAACCATTTTTGTCTGTGAAATATAATAATTTTTTTTCCTGGCATTTGCCTGCTGACTTCTTCACTACAATAAAATTCCTTTACTGAGTTGATTGAATCATCAAATAACACTTTTCCATCTTTGGGATCAGGTGTTGACAAATTTCTTTTCTTTCTTTCTTTCTTTCTTTCTTTCTTTCTTTCTGTTCAAGAATCTTTTATTTCCTTGCTATGAAGTTACTTACTTAAAATTAATTTTAAATTTTCTTGCAGGACCAGCTTTTTGGTACAGTTGTCAAAATCATGAGCTTCGTTCTTTTGTCTGAATTTCCAAATATTTTCTTCATTTGCTGTATCATTTTTAAATAATCACAGTGATTGATGTCCTCCTCTGAATCATCGTAAATAAACAATGGCCCTTTGTACGGCCCCTTATCTTCATCTTTTGTTTGTAATATTTCTTAGAGCTGTTTCTTCGTACTAACTGCATATTCATCAAGGGAGGTCAAAGGGGCATTCTAAATAGTTTATGCATCTGGGTCCACACATTCAACCTCCTTCATTTGACTAGTACCTTGAATACCCAAATCCTCCACAGGAATTTCCTTTTCAAGTGTTCTATTATCCAAGTGTGGAGTTCTTTCCTTTCCCAGCTGCAACCTACATGAAGTGCATATTTTCATGTGTAGTTTGAGTTCATAATTTAGTGAAACCATACAGTTGGTTACTTTTATCAAATTTTTACTAACCCTATGTCCCCCTTTTTAAAAAGGATTGCAACAAGTTTTTGACCATTTATTCTCTTCCATTTTTAAAATGAAACAAATCTTACCACATACCGGACTACTTAAACTTCACAAGGAAACTTGCTGAAGGAAAAAATATTTATGTAATGTAATGGCTCTCAGTGCCATCCAACATCAGAGAAAACTTGGATAAATACAAACAGCTCCATGAAGTGCACATAAAGAGAAACAGTTCTCAACTGAGCTGTGAGGAAAGATGAGAGGAAGAGTACAAGATCAAGCAAGTAGAAACATGTCTGAGCTTGTTTAAAGTCATTTAAGTATCACATAATTTTTGTCTACAGAAATAATACAAAAATGAACTTGAAACATTTAATTCCTTGTCACTACAAGGAACAAAATTTAAGTTTTTGCATAATGTCATTGAGGTGCAACCTTGAAATTTGAACTGAGGAGCTAGAATACGTGTACCTTCATGTATTTCTTTTTTTAAAAAAATTAATAATTTTTTCTGAAAATTCAAAATAAAATATTTTCAGATGCTGTTAATTTTTAAAAAATCCGTAATGGTGTAATGTTATATATTAAATTCAACTATTCATAAATTTTAAGCTGACACCTGCCTCAGATATGTACCTCTTATAGTTTTAAAATAGCCCACTTTGTAAGTGTGTGGGGATTAGCAAATTATGCAGGTTTCATTTTAAAAAATGGATGATTGAAATTGTAGCAAAATAATAATTTTTTTACTTATCCTTTGGTAAGATACAAATATATAAAAAATTAACAAAATCCAAGCAAGCCACCATGTTCCAAAATTAATTTTTCATTTGTTGATTTAGCATGGACTTGCTCAAAATTTCTATTAGTGGGTTAGTTATCACGTGCTATGAGATATTTGCCAGCACCAATGTCTGACATAGACAGAAGTTCAAATAACCTTATGCATTGTGAAATCTGTAAGAAAAAATATTTGCTAACTGTTGCTGCTGCACTTCTACCTACATTTAAGCGGCAGCACTTCTACCTACATTTAAGCAATATGCAAAGCTATAAAATTGCACTGCATAATAAGAGGTTTCTTCTCACACTTAACCTGTGGGGGAGGGGAAAAACTGTTGAGTACACTTCATTAATCTTAACTATATTATTATTCCAGATTAAACAAAAGAAATGAGAAATATCATTGTTATCCAGCACTCTTGTGTATGTGGCTCCTTCACTCTTTGGCAAACTTTAATACAATCAAGTTTCTTCTGCACAACCTGCTACATTGCAAATATACTGCATGTGGTCCTTGTTATGAATGTCTCAATTAGTAAGGTTGTTACTAATGTGGAGAGTTACAGGTACACCAACTGCTGCTGATACCCATGGGATTTTTCTGATGTTCAAAATGCAAGCTTTCTTTGTGAAAATCTATGACCTAAAAGAATTCCTGGTGATCAATTGGCTACCATTGGTATCTATCACATGATTTTGTAGTATTATTACAGATATGCGCTTTGTGCAAATATAGGAAAGAAGTAGCTCCAGTAAAGTGTTAAAAGGATTGCAATACAGTGCATACATGTGTGCCCATATATGTCTCCAACTTCAGCAGAAAAGACTAGCTGCTTATGAATAATTATATTGATTTTTTTTCATTATTTCAGATTCTTTTGATTCAAAATGAAAATAAAAACCAGGAGGAGGAGATTGAGGAATAAGGCCTCTCGAAACATAATGGAAAATGTTCGCAATGTTCCTGACCAAGATGAACCTCAAACTTCTGGTTATGGAGGAAATTCCCCTGCTTATGAAGAAAATGCTTCTGCTGCTGTTGAAGTAAATGCTTCTGCTCATGGAGAAAATGCTTCTATCCCTGAAGAAAATGCTTCTGCTCCTGAAGAAAATGCTTTTGCTCATGAGGAAAATGAAGCATTTTTGCAAGCAGATCGTCCAATTCGTCTTGCACTTTTAAGTGATGATGAAGACTCTGAAGCTGAAAATGAGAGATTCCGGATAGAATTTGCACGAACCAAAAGGGAAATGGCACAAACAAGGGATGCATTATTTTCTCTTGCAAAACGAGTTGACTATCTGCTGGCATATTGCTTGGTAAGTATAATGAATTTCACATTTTTTAATGGTTGTCAAGTTTATATGTAGCAGAAAAACGGTTTTCACATTCATGTTGATTGTGATTAAGTGACAATGAATCTTAGTAGCACCTGTCAGTTCTGGTGGTGTAGTGGTACCATACTTGCATTCTAAACCCAAGATCGCGGGTTCAAACCCGACTAGGAACGATGGATTTTTTTGGGCATAAAAATCTTAAGTATGACTTCCTTCGGAAGGGAAGTAAAGGTGTGGGTCCCATGTCATACATTTACGGCATGATAAAGAACCTCAAGCCTGAAAGAAGAGGCCTCTGAGCAAAATTTGTCAGCCGTTTCAAGCCCTGAATTGAACGGAATGCTGATGACTTGAGATATTAAAGAGCGTCCATAAATAAACCAAATCAAAAACATTAGTAGCGCCTGAGAAACCATTAGTGCAGAAAAGGAATTTTGCAACCAGAAAAAAAAATCAAACAGAATTCTGCAATAGTTATAAGTAATGGTAAAAATTTGAATCGCAGATCTTGGATTTTCTATGCAATTATTGATTCGTGTGATAGCAACCATATTGGTTTAATGCATTCCTCAATGTACACTTTTTGTACTCGTAACAACATCAGATTATTTCTCTTAATGCCAGATAATGCTGGAGTAATGTGTAAACAAAGAAATTAACAATGCTAATGAGAGGTTTCGAAATTTTGTAAACACTTTATGGATGTAGTCATAGTTAATATAGATAATTGTAATAGATCACTGCACAACAGTCACGGTCATTTCAATATGAAGGAAAAGAAGGCATTAGTAAATATAAATGGAGGGGTCAAAGAGAGGGTATTCTGTAATTCATCAGTATATACAGCATAGCTTACCAAATTAAAGAGGTAAGTACAATTTTTTAGAGTAAATATTACAGAGACAGCTCAAGTGCCATTAAATGTATTGAATACTTGTTATAATAAAGATGATATTTGCAAACAGAAGTAAAGTTAGATAACACTGGTCAACATTGCTTCTGCGGTATAAAGGAAAATATGTGACTAATGGAAATCAGTGCCCTGATTTCAAAAATGAAGTCTGTTTTTGGCTATCACATCTAGTTTTTATGATATGTGCATATATGTCTATGGTGCTAAATTCATTCAGCTTATACAGCTTACTGCTATGTTTCATTATGTTAATGTAAATCTGTTGTTGATATTTTTCTTAATGTGCTCACTTTCACCCTGCCTTATCACCCAGATGTTTATGTTTATATTCCCAGCAATTATCAGTTTCGTTCTATGGGTCAGGTCTGTTTTCTTGTGAGGTATTTATGTTTACATTTACAGCTATCATAGATTCCAAATTCATTTGAGCAGAAAATTTATGTTAATACACACATTCGTCTTCTATATGTGTAGTGCTAAAATAAAAGATCAAATGTGACTTCTACATCAGAATTACGCAGGAGACTACAAAGTCCTCAGAAGTTTTGTTACATTTGTGGGTGTTAGGTGCTTGATGGGAAGGTATGTAAAATAGACTCAAAACAAACTATATTTTTCATATATCAAAGAGAAAGCTGGTGATCAGGATAAACCATTCACTCCTAATGTTGCACAATTGTGTTGAGAGATATGTTATTGGTATGGAGGAAAAATGAAGGCAATGCCATTTGCCAAACCAATAATATGGAGAGAACAGCAGAATCAACATGATGTTTTTTGCTTTTCTATTTGCAAAGTTGCTGGCTACAACATAAAATATGAGGCAGGAATTAATTATCCAAATCTGAACTCAGCTATACGTCCTATCCTCATGGATCCAAACTACCCATACCTACACCAGCATACCTCAATTTTAGTGAATCTGAAAGCAGCTCCATGATTTCCGACAATGAGTTTGTTTCTGATCCAGAAAAATTTGACAATTCATCACAACAGTGTAATCAATTTGAATAAGGCCTCACAAAACAAAAACGCAAATTACTGGGCTCAAGACTGCAGGAGAAGAATTTATCATCACCTGGCATTACATTTTCCTGGTATAGGAATTACAAAATTCAGTTCCAGAAGCACTGAGCAGAAGAGGATCAACTTGTGTTTTGTGTGGATGTGTGTAATCTTATTCAAAGTTGGGCAGGGAAGCGTATGAGCCAAGTAACTGGCATCTTGTTATCGATTCTTCCAAACGAAATCTTAAGGCAGTGTTACTTCATAATGACAAGTTAGCTTCAATACCGCTTGCACATTCCACAAACGTAAGGGTCTTATGAAACTCTGAAGCATGCTTTGAGATTAAGTATTGCGACCATGGGTGGTAAGTATGTGGTGAGTTGGTCATTGGTCTGTTAATAGGAGAACAGGAGGATTCTCAAAATTCCCTGTTTTCTTTGCAAATGGAATAGCAGGGTCAGGGCAACCATTGGGAAACTGACCAATGGCCTGAGAGGCAGCAAGCAATTGTTAATTCGTGTGCCTCTTATTGATCGTCAAAAAATTCTACTCCCTCTATTAGACATAAAACTTGGTATGATGAAACAATTCGTGAAAGTACTTGACATAAGTTGCCCTTGCTTCCAGTACTTATGCACAAAGTTTCCATCATTGTCACAGGCTAAAATCAGAGAGAAAGTATTTCATGGACCACAGATAGGGAAATTGATGATGAAAGATGTTCATTTTACCAGTTCTATGATTGAAATTGAAAAAGATGCGTGGAATGGAATGGATTTAAAAAGGTTGTTAAGAAATTTCCAGGCAATTTGAAAGACCCTCAATATGAAGAAATTGTCAGATATATGCTGGAAAATTACAGACTACTCTGTTGTAATATGAGTTTGAACCTTTGGTTCCTCAATTCACATCATGAGTACCATCAAATTTAGGAGCTGTCATCGAAGAGTAAGTGAAAGGTTTCACCAGGACTTGAAATGTGTTGAACGACGCTATGAAGGATGTTGGGATGTACATATGATGGCCAATTACTGCTGGTGTCTTTCACACAACGAACCTACCAGAGAACACTCAAGAAAATCATCAACACTGCAGTTCCATGGAAAAAGAAAAAAGGATACATAAGATAACTAACGTACATTGTCAAATTGAGGTATGCTTTCATGTTGTTATTATTCTTCTTTATTTTGTTTAAAAGTTGTATATTAGTGTGTAATATTTTTGCAAATTTTACAATTATGTTTTCTTTGAACATTGTCATATTGCCAAAACAAGATGTGCTATGGGAAAATGGAATGTATTTTTGAATTCTGCTCACTGAAACTAGCGAAAGTCACATATCTTTAATCATACCACAGAAAATATATTTCATTTGTCACCTAGTGTAATATAAATTATGAGCTGAAAGTAGGTCATATTAATGTTCAATCATAGATAATAAACAAAATGCTATAATTAATTTGCAATGCAAAATATGTTCAATGTTCTCTGTGTTAGATAAAGAATTTAGGCCCAGCTATAGTAAGATCGATCTGAATTGTCTTTGTGATGGACTATATTTTAAGGCAATTGGTATTGTGCCAGACAATCCAAAACTTGTTACAGTGCCTGTTTATAGAACATGTAATGGAGATTGTAACATATTTCTTGATAAGCTAGAATCAATGTTTTTTTGGGGGGTCATGAGTGTTTAACGCCTGTTTTTACTACTAAGGCACCACAGGCAGTGGACAATGATGAGATGAAATGATATATTGGGAAAGAAATTTGTGAAGAAAGGAAACATTCCAGGCCTAAGTTTGAGGTACCTCTCCGATATTTGTCATCTATGGGGACTGAGGAAAACCTGGAAAAACCGTATTCCATACCTTCCGCTCACGAGTTAAGTTTTTTTTTAATGGTGTTTAACGCCCATTTTTACTACTGAGGCACCTCAGGCTGTGAACACATCAAATGAAATGATATATTGGGAAAGGATTTAAGGTTAATGATGACTAGACATAGCCGTGATTGAACAAACCGAATTTTTAAATTTAATTAAACAATTCATCTTTAACTGGCCAAATTACCTGCATACCAGGGGATCAGTTTGTTTAGATAACATATTTACTAATCGTGATAGAGTAGTATTTGTAGTAACTCTCTGTGGGTTAAAACAAATCATTCAATTATATTTAACTGTAAAGGGCTAAAGACTTTTATTGCTTGACCAACATCTAAAAATAAAATATTAAGTTTTAAAAAGATGCTCTGCTAATTGGCTAGATCTGTTAACATGGTATAATTGCCAATCTATAGAGGGTACCTATTTATCTGCTGGTTTAGTGTTTAAAAGGTGGAAGATGAACACAGTAGCTAAAAATAGAAATAAAAATGATCAAGTGTCAACTTTGGACATATTGCAGCACATTCCATTGCAGAAACATAATTTTATGTTTTCTGAAGTCACTGACTACTGAAAGTGTGCAGAATTTTTGGTCTCGTGCTGTTAATTTTTATGAATTTTAGGAACCTAGACTTCATGCACTTCATTATTACAGTGCTTCTATGGAGAAAAAGACTGAAACTTCAGAATTCATACAAAATTAAATGTGCACAGAAAATTACTTAAAAATAAGTTTTAACATCCCAATCACAGAAACAGAATACTTGATTGATTTTTGGTTTATTTATGGACACTCTTTAACATCTCAGGTCATCAGCATCCCATTCAATTGAGGGTGTGAAATGGCCGAAAAATTTTGCTCAGAGGCCACTTTTTTCAGGCTTGAGGTTTTTTTTCAAGCTGTAAATCTATGACATGGGACCCACGGCTTTACTTCCCTTCCAAAGGAAACCATACTTAGGATTTTTATGCCCGAAAAAGTCCATCGATCCTGGACAGGATTGAACCCACAATCTTGGGTTTAGGAGACAAGTATGATACCACTACAGCACCAGGAATGACTGAGAAGCAGAGTACAATATAGAATACTAACAGATAATTAATACCAATAATCACTTTTTTCAACAAAGACAATAAAAATTATAAAAATGATAAATAAAAAAATAATAACTTTTAAAGACAAAAATCTATAAGAAAGGTTTCCACACTGAAGAACATCAAGGAAAGGTACAAATTCAAAAGTTTCACCTATCATCCAACTTACCACAACAATTTCATTAGGATATTCAAAGAACATGGCATAAAGGTACCCTCAAAGAATAAATATATACAGAATTTGTTAGGTTCCACATTAAATGCCACCATACTAACAAAACAGAAATGACAGATAAAGTACATGATGCTAGATATTGCGTATATTCAGTTCTGCATTAAACTGAATTCAAATTTGCCAAATTTGAAATAATATTGTAAGCACTGCAAATTGTGATATTTATGCTAAAGCTTTTTATATGGTAAAAATGTCTGGTGATATGACAGTGCATAATATTTATGGCTATTTTGAAAAATTCATTGAATAAGTTACAATTTAAAGTATATGTAATAGGAGAAAATGAAATATGTTTCGGCATAAAAATTTGAATTAGGTGAGCACAATTTCATCTTTGGCAATTAAAATTTATTTCATTTTGTTGACTAGTGCTATACAATGAACAATAAATAACATTCACAGCAAAGTCTAACAATAAATGACATGGTTGTGAGAGGTTGAGCAATTTTATTAAAAAAGAGGAGGGGAAAAGGAGGAAAAAACACTATCTCTCCCATCGGAATGCCAGCAGTTTGATTTTTCATTATTAAGTAGTAATAACAGCTTTTAATAATATTCAGTTTGCTTAGTAAAAATGCCTAAATGTAAATCCTCAAAAATACTCTTGTGCAAGAGTGGATTATGTGAGACAAGTAATTTTCTACAGATGGGAAAGTTATATGAATTGAATTTTATTTCCACTTAATAATACAATAAGCTTCCACAGTGCAATTTTACAATCATTCAGTCATACAAGCAAATACAACCATAGTCACTCTCGTAAATCTTCCCCAGTTGCTGTGTAACCAAGTGGCCCAAATAGTTTCAACCTTGTGGTTTCTGAACTATCAGGCAACTTACATCTAAAAGTTAACTGAATCAAAATAGCTTAAATTATTATCTACCCGCTTTGGTTCCTTATTTTTACCCATTTTTTTTTTTTTTTTTTCCAACCATTTTCTTTTAACCTTAATAAAATAATACTCAAACTCCAAGATTTTCTTCCTTGTTTTCATATTCAACTTATTTCCCCTATCTATTGGTAGGTTAGCCCACTTCTCAATCCTAAGTTATGCTCTCATTTCTTTGGTTTCTCCACATTCCAAAATTGCTTGGCAATTCCATACATTGGACATTCCTCTATATTTAAACCTCCTCTTACAGATTCACTACCTCTATTCGGGCCCATGCAATTCCCTCCCTCATCCACCTGTCACCCTCATTTACACAATTCTCTCTGCCCCATATTTCCTTTAACTCCCTATAATTCCTCAGTGACTTTTATTACTAAAACTACCTAATATGTCCTGTCTTTTCATACTATCAATTCTTTGTTTAATTTCTTTCCAAAACATCTTTCTTTACTTCCTATATCATGCCATACCATACCCAAGCTGATTTTTGTTCATAATCTCATTGATTCTACTGACCCAAGTATTTCTTCCTCTCACTTTCTCTTGTGTCTCTAAACAATGTTTCAAAATACAATTCTCTTCTAGATTCTTAATTCTAAACAAATATTTCAGAATTCTTGTCATTATTTTTCCTTTACTCCCTACTCTGCCTAATTCAGCTTGTACAACCCCATTTGGTGAGCTTTTTTGGTAAGCCCATAATTTGTTTGCAGAAACTCTGTGAATCAAATCTACATTTAGCCATCCCTCATCACTACCCCAAACACCAATGTAGCCTCTCCTACTACCATATATATTTTTTCCAACCACTTTATATGCATTTCTGGTACTTTATGCCTACAGGCAGTAATAGCTTTCAAAGCTAGCCTACCTTTGCTAGAACCTCTCTTTTTCCATTCTTAAATATCATGATTGCGATAGTTATAAATTGTCAAGCCTGTCAGAAACAGGAAAAGTTCATTTTTTGTATAGAAGCAAATATTTTACCAATTAATATGATTTTTCCTTGTTCAACTGTAAATATAGGCATGTAACTTAATAGCCCTCCCCTGGACTCCCGAATGACACAGCCCATAACATTAACAAATTACATTCCGGCTGCGGTGACCACTTTTTATTTTTGTCCCCTTCTTAGGTGCCTATAGAAAGTACTCCCACTTGGAGCAGCATAAAAAATGGCAAATGCTGAGAATGCATATAAAAATAAATAGACTTTCCTAAATTGAATGCTGTGTACAGTGCCCAAAGACTTGTTTAAACTGTGTCTACTGTTGCTGAATCTGTTTCTGCTGTCTAGAACTCAGTCCTGCAAAACAAAAGTACTAGAATGGTGGGAAGATTTGGAAGGGATGGACTTTTGTTTAAAAATTGCTGAAACAGGCTTATTAGCATAAGCCATGTTAATGATTAAAAGTACTAGATGAATGCACTTTAAATAATCCTTTACACCAGCTGAATAAGAAGCCAATTGAAGAGTAACAACAGACATTGCTGACTATTTTATCTGGGCAAGTGTAGATAAAGCAGTGGGTGCCTGTGGAAGATACATTACCATCTTCATAATGGGAAAGCTCACTTGTGATGAGCTGAGTATACTTCATGTCATCCTGAGCGGGAAGCTTTCGAAATACAACTACTCCATTGTGGCCATTGTGTTGATGGATATTAGTGATTATCTAAAAGATTTGGGGTATACCTACATCATTTTATCCAGATGTAAGATGTGCTAGATAATATTTTTTTCTAAAATAAGGGGCCTAGGTAATTCTGTGATCATCCTTTACCTAGCGATGTCCTAAAGAGAATAAAATCAATAATATTAAGTCTTCGAATGTGTGAATCTACTAATGCAGACATGAACATTTATGACATTGGATGGAGATTTGGAGGAAGGCTAAATGAGTGAAAAGAGGCTACTGAACAGAATTGTGAAGATGATGACTTAATGCTTTTCTAGCAGCAATACTTTAATAAAATGGTTGCAAAAAAGAGATGGCAATACATCACAACAGAAAAAAATGACAGAGCTATTCGAAATGCTTGCAGAGCTTACAAGATGGAAAGAAAAAAGATATATTGGTAGTTCTAAAATGCTTTAGTACATAACTGCAATTTATTTTCTATATATTCAAAGGGACACTAATGATCCTATATCTGAGTGGCTTGATTCTGTCACAAAACTGAAGAAAGATTTCTGTGATTTTCGCCAAAATAACTTCAATAAATGTCATGGAATGATGCAAATTCTTACTGACAAGGTCCGAGGCAAGTATCCTCGCCTTTTTGCATTTGCTTTGATGTGCTGTCAGAACTCATTATTTTATTAGGATGAAATTTGTGAATAATACGCAAGTTTCATTTCAGATGCTGCAGGAACAAGAAATCACAAATCAGATCCATGGTCTATTTGTGGACTGTGCAATAAATATTGCAACTTCTACTACCATGTAATGGCATGCAAGAAATAACAAGTATTATTAACCGAGTTTTGCAGCAAAGTTATAAACGAATGTACATTTTGCAAATTGCCACTTATTATTAAATCTGTGAATAGACGTAAAGCTGAAATGAGATCAAAATATAGATTTTTGTAGAAAAATACTCACGCAAAATTTAAAAAATCATAAGTGAATGAAATATATTATATAAGTAGAACAATTAACTTTGCATTTACATTCATATTATATATTTGTATTCATAATGTTATATTCATTTCCTAATGTTATATGGCATTACATTTTAATATGCAATGTCCTAAAATATACAATTATTACATTACAAGGTTTATTTTTATTTTAAGAATACTCCCTAACATCTTCTGTCATTAGCAACGCATTCATTCAATTCAGGGATTGAAACAGCCAAAAATTTTGCTCAGAGGCATCTTCTTTTAAGCTTGAGGTTCTTTTATGTGCCATATCTATGACATGGGACCAGCTACCTTACTTCCCTTCCAAAGGAAACCATACTTATGAATTTTATGCCCTAAAAATCCATCAATCTTGGCCAGGTTTGAACCGGTGACCTTGGGTTTGTGAGGCAAGTATGGTTACCACCACCAGGAGCCATAGTTATATTTTATGTGTTATAAATATTTTAATGGAATGCTTTATCTCAGTAATTATTATGAAAGTAATATCATTAAAAATATAATTTGATAATAGCAGTCAGCAACAGTAACACTATTATACTCCACTTGTTTAAAATAAGGGACTTGTTTCAAGAGCACTCACTCCCATCATCAGCTGTAGGCCAACTGATGTCCTCTGGCAATCATAGAATAAGCTTGTCCAGACAAGCCATTGGTGGAATGTGGAAGCTCATGATTAAGTCTGTTGTATTTTAGAGTAAAAATCTTTTCCCACTATCATAACTGCTAAACTGTTGGCTTCCTGTAATAATTTGTTTGTTTTTAATGTCATGATTTTTAGACCAGAAACGTGCTGCAACTACTGATTTTTCAATCTGTTTATATTGGTGTTCCTTTACTTTAGTGTGAAATACTAAATTTCTATAATTTTTCCTATATATACAGTAAAAACTCAAGACGTGTCCTGCATTATAAGCTCTTTTCTTCTGTAAAATCTATTAAAACTCACTGCTAAATATGCTCATCATCTTGTATAATATATTGTGTTTTGTGATCTAAAAATTCTTAAAATATTGCAGAATATTGAGAAAATCTTATGAAATTCATAATTATTGGTAGCCCCTGCATGTCAAGGGTATACTGGATTCTAACGTTGACAAACACAAAAGAATGGAATTTCATTCTTAATATCTGCAATGCTCTATACAGTGCATGATACCTAGTTGCCACCAGTTTCACATTCCATTATCATTGACTGGTTAGTGAAGATGTACTTGTGTTTGACTGTAAAGTACGCGTATCTTGTTAGTGCAAGCACACACACACACACATATATATATATATGTATGTAAAGTGTTTAACACCCATTTTTACTGCCAAGACACCACAAGCATTGGACACTGATAATACATAAAATGAAATGATAAATTAGGAACAGATTTTTTTTAATGATGGAAACATTTCAGCTTTAGTTTAGGGTACCTCCTTAGCATTTGCCATTTATCAGCATATCTTGTTAGTGCAATCACATGCAAATTCATCTCACAGCAAAGCCCTTGCTGCTGTCTCTCTCTCTCTCTCTCTCTCTCTCTCTCTCCTTTTTTTTTTTTTTTTTTTTTTTTTTTTTTTTTTTTTTAAATGCTCATTTTTACTGCTGAGACACCACAGGCATTGGATACTGATAATGGATGAAATGAAATGATAAATTAGGAAAGGATTTTTTTAAGTGATAGAAGCATTTCAGCATAAGTTTAGGGTACCTCCCCAGCATTTGCTAGACACCCATGTCTGTACTGCTGTCTCTTTGATTCATAGTTATATTAATGTTTCTAATAGTCCATTTCATATTGTCACTTTATATTTAAATGATATGGAAAATGTAATTATTTTGTGCACTGGATTTCACTAGTTTTAAGAATAAATTAAAGATAGTCAAAGTGTGTTGCAACATTGCATTGTTCAGACATGAGAAAAAATCAATTTTACATTATTCAACTTAGATTAAAGCCAATGTCCTGTTGAACTTATAAGAGACTAACTCTCAGGTAACCAGTGACAAAAAATACATGGAAGTAGCATTTCCCATATTTAGGATTCTAAGATTTAAAGATAAAGGATAAATCACAATTCATAATATTTTCTACACAAGGATAATAAACATATGTATCTGTTGAAATTTTTCCAGTTTCTTCCGGTAATGAACTCTTTGTTGGAAATAACTCATTTCATGATTACTGGAGCCTTTATTGAGATTCTTTCTTTTTGCATAGGAATGAATGGCTTCATTTCTCTTGAGAGCACATCCTCAGATACCCAGAACAGCCATGAGTAGAAATAATTAATGTTTTATTTTAATCCTTCAGGAATCTGTACTGTTTGGCTACCTTCACTGGTGTTCTGATAAAAGGGGTTTTATTCTCTTAGCATCTCCATTTTAATTTATTTAATCTCTAGGTTTTATAGAGTGGAAGCAATTCAGAATTTAAATTTTATTTTCTGTAAACCACCATATTGCTGGTGCAGTGGGTAATGTAACCTTGTTGTCCATGCATCAGCCTCCCCAAGTTAAGATCATTTTTAAGGTATTAGTATAATTTACAATTCCATAAAGCACATGCATTTGTGAATCTCCAGATTAAATGAGTTTTGCCCAGACCTGTAAATATCTGTAAAGCTCTGCATTCCTTTTTATGTTAAGTGTAAGAGCACTGCTATTTGATGACCATTACTGAACAATTTTAATTAGGATGCCAAAGACCAGGTTGAGCTCAAATCTCTTACAGTTCATTAAAATTAGTATTGTATAGATTGCATTGTACATAATTCCATTTCATTATAATATGCTTCACTGCAAGTACAGTGAGGTTAATTGAGTTATGAACCACCTGAGTGTGGCTGCCACAACTGGGAAAGTGGGGATAGAGTCACCAATTGTAAAGCTAATATATTTATTCCAGTGTTTATAATTTTACTGAAAACATAAAATGACACTGTATTTGAAATTGGTAATGATAAGACCAAACCGTTCTTGTAAGTGATGCCCATCAGTTTCAATTCAAATGACATCTTTACAGGAAATTCCCATGATTCATCTACTTTTCTTCCATAAGAACATGGCAGTTTGGAACATATTTCTTGTCACTGAGAGATCCTGGCTCTCTTAACTTTTTAACAAATAGGCAAACAGTTTTTCTATCTGGAAGGCAGTATATTTCTTTCCAATCACCTTACTACTACTTTGAAGAATCCATTTTTACATAAGAATCCAACATAAAAGCCCATTCTTTAAGATTACATGTAGTGGTATAACTAGCAAAGAACAATTAGCACACAATTTACTAGCATTGAAAGCACAAATGCACAACCATTAACTGACACAGATCCCTCTAACTACTGCACACGAATTATGCAGCTTTGGTGGCTGGCTTCTTTCAGCCAACCAGCCTATTATCTCAAATAACCTCATTGCACAATTTCACTCAATATTTTCCATATATTAAATATGAAGGAAATACCGTTAAATTGTTTTCCTGTTGCATTACATATTTATGGTTCTCTTTCTTTTTGTGATATCACTCACATTTTGGATTATACATAAATTTTTAAAAAATTCTGTGAAAGCAATGATTGCCTCTTGCTCCAGTTCTTTATGGTTACAAAACTGCACAAATCACATATTCTGAACATCTGGGCATGTCTCGTCACTCACTGCCAACAGGATTGAAAACTGGGATGGTTATAATGTGAAAGTCCTGTATTATTGCTGGGGTTCCCAGATACATGTGGGGGAGTAACGGGACACTTATAAAATGAGAGTGAAAGTTTAGTATGTGCAGTCATCACATATGGTGTCAGTCCTGACAGTCTAGTGATAACTATACTTGCCTCATACACCTAAGGTTACAGATTCAAACCGCCCTGGGTCATTGCCTTTTTAACGGCATAAAAATCTTAATTATGGCTTCCTTTGGAAGGAAAGTAAGATTATTTGGTCCTGTGTGATAGGTTTACAGCATATAAAATAACCTCAAGCCTAAAAGAAGAGACCCCGGAGCAAAATTTATCAGCCATTTCATACCCTGAAGTGAATGGGATGCTAATGACCAAAGATGTTACAGTGTCCTTAATTAAAATAAATAAAATTAATCACATATGGCAGTCTTACAATATAATTCTAATTCCAATATGTGTGAAGGAAGACTAATATGGATACAAAATGGTTTATTAATTCACTAATGTGCTCGCCTGATAAATTTCTTATTATTAAGCAAACAATCTGCATTACATTTGTGAAGAATGAATTTCACAAAACAATTATTTTGTTTTTAAGAATTATGTCTCATAAAGCTTCACAGTTCTCACTAAATAATGATTTTACAGCTTTTTCCAGCTCTCTCTCCCTCTTTTTTTTTTCCCCCCTTCACAATGCATTCATGCAAGTAAAATAATCTTTTGACATATGCCTTTGTTATAGGGATATGCATAATTATTAAATTTTAGTTTTCCAACTATCCATCCAGACTTCATCCAAATGTTTAAAATTCAACATGTTCTTTGTTGCACTATCTTCTTTGGACTTGAGAGTTATTTTGCTGTCATTACTTCATCAAACAAATCAAATTCAACCATGTTTGATGTGGCAGCAGTCTAACTTATAGCTTGGACTGTTTGAAGAACATTTTCCCAAGATAATGCTGTTCTCAGTCTCACACGAAATGTACTGTCTAATGCAGAAATCAATTTTATGAAATTGAAATGTGCTTTCACTAAATGTGTAACCAATTCTTCCTCTTGGAACCCTTGAAGTAGCTTCTATTTGGTGGTAGTTGTGAAATTGTCATCTTTTCTCCTTTCAGTTTTTCCAACCAATGACTATAATTGACTGTACTTCAACCAAAGATGACATTTTGCCTTCTATGCTCCTGGTGGTTAGTATGGAACATTTCACATTGCAGCTACAGAAATCAAGAAAACTATGGAAAAAGTTTTTTCAACATAGTCTGATACATCTATTGAAAAAAAAAATGTTGTAAGTCCTTCATATATTTCATTCAGCCTTCTAATGGCTGGATGCAATGATAGCCATCTTGTCTTCAAGTGTCCTAGAACTGTTTAATACTCTTTGTCCTTAAATTAACAAAATACTTTTGGTAATTGCATTCGAAGAGTTGAAATATTTTACCTTTAGCAGCTGAACATCTGCAGGAAATGTATCAACTGTAGTATGCACAGCATTGTTTATATGAACTGAGCTAAGCTCCAACAAGTTGATGGCCAAACTGGCTTTTCAGTTTATAGTATGCATTGTTTGTTCCTTTTCTCAAACATCATGAAAGTTAATATTAATATTGTTCTCTCACAAGGTTACAACTTTATCTACAGTATTCCAAGATTTTAACAATGTAAGTTAGGCATTTTCATTAGAAAGATCAGTAAATTCTAGATTCATTATTTTAACATCTTTTTCTGGAATGAAATAGTCATATAAGGTTAGGTATTACCTTATATGTACAATCCATCAATAAAATGCTCTGATTATGGAAACAATATGAAGAAGATTCTTTTCCACTTCCCCCAACCATTCTTGGTAAAGAAGTCATTGACATTTATACTTGTACTAGCACAAGATTTATGTTGTTTCATAGCAATGTGCTGGGTAATGTCGAACTTCCTGCCAGCTCAATAAATGTTTGTAAAATCACACTTCATTTTCAGCATTCAACAGGCTCACAAGAAATTTGGAAACCCATAAATTTAACAGCAGCCATATAGTAATTAATACTCTGCAAGTACCTTACTGTTACATTGAAGCAAGCAACTAAAATGGCATGAGCCTAGCAGACCATTCAGTGCTGTTTAAAGCTGAACAAATATCAGGACATGACACACATTAAAATATTAATGCACATATGCAGGTTTTAAGAAACTTATAATAGTTGCAATGTTGTCATCACTCGCTTTGAGAAAATATTCTGCCTACAGTTCCCTGTAATGGCAAATTGTGATGTTCATCGTAAAATAAACATTGTAACTCATTGAATTTGTTTTTTGGCCTTGAAGACAGAAAGCTGTCCTGAAGAGTTTTCTTGGAACAATGGGATGCATTAGCCAAAAATGGGACTATCCCGGTATAGGATGTCTGAGAACCTTGTGTATTAAAAACTGCTCTTTCCACAAATCGTTGTTTGACCTTAACTTGAAACAGCTTATTAATAGTAGACATATTATTTATGTTGATTAATTGATTTCATGCTGTTGAATAGAAAAGTTATGACTTAGTCTGATGGAACTAGTCCAAAGTGTAGTTAGGTTCAGAATATTAAGTAGAATAGTTTTTAAGGTATGTTGATAATTGTTTCATAAAATGACTTGTATAATCATTTTGGATCATATTTGAATTTTTTATTCCCAAAAATGAAATTGTTCAAATTTCAATTGTATTTCATGTTACAGTTCTATCAGCAACAACAGAAGAAGTTGCAGGAGGAACGTGAGCAACAGCGGCAGCGACAGAGGGAGGAAGAACTGCAGGCATTGGAGGAGGAGGAAGGTGCAAAATCTTCCTCATAAATGTTTCACCTGTTTTCAATGGCAATGTTTTTATGTATTAACTTCAATAATCTAATGTAGTGGTATTCTTGCATTTCTAGGTTATGCATTTCATTAATTTTTTTGAAATCAGTTTCCAATTTATATTGTATAATTTTATGTTTAGTGCAATAAAAAGGTACTGCTTGTATACTTGTACCACAATCTGGGGTGAAATCATGCAGTTGTAGCACATTATTAGAAATATGCTATCTGTCATATTTAATTATTTTCTCTGGGATATTTTTCAAAAGTATAGTGTACAAAAAATATTACCTTGTGCTCTCGTTGGTAAATTGTTTTAATACCAAGTAACAAAAGGAAGAAATGAAGTCAAGATCACTGTTTCGTCAGAGCTACATTTCCTGCAGTGGAGTTTAAAGATTAATGGGGGAACATTCTCAGAGTCTTTTTGTTGCAATGAAACTGAAGGTTGCTTACCAGTCAGCAAGAAGAGCTTTCTGAAATGTTAAATATTTATCTAGGTAAGACAATGCAAGATTATTTTTAAACCAAATATACTCCTATCCAAATTTATCATGTCATCTCATGTATCACAAGTGTCCATTGCCTGTTATGCCTGGGTAGATAAAATGAGCTTTAAACACTATTTAAAAAAACTGAACATACAAGAAAGAAATCATGTACACTTAATCAATAACATTAAATCCAAAAAGTGCAAGAAAAAATCTTGGAATGTTTTCTCCATGTACAAAATGTAAACTGAAAATATAACATTCTTAAATATTAAAAACTTTTATCAGATATCAATCACAAGATTAAGGATAACAGGAAAAATACTGGTCAAAGATTCTTTTTTGGACCGAGGAGGCACACATTGTAATTGCCTTCATTAAATTGATATTAACATTAGGCAAAAGTTAAAGAACAAGCTCACCAATTTTTCTTAATCAGATACATGGCCTTAAAAAATGAACAAAGGAAACAAATGTGCAGTATCATCCAGAATGATAATCTGGACATCAACTTTAAAACAGCAGTCTAATTTCAACATAATGAAGTGATATCAGATAGTACAAGGCATTTTTAAAAAAATTTCATTCTTAAATATATTCCAAAAACCTTTATGTTCCCTTACAAATCCCTATAGCTTTTTCAGAATGCACTATGAATTTATTGAAACCAATTCAATTTCTTTTAAGGCTTTTTGGTATTCCATCATTATACTATGAGTTTAATAATTGATTGTAAATGTGAGGGGTATTTATCTTCAGATAAGGTTTCTTGCATGTCTCTTGAACTCACTAAAACTTTAACTATACATTGACATAGCTTAAAATTTCACCCCAGATGAATATGTTAATTATTTATGCTGTTGTAGTTTCTCTTGTAACCAGTTTTATATCTGTGGTACTGAAATAAACTGGTGTATGTCATAATTAAAGATGTTATGTATTTTATTGTAACATTAAAAGAATTCAGTATTTCAATTGATTCAAGGCTTTCATTGTAAAGAAATTTATGTAGTTACAGGCTTCTTGCAATTTCCAGATTGATAAATCATATTTTGAGAAAAATTAAACAGCTTTGTTTATTTGTAATATTATATTGGATAATTTGGATAAATTTTCTATCAAATTCCCTGGCAGCCAGCACACTCAACAGCAGGACTGCTCAGCTCTGGAGTGTCTGATAATGACATAATTGAACTTTTATACCAGAGCATATGGTTTCTTTCTGTATCGCTACCTCTAGCTCCCAGCTTATTGAGTACTGCTGTACTTAAACAAAAGCAGTTTTCTTCTTAATCCACCTTAATTTTACATTGAATCTTTGATATATACCTTATTATTTTATACCATAGCTATATTCTTTAAAATCTTTATATAGAGCTTGTTTTTAATGTACCAAATTTTAATTACAGAATAATTGCATTTATTTTGTGAATGTGTTGCATTAATACTCTGTAATAAGAAAGAGACTGTTAAAATTTAAAATTGCTGTATAAGCCTGTAATATTTGATATATGGGAAAATAAAACCACAGTGTTTATTCATGTAGGAATTTACTTATTTCCTAATTTATAGAGCAATGAATGAGAAATAGTAAAATTAGTGTAATTATATGGATCCTGTACCATGGTGCAATAGAGAGAGATATTGTATTCTTTAATATTGTTTTTTATATATATATATAAAAATAGAAAAGACACAATATATATTAAAGAGTGAAAGATATATTTTAAGCATTAAATCAATCTCACTCCTTAAGGGAGTTTGTACAGATGGCTTAAAGTTCTGGTGTTGCATGAGAACGCCCAGCAACAAGAGAGATGATAATGGCCATATCCACTCATGGTTTAAGATGATACACCAGATCTCCAATATTTGGTGAACACCATACCATGAACAAGTAAGGCCATGATAGTCAAAAGGTTATCCAATTACATATTAAGAATGCTGCAATAAGTAAAACTGAATGTGTACTAAACAGTTACCTTTTAAAACTATTGTTCTGCTGAGTAATTAATCTGAAATTGTAATAAGTTTGGTTAATTTTTGAAACAGTGAACAGTTCATTTTTTCTGGTTTTCATGAAAGTTTGTATTTATTTATTAGGTGAATATATTCTAAATTTCTATTGAACCAACAGCTAAATTAAATATTGCACAAATTTCTCAAAACTGTCCAGAATAAATTCTACTGCTCTAGATTGAAATTGTATCATTTTCAATTATTTGGGTTGGAAAAAAGTGCTTTTAAAGATAAAATGTGTCATCAGAATGTGATAGATGAGAGCATTCGAGGTAACCAAATTTTCTAAAGTCATTGCGTGCAATTAAACTTTTTTATTAGAGTACAATTCCGGTAATTTGCCAACTGCCGACGATATTCTACTTTTATTTAATTATGTATTAACATTTAAATCACAAAACTAAGGGTAACAGTATGTTTTCATTCCTTGCTGAGAGTCCAGGTAAATGCATGTGGTTATGGGCGATGTTTGGAAAGAATGGTCCTCATAACGAGTGCTATTTGTAATTGACCTTTAGAGCATCCTGAGATATTTTTGAAGGTCGAACAACTGATATTCTTCCACCAAATCCTTTTCTAGTTTGTCAGCCATCCCTTTATCAATAAAATATTGTAAAACTCATGGCATTCCTGGCCCTATTTGCTTAAATTTTCTACTGAGGTTTGATTTGAGCAAGCTGAAAGTGTTGTGGTACAGGAAAGTTTTATAAAAGCGTGTGTTGAAAGTGTAGTGAAAGTATCGAGCCTGAATAGAAGAAAAACAATGTAAACAGCAGGGGTGAAATTTGATGCAATGAAGTGCCTAGACAAAATTACGATGAATTTAGGTGTCGGGCGGAAGATAAGAGGCTGCTATGGGCATTGTATTTATCCGTCGCTTACGAAACAGCACCAAAGAAGGAAACTGAAAAACATTCCAGTATCAAGAGATATTTCTCCAGGAAAGATTTAGTCATTTCATCTACAATCAGTTTGTTACATTTTTAGTAGAAATGATTTACTCTTAGATATTTTGTGCATTTTGAATGTTTAAATGTTATGATAGATTGGTTTACAAATTAATTTAAAATTGCGTGTTATGAATAACATCCATAATTCTGTAAAACTCTTCATTTTCGGTAACTTTTAGGGTTGCCAGATGTCCTGAAATTTTAAGCATTATGACAAAGTTTCCTACTTCCTGAACTAACATAAAAATTGTCCTAATTTTTCTTCATTGTGTTGCCTAACCGCTAAAATAAAATAACTTTTAGCAATTTCAATTTGGCGAATATGACTTGGTGGAAGAAATTCATTTCTTTTTAACAAGCCCAAAACCGACCTCACTATTAAGAACCCAGTGCAGAAAAACATGAGGGCTGTCGTCGCCTTACATGTTCATATTACTATAGCTCCTAAACTCTTGCACTAGAATCGTGCAAATACGATTGACATTCTAATTTCCTCTAGTTTTATTTTCTTGGTGTCAATAGATATTCTTTCGTTTGAAAAAATATAGCTTTATTCAAGAAATACACATTCTAATAATTGTTGACATCTCCAATATTTACACTTAATTATATGTATATACACTGTGCTGCATAACACAACTAAACAAAGCAAATACTATACAGACTTAAATTAGAATACGTGCGTCCTGCTTCCCTTCCGAGAATGCTCAGAGGAGGAAAAAGAACTTTTTTTCAACATTGCTTGTTTTGAAGCATAAACATAAACCATTCTGCGGGTCGTAGACCTTTCGCTCGCTTTGATGCCATCTGGGTACGTAATAAGCGCAGCGACTATACTAGAAGTACGCCGGGCCAGAAGTCAGTACAGGTCACCTGGACCTTCTCCCATGTGGATGTCATTTGTCAGCAGTACCTAGCCGCTCGCGGCTTTATGAACATAGGAAAATTTTGTAATGCAACCAGGAAAAGAGTTGCTGTGTTTCTAAGGTGGGGTGGTTTGCAAACGGCAGGGAACTTTTCCTGGCGGTCACTCAACCAAGTAATGACCACGCCCGATTCTACTTCACCTCGGTGGTCAACCGGGGTCGTCAGCATGGTTGCCGTTTGTGAGGGTTCAGAGAATAATTGAAAAGATCCAGGTTTGGAAGCTAGTTATAATTTGACCAGGGTGTAGCAGTTGCCCTCCCCGAAGTAGCCTAACCTGAAAAGCTAGGAGTTTTTCACCCAAGGGGCCCCATGGTGTCCTTTGACAGATTTTACGATCCACATCTTTAGGGGATGTATGGTCGTAGTCCCCTAGGGATCTAACCAGCTCATTTGGGTGGTTCGGGATGATATCATGGAGCGTCCGGACTCTCCCATATGACGTCCATGATATGCGGAACATTGCAGTGGTCATGTAGGATATGGGCTGGGAAGCGGCGGTCGGTTCTGCAGGACCTGGATTCTGCGGATTGTGGTCGGAGCCGCGGACTCCCAGATTTCACAGCCGTTATGATGTCACGGTACACGCGAAGTTTTTGGTTCAGATTCATAGTTCGAGAGCTGAGTGGCCTTGCTGGACTATGGCCAGCACGTGCTCCCTGAAGATCAGTGGGAGATCCAGCATTACTCCGACGTGTCATGCGCTGCGCACCCAGGGGATCCGCCGATGATGCAACACGAGGTCCCGCAAGCTCCTCGGAGTGTGCCCTTAATCAGGAGGATAGCAGAGCTCTTCTCCGGACTAATGGCCATCCACTATTTCTCGCTCTGAGTTGGTTCTGAATGCCCTTATTGCATTATTTTGGGCCAGCATTCACAGGTCGCCTGCATACTGATAGGTTGAGGTTTGGTTCGTGGGTGTGTAGGGAAGTCGGCCATGTAAGTAGCAAAGAGCGTCGGAGACAGCACGCTGTCCTCTGGCACCACCGCGCCAATGGACCGAACTGAAGATAACAGATTATTTATTGATTTGAATGCCTTTTTGGCTGTGCAAGTACAGCCTTACAGGTCATAATTTACATTTTATACACATTTATACGGATTTTTCAACAATTTGACATATGAAACCCATGCATGGGTGCTCCGTTAGGATGCTCCCATGAGAACAGTTACATTGTGAGATATGGTATTTTCTAGGCATACAATCACTTATTTACTAATACATTTTTTTACAATAAAAACAAACTAATAACTAATATTTACAGTTTTATATGGGGTTGGATTTTTGTGTGGGAGTGTACTGTGTGTTTCAGTATATGCGTATTCTCTTGTGTTTGCGATGTTGAGGCTCGCGTTGGCCTATTTGATTTATTAGGGGATTTTTGTGCCTTTTAATTTTTGCCCAGGTTGTTGTGCAGCGACCTGTTAGTGTTTCTAGGAATGTGGGTGTGTTTAGTTCGGCGTGAATTTGTGCGTTGGAAGTGAGGATGGGAACATTTAGCAGTTTGCGGAGGCATATGTTTTGCTGGGTTTGTATGGACAGGAGATTGGTTTGGGATGTGTTCGCCCATGCTGTGCAAGCATACAGCAGAAATTGCTGTATGAAGGCCTTGTACAGTACTAACTTTGTTTTTGTTTGCATTTGCTTGCATCTAAATATTGTGGAACACAAATAGATACGTTGCATTGCCTTATGAATCGTGTTCTTGATATGCTTGTTCTAGGTAAGTTAACGTCAAGAGTTGTTCTCAAGTACTTCGCGGTGGGTTTGCACTGCAATGTCTGATTTTTGACTCGAATTTGTAGTGTTTTGGATTGCTTAAGTGATTTCGAGAAGTATATTAGTTGGCTTTTGGCGGCGTTTACTGAGATTTTCCATGTATCTGCCCAGGTTAAAAATTTGTCAACGTATCTTTGCAGTTCCAGTTGGTTATATGCGAGATGTGGATTGTGATTATAAATGGCTGTATCGTCGGCATAAAGGAGGGTTTTGCACTTGTGATCACTAGGCACGTCTCGAGTGTACAAGTTGTACAGGAATGGAGCTAGTACGGACCCCTCTGGCACTCCGGCGTTCATGATGAAAGTTTGAGACTTGGCTTGTTCCACTTGAACGTAGAAGCGGCGCTCGTGTAAGTAGCTGGCTAGTATGGGGAGGTGGGGCCTCATAGGTGCTATTTGATGATAAATTTTATATAGGAGTCCATTATGCCAGCACTTGTCGAAGGGCGCCTCTACGTCAAGAAATAGTGCCAGTGTGCTGCTGTTATTATTGTACTCGGTGCTAATGTCATTAGTTATTTTGAATATTTGGAGTTCTGTTGAGTGCCCTTTACGGAATCCAAATTGTGAGGGAAGGGCGTTGTGCTCTGGAGTGTGGTGTTGGATCTCGCGAAAAATAAGTTTTTCCAGTACCTTTCCCATGCAAGGGAGGGGGCTGATGGGCCTGTAGGCTTCAGGATGGTGTCGGCTTTTACCCGGTTTAGGAAGCATGATTACTTTGGCCTCCTTCCATGCGCGAGGAAAGTAGTGGAGTTTGAGATAGGAGTTTAGGAGCTGTGTGAAGTGTACAAGGGCTTTCCTCGGTAGGTTTTTGAGGTCCTCATTTCTTATATTATCCGGGCCTGGTGCCTTTTTATTTGATAGATTGCGAATGGTGTTGTATAGTTGTAGAGGAGTTATTGCAGGTACGCCTTGTGTAGGCTGTTGGTTTTTCCATAAATGTGCCCAATTTGTTACTAATGTGTCGTGGGCAGCATTTTGAGCAGGATTTTCTGTATATTTTGAATGTAGAAGTTCGGCAAAGAGGTGGGATTTTTCTGTAGGGGAGTAGATTGGGCCTTGTGGAGCGTGTAGCGCCTGGGCTCGATGGTCCTCTCCAGCAGAGGTTTTGTAGGCTCACAGTAGGTTCCAGAGCGAGGAATCTGAGTGTTTTTAGTTTATTTTCAAAGTGGATTTTCTTGTCTAGTTGTATTTGTTTTCTTATGACGGGCCTAATCCACTGGGCAAGTGTTCGGAATACTGCGAGCCTAGTGGTCCTCCACTGGCGGAGGTATCGTCGTCTAATGGCGGCTAGGCGCTCCACATCTGGTAGGCCGGGGGAAGGGGAGGCAGGGCGGGAAAAGGAGGTGCATTTTCTCTTTGCCGATTTTATTGAGGCGGTGAAGTTGGCTATGCCTTCTTCAAGCTCCTGTGTTGTATTGTACCGTTTTCTGGGCTCGGCCATTTGGTGCATTAATATTTTGTATTTGTGCCAGTCTGTACTGGCTACCAGCTTTTTGGTTGTGTGGACATGAGTTGGTTTGCCACCAATGTGAAACTTAATGGGGAAATGGTCCGAGCCCAGACTGTAGTACACCTGTAGGGTGGGGGGAATGAAAATGCCTCTGTACAGGATCAGGTCCAGCGTGTCAGGGGGGATGGAGGGGTTTCTGTGCCAGGAGTGATCCTGTGCAGTTCTAATTTCTATGTCGTTTTGCAACAGGAGGAAATCAAGGAGATGATGTCCAGCGCTGTTGCAAGAACGAGAGTTCCAAACCGTGTGTTTTGCGTTTAAGTCGCCTGCAATTAAAATATTAGAGAATGAGCTAAATAATTTATCCACATCCCTGATCATTCCTTCTAGGCTGGAGGGGGGGGCGGTAAGCTGCCACGACTGTGATTGGTTTTGCGTTGATTTGTATCTGTACACCTGTACACTCAAGCGATTCAAGGTGGGGAAGTGTCACGAGAGCTTGCCGGCTGCTTTTACCCGGAAGCTGCGTTCTCGGAGGAAGCTAAGCTACCAGGGAAATGTAGGGCAGGAATGTCATGCTCGAGGAGCTTATAAATGAGGTCATCATGCCAGGCGGACGAGAAGGAATTTTCCACATCTAGCAGCACTACTACCGAATTGGCTTTCGATTGGAAGCCAAACGAGACCTTTTCGGCCACTCGCAGTAGTTGCTGAGAAGGGGAATGTCCAGGACGAAATTCAAATCGGTGATTGGGTAGGATTTGCCCCTCCTCGAAATGAGGAAGCAGCGGGGTGAGGAGCAGTCTTTCAACGACTTTGGGAACTGTAGGTAGAAGGCTTATGGAGCAGTAGCTGAAGGGATGGACTGGGTCCTTGCCGGGCTTTAGAATGCATACCACCTATGCCTCCTTCCACGAAAGTAGGAAGTGGCGGAGGTATAGGCATGCATTTTAAATCCGCGTCAAATGAATTACGGCCCTTTTGGGAAGGTGCTGGAGCGTTTCCGCTGTGACGCGGTCCTGTCCAGGGGCTCTATGAGATTTAAGGTTGCGGATCTGGGAGGCCACCTCTTTTGGTGGGGTGATTGGAACGTGGAAATACTCGTGGTGCAGCCGCTCATCTTCTGTGTAGGCTGAGACGGTTTCCTGCACAAGATCAGTGTGATCGTCGTACTAAGGCTCTTCCCGGGGCTGGAACTGGGTCTCCAGATAGTCTGCGAAGGCCTCCGCCTTTTCTCGGGGTTCGAATACTAAGTGCCCTAGAAAACGGCTATGCAGGGGGTATTCATGTTGGGCCTTATCTCTCAAGGTCTCGGACGATCTGCCACGGTTTCCTCTCTTGGAGGTTCGCGTGCCATAGCGTGTTTTCTCAGGTTTCAGCTCTGTGTACCCGAAGGAGATTTCTCATCAGGATTTTGAACCGCCGGTGGACTTCTATCCTGGGGTGACGGAATCTCTGCCATAGCCTCCGTACGGCATTTTTGGCTGCTCTGATGAGTAGGCTGAGGAGCGGAGGGATGGTAGCCCCCCTTGGTGGTGATCGACCGACATGCGGGCATACAGTCTAAATCCCTCCCCAAGCAGTTAGTATTGTTAATCAGGTTCCGCATAAAGCACCCTGGTTTGAGGCAGCTGTGCGCTCTCATGCAGAGGAATCCTATAATTAAGGGAATTATATGTTATTTCATGCAATTAGTCGGAATATCTTTGGGAATTCTACTGTCGTGCGACTAGCAAGTAGTTAATCTTATGTTCTATGTGCTCTTGCAAGTCGTGCAGCACGGGACTATAGGTGAAAAGCGGGGCTTCGAAGAGTCCTTGTCTAATCTAGCTGCTAATTCATGCAATTAGTTTGGTACTATTTTAAGCAGTTTACAGTGGTTTGTTTACTACAGCGGAGGAAGCATATCATGACTTAAGTGGAGGTACTAATAGGTCTATACCCATAAATAAAACACACTTTTTTATTTATTTTTCCCCTCACATTTCCTCTTTTTTTTTAAATAATGGGGTATTATTATTCATTATATAGTCATTAAATTATTCTGTACTACAGTTAAATTAAATAATTACACATATCCATGTTAGTTCAAGTAACGCTGGATTTTCGGCTTTGATATAAGTGGGGGTGTGCAAGAATCGCCGTCTGAAGTGCCAGTTGGTGATGGACCGAATGAGTAGAGTGCGCTTTTATTTCGGTGGGAGAACTGTTTCATTCATCAGGGTTCAGTCAATTGAGGTATTCCTGGATGTCATAGTTCGTAATGTCCTGTTCGCAGGGTCCGTGAAAGACTTGTAATGGTCGCTTATGCCAATGACAGGATCGTATTTGCCTAGGTTGCGAATAAGAGGATTTGAATGAAGATTGGCGTTTTCATATGTATCGTGAGCAATTTTTCTTATGATTTCCATTATTGTGTGCATGTTCAGCTAGCGATGGAGGGGGCGTGCCGGGGTTAGTCGAGGTTATAGTTCTTAGTATTTTGTTTTGGAAGGTTTAGTCTGAATGTGCGAGGGGCAGCATATCCCCCATACAGGGGCTGCATACGTAATGAATGGACGGAGTAATGTTTTGTAAATAGTGACGCCTATATGTACTCTCAGCATGCTGTTATTGTTTAAGAGCGGGTAGAGTTCTCTTAGTCGGAAGTAGGCTTTACGGCAGAAGTTTTGAATGTGCTGCCTCCATGTTAGGCCGGGGTCCATAGTAATTCCGAGGTACGTCGCATTCTCCTCTAAGTTATCGGGTTGCCAATGAGTTGTAGCAAAGGTAAGTTATGTTTGCGATGATTGATTAGCTTGGTGAAGATGATTGCCTGGCGTTTATGAGTGTTGACTTCAATACGCCAATTTGTAAGCCAGTCAGTGAGGGAATCTAGAGCATACTGTAATCTATTGTGCAGTAAGAGGGGCTTGCCGGGTTGGGGCATAATTGTAGTGTCGTCCGCGTAGAAGTGGGGCAGTGGGCCGGTTATTAATATATAGATTGAACATCACTGGGCCCAACAGGCTTCCCTGGGGAACACCTGCGAGGACCTGTTTCGGAGTTGAAAGCGCATTGTTAATCCGAGAGCAGCAGCTTCTATTTATCAGATAATTTGCTATTAGGTTAATCAACGAGTCTGAGAATTGATACATTTTCAGCTTACGCAGCAGCCCTTGGTGCCATACGCGGTCAAAAGCTCGTTCATATTCCAGAAAAAGTGCACCTGTGGGTTTCCTAATGTTAATTCCATGAGTAATGTGCTCGGTTGCCCGTAGTAGTTGGAATGTCGTGTAGTGTTTAGTTCTGAAGCCAAATTAGTCGCGGCGGTTGCTGTCCTTCTTAATATGAGTGTTTATTGGTTTCAGCATTATTTTTTAAGTATCTTGCTCATCGTGTCGAGGAGGCTGATAGGTGTATAGTTATGTGAGTTGCTGGGGTTCTTCTGTGGCTTGCGAAAGTGGAGTACTATGGCCTGCTTCCATCATGTTGGGTAGCAGCCATGATCTAGTACATGGTTGTATATCCAGGTGAGTAATTTGATGGTATTGCGCGAGGTATAAGAGCGCAATATTTGGAATTTTGTCTGGTCCTGGAGACTTTTTGGGGGGGGGGAGATAATTAATGAGCCAGATGGCCTCCGATGCGTGTACCTTTCGCATATTGTGCGTGGGCGGAATACTGATGTCGGGCGTTAATTTGTTTCCGCAATAAAGTTTGCCAATGAGAGAAATTCATTGGGCGTTAAATTGCCCTTGAGTGCCCCGGCTAGCGCTTCTGTTTTCTCGCTGTCTATTTGTTTGTGCAGCGAATTGGGGGGATTTGTTCCTTGGTGCGCGTGAGATTTTTCGTAATTCGCCATATTTTGTCCCGTTCCGGGTCCAATCCTTAGTGTTTTGTTCCATTGTGTGTGTTGATAGATTTTAATTTTTCTGTTTTAATTGTTAGTTTTACGTCCGCCGAGAGATGCATCTGAAGGGGCTTGGGCTTTTGCGTCGGCCCTGCTTGGTGCAGAGCCATTGAAATTGTGGCCTCAAGCGCCTCCACGGCTCTGTTCAGGTCTACTTCATTAGTAATCGTTATGGGTGGGAGCTGTTCGGTGATGATGCTATGGAATAGGTGCCAGTTGCCTTTGTTGAAGTTGAATCTTGCGGGACCAGTGGTTCTTCGATTGTGAGTACAACTGGCAGGTGATCCGAGGAGAGTTCGTTTAGTGTGAGCATGCTTGTGGAGCGAGGTTTTTCACCAGGCTTATGTCCAGTACATAGGGCGTGTACCCTAGCTAAGGAGGAATATGCTGGGAGTGCCAGGGGCGAGTATTACATATGGGGATATTTGTTCATGGTGCCAACTTCGTTCCCTGCGCTGCTAGAGCGGGCACAGTTCCAGTTGACATACTTTGCGTTTAAGTCACCCAGTAACACTACACTGTGGCCTAGGCTGAGTAATCGGTCCAAGTCTTGGAGATCAATGCTTCCAGAGGGATTAAAAATAACAATAATAGTGACTGCCAGGTTGTCTATTGGGACATTTACAGCATCTGCTTCAAGGCGGTTCAGTGAAAGAGTGGTCACCGAATGGTGAGCCACCGAGTTATCAACAAGCCGGGCAACTCCTCCGCGGCAATCTCTGTCTGTCCGGTAAATTGAATAGCCAGGAATATATAGGCGATCTGAAGCTTTGAAGTGTGTTTCGGTAAGTGCAAAGATCGAAAGTTTGTGTTTGTCTGAGAAGTTTTTAAGTTCTGCTTTCTTGGTGTGTATGCCGTTAAAATTCCACGTTACGAGTCTTGTTCGCTCAGCCGTATCTTAAATTTAAAAAGGTGTGGAAGAAATCTGTATTTCAGGCCAGAATTTTCATCGTGTCCCTTGCCTGGGCTGATACCGCGTAAAGAATATCCAAGGCTTGGATGCCAAGACAGTCCCAATCTAGGCGGTTTACGCATCCTACCATTTGATCCCGGCCCAGTCCGCCACACGATTATCGCAGAGATCCTGTCTAATCTCAGTACGTAGAGCTGGAGGGCCACGTAGAGAGGGAGGGCGTCGCCTGTTGTTTATTTTGCGGGCCTTTCCGTCTCGTTTTTTGCTTCGTGGATCGGGCCTTCCTCCAGTTCTGTTATGAACTGGAGCTTTTCGCTGGGGCTGCCGCGCTGGACGACCACCAGGGCCGGCAACAGTCCAGCCTTCCTGAGGGTGTCCTCGCTGTGCGCAGGCTCTTTGCGGCCTGCTGTGGACATCAGCCCTTCGCTCTAGCCTGCCAGCTTGCAACCGATACTCGGGG
Organism: Metallyticus violacea; assembly: GCA_030762175.1. Classification (NCBI taxonomy): domain Eukaryota; kingdom Metazoa; phylum Arthropoda; class Insecta; order Mantodea; family Metallyticidae; genus Metallyticus; species Metallyticus violacea. Next base: position 262,970,050 of record CM060846.1, on the reverse strand, counting down.
CATCCTCTATACCAGGCACAGTGTCCTGGTTGGTGGCAGAGCGCACATCTGCGTGCTTCATCCTTAACTTGACACGTGTGGGAGTAGTGCGGGCCTGTACATCTAGAGCAAACAGGCGTATGTGTCTTAAAGTGTCGTTCCACATGTCATAGCTTCTGGCAGCGGTTACACTGCTGCGGGATTTTTCGGTCTATATTTCTCCATGCTCACTCGGAAGTGGCAAAGCTCCCTAATCAATTTTAGCAGCTCATACTGCTCCAGCGAGCGAACCTCAATGAGGTAAATGGGGAGGGGCGGTCTCGCCCGTTGGAACCTCCGCAGCTCAAGGACCCTCACCGGACAAATGTGGTGACCTTGTAATTCCTCTAATATCATGTTCTCAATGCCGTTGCAATAAATACCTTTCGCGAGTATTGTAAATGTTTTGTCCTTCAGCTGCGTAACCATGTGGAAGTCGATGTGATGCTCTTCCAAGAAATGGTTTAAGTGGCTAGTCTCGTTCATGGCTCAGTAAGATTTGCTAGTTTTAGAATGAGCTTCCGGTTTTATAAAATACTTTTCCGGTTTTTTCTGCTAATCAAATTGCCTCATTAGCGGGAGTAGAATCTGCAGTGGCCGAGGTATCATGGTTATCATGGCATCCGGCCTACTCTTGCTCGGACAAGGCCTGGCCCGTTGGCCACGTAGAGCCTACAGATCGTCCTAAAGATGGGTGCCAGCTGGAAGGACCGGGCCCTTTTGATCGACTGTGCACAACTTGCAGCTGGGTTAACACTGGGAGAAGTGCGGGTGTTAGTACCCATAAGGTAGGAATTGGAAGCAGGGCTGGGCTCGGAACATCTTGATTTAATCGGGATCGACAGGGTGGCCACAGTGTGCTCAGTTCTCTCCTTGAAAAGTGAAAAAGAGGCTCGAGGGGGAGAATACTGGGGACAGCGGCCCAATGGGTTTCCTAGGAGAGGGAGTTTGGAGGCTCCAGGTTGGAGTCAACATTTCTTTGTTCAGGTCCCTCTTGCCGGCCCTGGTTTTACATACACTAGACGGCGACATCTTAACTGTTTTCTTTTTTGGTCCCATAATATAACCAAAAAGAGTAAACAACCAAATAATTAAAATAAAATAGAGAAAGACAGTAAAGAGGAAGGCTCCAGGGGAGTTGCCCCCACCTGGGCGGAAGCCTATGAAGAGGGGACCTAGACTTACTATTAGAAAAAAAAAAGCCGTGACTTTGTTCTACAACAAAGCCACGGCTTACTTATTTCTTTTCTAACCAGGCATCTAATTTTTTATTCCTGGTCTTTTTATTTCTTTCTTTATTTACTTTCACATACAATCTTTTACATTTATTTATTTATTTTATTTAATTTACAATATAAGCATTTGCACATGAATGGTGCCTACTTTCTACTACAAGATTATTATTATTTTAACATTAAATACAACTAACTACATATCACAAACAGAACAGTTGCTACATTACAATAATATTTCCAGTTATAATTCTACATACTACTTGAACATAATCATTACACACAAAGTGTTAGTCACAATTTTTAACAACTGCTACATTGACAATCGCACTTCCAATTGTCTAAAAACATAATCATTACAACTATTTTTACAAACAAAAGTTATTTTAAAAGAAAACAATCAATAAAAGTTAGTCACAATAAATAGAGATTCTACTATTAGTAACTTTGTTAGGATAGATATAATTTTCAATACTTTAATATTTTACTTATTAAAACTAATTAACAATTAATGTATCACTATCAATGTTAAATGTCACAATCGGTGGTTGGAGGTGGTCGCTGGAAACTCCTGAAGAACTCCGCCTCTTGGGTCTTCAAGAGGAAACTCCTGGCATTCCATACAAGATTCGGAGTCTTCGGCTCATCAGCGACCCACCATAATGTTATGATCGGGAGGGCTAACCCCTAAAACTCTTCAGGGCTTCCCCTGAATAGGTGTTAGCCAATTGATTTAAATAAAACCATATCTTCTTATTTCTCAATATATCGTTGATTGGTCGATTTTGTATATGTTTAAGTAAGTCTAGTCTTAAGTGTCTAGTCCCGTAACATTCAAACAAAGCGTGTTCTGGGGTCTGTATTTGTCCACATTCACATAAACTGTCTGGTTGTAAACCAGATCTTTGGAGGTAGTCACGGTATGGTCCATGCCCAGAGAGATAATGGACAAGACCACGAGATGATCGAAAAAACTTCATCTGCAGCCTTTCGACAACAGATGGGAGAAAGCTGTACGTTCTCCTACCAGTGAGACTAACATCCTAGGAGTCTTGCCACTCCTCCATGAGCTTGTCATTTATTTCAATTTCATCGTCAATAGCACATCCTGTCAATTGGGATGCTCTTACCAAATTGTTCTTCCTGGCCCAATACCGCGCTCCTCTTTTGCGCACTTCCAGATCAAGAGGTAAAATACCCATTATTAATAATAATACGTCAGTTGGTGCAGAGGAAAAGGCCCCAACCATCCTAATGAGGATTTTTCTTTGAAGGCCTCTCAAGATCTTAATGGCACCTAACAGAAAAAGCCTATGTGCCCAAACACTAGCACCATGACCAACAATGGAGGCCAAAGCCGCATTATTATATAATTTTATCGCCTGAAAAGGAATCGTTCCATAATTTTGAGATAACCGCGCAATCTTGTTCATAATTAATAGTGCTTTGGCCGAAATTTGTTCCAATGGGTTTTAAAATTTAATTTCTCATCTAAATAAACACCAAGGTATCTTCCGCTTCGTGATCTGGGAATGCATGTATGTTGGAATCTCATAATTGGAGATCTCTGCATACTACCCTTTAAAAATAAATATGTAGTCTTTGTTGCAGAGATATTCAATTTCAGATTGGCACACTCGACAGACAGCCCCGTTAAAACTACACTACATTTATGTTCTAATTGAATTCTAGATTTTGCCTCAACTAGTATTAAATTGTCGTCCGCATAAGCAATAACCGCTAACGTTTCAACAAGATTATTTAAGTTTCTGAGACAGGGTTCTATCCCAATGTCCACAGAAAGTGATTGATTTTTTATTGATTTATTTAAGGACGCTCTTTAACAACTCAGGTCATCAGCGTCCCATTTAACTCAGGGCGTGAAACGGCCGACAAATTTTGCTCAGAGGCCTCTCTTTCAGGCTTGAGGTTCTTTTTCGTGCCGCAAATGTACGACACGGGACCCACGGCTTTACTTCCCTTCCGAAGGAAGCCATACTTAGGATTTTTACGCCCGAAAAAATGCATCGGTCCTGACCGGGTTCGAATCCGCGTTTTGGGTATCCACAGAAAGTGGGGCCACAAATCGATCCTTGGGGACGCCCTTGAGACAACTTTGTGGATAACCGCGTGCCTCTTAAATCATAATTTACAAATCTGTTTCTACAGTAATCTAATAACGAGTTGTATAAATTTTTTGAACACCCCATCGCTCGAAATTGCCTAAACAACGCTGGCCACCATAGGTTGTCGAAAGCCCCATCTATATCAACAAAAATTCCGATAACATATTTCGATTCAGAATTTCCAACCAAGTCCAGGGAATGATTAATCGCATCTTCTGTTGACCTACGAGGTCGAAAACCAAATTGCAAAGGATATCTACCATAAATATCCCTAAAAATTTCTAATCTTTGAACCAAGAGTTTTTCGTGCACCTTTGCTTAAGTACTAAGGTGACAAATTGGCCTATATGACTTTGGGAGTTTAGGATCTCTATCTAAGCTTTTCTTTAGAATAACCAGATTTGCCTGCTTCCAAGAATTGGGTACCCTTAAGCATTCATTTACCAACGGCATTAAGACTGAAAACAGTCCTCCCCCCAAGGCCTGAAGAACCTCAACGGGGATCCCATCAGGCCCTGGTGCCTTTCTTGGTCTTAATTCGTAAACTGCTTGGGCTATTTCCTCCTCAGTAAAGGGAAGGACCTCCCGTCTGATAAGGACGGGGGATTCCACCTCATTTCGGATAGCTCGATGGTATTCACTCTCCTCTTCCAAGCTATCAGCGGGCAATAGGGTACTCAACAAGCAGTCCATGGTGTCTTCCCTAGAAACCGTGTACGATCCGTCATCCCTTACCAGGGTGGCCATGGTTGACAAGTTGGATTTTCCCCTCACAATTCTATATGGTAAACCCCAAGTGTTAGTTGTCAAACAATCTTCTACAAACTTATTCCAACTTGTCTTCCTGGTCCTGGCCAGGAGACTCTCGTACGCTAGTTTCCGTCTCCCTTTCCTGCGGTGTAACTGATTTCTGATATAACTTTCTCGCCTTTAGAGTATTCCTTCTAAAACGTTGTAGTTTGTCATTCCATGGACTTTTTAAGTTTTGATTCCCCCCTTTGCCGAAAGGTATAGATGCTCTCATTGCTGAAACTATTGCAGCGGTTAATTCTTTTGCGGCGTGGTTTACATTCCCTCCTCGGTCTATTCAGTTAGGTGGGATAAAACAATTTCTTAGTCTGTCGCAGTCTGCTTTCCTAAAATTGTACCTCAAGGGAGCCAATGTATCCCCGGAAAATTCCCATCTGATATGAAAACTTATAAGGTTATGATCTGACTCAGTCAGTTCCTGAGCCACAGTCCACTCATGGATAAGGTCCGTTGCTTTGGAGTTATGAACTGTACCATCAATGTTACATTGAACGCCCACTCTACCATTGTATGTAGGTGGGTTGCCCAGTTTATTGGCAAATTCAAGCTGTAACTCCATCAACAGACCCTCCATGGCGTCCCCCCTGTCATCTAACACACCACTATGCCAAAGGTGGGATTTGGCATTAGCATCTAAACAATAGATCGTTGCCTTATTACTGTACCTTCCCTCAATATTCCTAATTTTATTTAACCCAATAACCATATCCTGACTAGGTTGAAAGTATAAGCTAGATAAAATTATTGTTTTCCCATTATGTGTTAGTTCAACACAAGCACAATGTGAATCTGTATATTGGGTTATATGGGTAACTGCTAAGCTATTATTTAAGACAACTATGGCCGCCATTGGAATGTTGGCACCAACGATCACACGAGAGAAGGCAGGCATGAAAGGCAACTTTCCATTTATATGGTATGGTTCCTGCAGGCACAATATGTCAAGCTTCATCTCCTCGGACAGTTGTCGGATCTCCTGCATTACTAGCCTACTCCTCGCAACATTTAACTGTCCTACCCTTAAAGTTGAAATTAGGGAGTTCTTAAATGTGCATAACAATGTGGAAATGGTAGTCTAGGATCAAAAGCTATCCTACCATGTATTCGCGAGAAGTCGGCGTATAATGAATCTAGATCGAAAGATTCCTCGCGTCTTGCATACGCTAACAAAACTAGATCCAACAACTGTTCGGGGTCGGATGGTAACGATAATGACCTTAACTGTAACCTGTCAATGGCTTCAGGACTAGGGAAGGTGATGGTATTCCCCCTAGAATGAAGCCTCCTGACAATATGACGGAGCGCTATTGTCAGTGTGCCTATTTCCTCTAACCGAGACAGTTTATGATTTAATTCTTAGTCATTATAAATCGGAATTGGGTCTATAGATACATTCTGTCTAACTAAAGGATCTATACTGTCTTCCTGTTTAGGTGTGTCCTGTGTAACTCCTTCAAAAGCTGATGTGGTTAAAGTTGACGTGGATTGATTAAGTTTAGAGTGCTGGGGAAACTCGTCCAATCAATGTCCTGTGTTGTATCATTTAGTGTGTTGTCAGAAACTGTAATAATCTCTTGCAAAGCCCGGTGAGATCTCGATCCAGGTAAAAACCACTTATACCATTTTCTTGAGGAGTGCAAAGACCTCTCCTCAATGAAAGTGGCTGTTTGAGTGGAGGAGTCAACTTTGGGTGTCTCGAGATTCGAGTCCGCTAGCTTGATGCGGTATGCACGAGCTCTCTCAACGTCACGCCTGTTCCTGGAGGGGGGCTTATGCCTTCCCACACAGCAGAAGCAGACGTTTAGCCCGGTTATTCTCGTTCTACACCCAGTATCTTCCTCCAACAAACTGTGACCCTTCTCCGAGTCAAAGATATCCCCGGTTACTTTATTTGAGGTATTAAGTTCCATAGTCAGTCCTTTGTATTAGTCTAGTCAGTAAATATTTATAAGTCTCACAATCTTGTTGATTGGGTTTTTTACAATTATTCTTGCCCCTTTTGGCACAAGCTATGCATACTGGTACCAATTTAGATTTTTTGCACTCTTTGCGGAGATGGTCTTGTTCTCTGCAATGTGCGCAAACCTGTTTATCTTGTGTGCAGTACTTAGCCATATGCCCTAAATCTGGGCATTTATGGCACCTATTGACCACGAGGAAGTCTTTTACGGCAAGGCACGAAAAATCCACATATATCTTTTCCTTGGAAAGGAGTATCTTCCTTATCCGTGGAATAACCTTACACACATGGTGTATTGATCTATCATTTTTAGGCCGGTTAAAAACCGGTGTGTAAACTCCTGTCTAAACTCGTTTTCAGGGATGAGGTCATCAAAGTTTTGTGCGTACACCAGCTCGATAAGCTTTTCCTTCGTAATCCACTTTGGCACATCATACAAGATTACACGTGGACGCTCCACCGTGATTTCTTTCGCCAAATCGGGGTGCTGCATTAACTTCTAAATATCCTCATCTGAATTTACTTCTACTAGAAGTTGCTTGCGCACAGTTTTAATGCCCCTTACTTTTATTCGGTCTTCTACTGGATTAACGAGCTTGGTAAAGGTTTTCTTTACCTCGTCTGTACCACGCCCAGTTTTAGATGAACAGAACACCACCGGGGGTTGCTTGTTCGTCATCTGGACGATCTTTTCTTCCTTGCCAGTCTTGCTTCTGGCGCTGACCGGCTTAACAACCACCGACGAAAAGGTCGGTACTGGTTGTATTTCCCTAGCCTTTAATTGTGTATTCTCCTCTCTGAGGCGAGTGTTCTCCTTTTCTGATTCATTTATTTTGCCATAGGCAAAATGAATTCGTGAGGCCATTTTTAGAAACTTTTCCTTTACCAGGTTAATCTTTTCCCTGGTAGTTCTATCGTGCGTTCTCAAAATTGTACCCAACTCCAGCACGTACTTTGTCAAGTCCAGGGTTACTTCGGTGCATGGCACCGTTTCTGTATTCTCTCTGAGCAACAGGTGCTCGAAACCCTCCATGGGGTCTTCCGGCCCTGGTATCATGATCACCTCGCGCGACCGCTCTGGTGACGCACTGGTCGAAGCAGCAGGTGATTCCACCGCAGGGGCTCTTCTGGGCGGAGATCGCCCAGGAGAGGAGCCCTTCGAAGGAGGCCTCCTGCGCGACCGCGTCGGGGAGCGTTGTGTCGGCATTTGCCCGGGGAAAAAGCCCCGATTTATGAGTTATTTCCCTTCCTTTTCAAATGAAAATATGGATTCCAATATCCGAAAATATACTAGCCCTTATAAGGGCTCTCCTATCACCTATCTGTCCCTATTTAAACTTTTAGCTCCTCTCTGCCAGGAATTTTCCTGTTGCCCGGGGTTCAGGACGAGGACCTGGGAGCTAACCCTTAAAGAAACAAAGAAAACGGTTCAAGATTTGTATAGCACAAAAGGCACACAGTCACAATATCACTCTTTAAGGGGCGAGCCCCAAGATAGAAAAAGAGGAAGGGAGTAAAAGTAGAAAAAGAACACATAGTAGGCGTCGAAAGACACAGATAGCAGCGGACCTACTCCGCAGGGCGGGCGCCGTTGATACGTCGTAGCGGACGGTGCTGCGGTCGTGCTATTCTTTTTTTTTTTTTTTTTTTGGAGTGATTTATTTATGGACGCTCTTTAACATCTCAGGTCATCAGCGTCCCATTCAACTCAGGGCGTGAAACGGCCGACAAATTTTGCTCAGAGGCCTCTCTTTCAGGCTTGAGGTTCTTTTTCGTGCCGTAAATGTACGACACGGGACCCACGGCTTTACTTCCCTTCCGAAGGAAGCCATACTTAGGATTTTTACGCCGGAAAAAATCCATCGATCCTGGCCGGGTTCGAACCCGCGTTTCGGGCGTAGGAGGCAAGTATGGTAACCATTACACCACCAGGACCGACACGTCGTGCTATTCTGCCTAGCTAAGCTGCATATACGGCAGGAGTCTCAACTGAGTTTTCCAATAATCGGGGCTGACCTCCCGAGGGAAACCTCTGGGAACCAGCGAGCTATGTGCGGCTTGACTGCCATTAGCGGAGGGCTGCTATCTTCCTCGGGCGCCTTCACGGTGCTGGTCCTCCTCGCTTAGCCTCCTCTCTCTCCTCCTCCGAGCGCCTCGGTTTTTTTAAAGCCCTTCCCAAAGGGAGGACGATAACAGGCACCGCCTCGCCTCTCCCCGGTGGCGATCAACCAAGAAAAATTCTACATCGCCTCCTCATGCTATTAGTAATAACATGAAAGGAGTGGAAGGGTAGCGCTATTGCATCCCGGAATTTAGTGGAGATAGATGAAGAGCTCGCATGCATGCATGCAAGAGCGATAGACGTGCTGTTTTTCCCGGAGACGCACTTGAACAAATGCCCAAAGCGCCCCCGCGGGGAGTTAGGGGTTGGCAGATGTATTCATGCAAGATGGATTCTAGTAAAGGTGAAGAGTAAGTGGCATACGCCTACTGTTATTGGGTTTGGAGTTCCTGTTAGATGTTACGTGGTATGAGTCTGCTAGTGGAATTTATGAATTAATTAGTCACTTTATATGCTAGCATTCAATTGATATGTGTTATCTTACCTCTTAAGGCTTCGTCTTGTTATTCATTTGTAGCTTAGTGAGCCAAGTCGCTAAAACACATTTACAAATTAAAGATATTCATTAGTGTAAGTTGCTAAACCTTTTTTTTTGTGCTATTTGCAGATTCTAGTCCTATATTTATAAATATAAATTATATGGATCTGGTAGTATTCGTTAGGGTTAGGTATAGTGCTTAATTCTGGGTGTTTCTTTTTAATGTGTGCTTAATAAATACTATAGTAACGACAAATTTGTGTTGATGATCAGGCGTGTCCGTGAGAGTGCATGGTCTGTTATAGGTGACAGCACGGCCTATAGAGCCAAGGGGCGTCTACATTATGCGTCACTAGTGGGGGGCTCTCGTTCCCCAGAGCCGCCTTGGCTGGTAGCGCAAGGACTTTGAGAGGGGCAACTGTGAATTGATTATCTTTGCGAGTGTGCTGGTGGTTCTGTGCTCTTCAGAATTCTGTCAGTCTGCTATGGCTAGTGTAAGTTAACTAGTTGCCCCAGGTATTCCTGGATATCTATTTCCGGCTTCCGCAGACCAATTGTTCTCTCGAATAGTGACAGTGGTTGCCGATGTTTGTCAGTATTCACCTAGTTTTTGTATTAGTTTGTTGTGGTTTCTATTTTTATTTTTGTATAGATTAAAGCTAAGATGTTTATGAATTCTTCTATCGTGTGTACTTTCAGTTCCTCGTGTAGTAGATATGCCTGTGCTATCGGTGGGACTTTGGTTATTATTCTCTGGATGCGATTTTGCATTGTTTGTAGCCTGTGGAGATGTGTTTTGGCAGTATATCCCAAAACTGGGGCTGCATATGTTAAGATAGGTCTGATTAGTGTTTTAGACAGCGTTAGGCCTATGCCTAATTGGAACCCGCTGTTCACATTAATAATTGGATACAGCTTTTATAGCTGTGCGTTTGCGTTTGCTCTGTGTTGATATGGTGTTTCCATGTGAGGCCATGGTCCATAACTGCGCCTAAATAGGTTGCTTTGGCCTACCATTCAATTGGTCCCACTTTGAACGTTAAAATTGATAGCATATGCCTCTCAGGGCAACGCTTCTGTCGTTTGGTGAATATAATTGCTTCGCATTTTTTAATGGTCACTTTTATTCTCCATTTCTCAAATCAAAGTTTGAGTGTATTTAGAGCATTTTGTAGCCTCATATGAATTATGCGTGGGTTTGTTGATTAGGTTGTAATTGCCGTGTCGTCGGCGTATATGAATTTGTCAGCCCTGATAAAATCGGGCATATCATTGATGTAGACGTTAAATAAGGTTGGCCCAAGTAGGCTTCCCTGTGGTACCCCTGCTTTGATAGGTCGGCAGGAAGAGAGGTTGCTGTCGACATTTGATCTAAATGTGCGATTTGTGAGGTAGTCCTTAGTTAATGCTATAAGCGAATCTGGGAAATTGTATGTGACCAATTTCTTAATTATGCCTATGTGCCACACTTTGCCAAAAGCTCGCTCATAATCCAAGAAGACTGCCAGTTTACCTGTTGGTATTGAAGCTTCGTGTTATGTTTTCCGTCATTCTTAATACTTGTAGCGTGGTTGAGTGGTGAACCCTGAATCCAAATTGTTCAGAGATGATTATTATGTTTTTAATTATGGGTGAATGTATTCTTTTATGGTGATTTTCTCTAGCACCTTGCTCAATGTGTTTAAGACGCTATTTGGCCTGCAGTTTGTTGGAATGGGTTGAACCTCTCTAGGTTTGGGAAAGAGCCTGATTTTTGCTTGCTTCCATTTAGGTGGGAAGCAGTCGTGTTCTAAAGTGTAGTGATATATGTCCGTAAGCAGTGTAACCGCCCGCTTTGGTAAATGTTTTAATACACTATTCAGTATTTTATCTGGACCTGGCACTTTTCTAGTCCGTAGGTGGCTAATGAGCCATTCAATTTCAACAGGATTGGTTTTTCTAGTTTTGTTATAAGTGGGAGTTTCCCGGTTGACCGCACTTCTTGCACGTGACTAGCAAAGGCCATGTCGCACGTGTCAGTGTTCGGCGTGAAGGCGTCCGCTAAAGCGTCTGCAAACACTTCGACTTTGGCCTAGGAGGTTTCGGCTAAATCGTTGGCCGTGTGGAGCGATGATGTGTTGCTGTAGTTGCGCATGAGGCATTTAGCGATTCTCCATATGGTGTGTTGTTGTGGATTGGTATTTTCCATTTTCTCGTTCCACTGGTTTCTAGTGTATTCCCTGATTAGTACATTCGCATTTTCCATACAGATGTGATATTCATTGCGAAGAATTGGGTTTCTAGTAAGCTGCCATTTACCCTAGCGCGGTTCCGTTCATGGGTAGCAGCTTTAATGTCACGAGGAAAGCCCACTGAATTAGACGGCCAGTAGCATAGTGTCACGCAGTTTTCAGTGGCCTACAGGATGGCGTTGTCAATCATGTCTAACGCTTCATCATGCTTTTCACGAGAATCTATGTTTATTTCTGTGATGTGTCTGGCGACCGTGTATCCGAAAGTTTCCCAATTTATTAAGTTGTAATTACATCTAGGTGGTTCTTGCATGAAAGTATTTGGGGCTTCTAGTTGCAGCAAAACCGGATAGTGGTCTAAGGTTAACTTGAGAAGAACGGTGTTATTTGTTTCTATGGTGATTTTTTTTAGTAACACTATGTCTAATATGTATGGCGTGTGTTTATCTAAGTCGGATACATACGTTGGGGGTCCTTTGGTCCTACCAATAGGTAATTGTTACTATTAATATACGTTGATAATTTTGTTCCGTTTGAGTTTGAGTTAATGCAATTCCAAAGATGGTGTTTAGCATTAAAGTCCTCTGCAAATATTACTTTTGTGCCTAAATGCGTAACCATGTCTAGATCATGTAAATCAATGTCCTTTGAGGGATTATAGATGGATACTAATGTTAGTTGCGAACTAAGGAGCTCTACTTTCACCGCGGTTGCTTCCAATCTTGTAAATGGCAGAACAAAGACTTGATGGTGCTTAGTGCTATTTAGAACAATTACAGCTGTAGCTCCCCCCTTCTATTCTTATCAGAACGGTATACAGCATAGTCTGGTATATTGAATCGGTTCTCTGCTCTTAAGTGTGTTTCATTTATAAGGGCAATTTGGATGGAGTGTCGTTGTAGAAATTCCGTTATTGCGTTTGCGGCGGATGTTTCGAGCATTCCAGTAAATTCGTTGACTGCATTTGAACTAGCCATTGCAATGCTGATGAAGAATTCCGAAGAAGATGCGCATATCGTCAAAGACTTATTCTAGATGGGATTGAGGGGAGCTGATCGATTCCAACAGCCATTTGGCGTGGACGCGGAAGACGTCCATGCCCAATCGTGGGTTAGGCAGTCCTAGTTCACACAGGAAATCTGCCATGGCTTGCCATAATACTCGCGAGTGGTGAGCGTTTAAGGCCTAAAGGGGCCCTTTTCGTACATCCTTGGTGGTTGTTTAAATGTGCGTTTGTGTATGTTCTGCGTCTTTTTATGTCGTGGTGGGTAAAACTCTTGTGGGTCCATTTTTTTCCGTGGGCCGTGCCCTTGCTTTCACGGCTGCAGAGGGGCCGGGATTTGGGGCTGGTCCCGTTCGGCCATGATGGTCCTGTACTAGCCGTTGCCCCTCTGCTCGGTGTGTCCTGCGAGGATGAAGTTCCTCCCGAGGTCCCTAGCCCGCTGGGATTGTATCGGCAAAGTCAAAGTCAAAGCCGTGGAGCCACATAGCAGCACTTGCGTTCCTTAAGTGGGACGCTAAAGATCCTGAAAAGTGTGATCCCTTACATTTGGCGCATACCGGTTGAGCTGTCCTGCATTCTCGCTGCACATACCACAGCTGTTGGCAGCGTGAGCACTGCTTTAGCTCTTAAGCGGCTCTAACACTTGTGCTGTAACTCTGAAGTGTACAAGTATTGCAGGCCTAGTATCTTCCTATTTTCTACAGTGTCCTGCAGTTCCACTAGGAACATAGGCAGGGAGTCCCTATTTTTGTTTCTGCGGCGCATTTGCACGGCGCGGATTGCCTTAAATCCGCGGAGAGCCAGTTCCAGTCTTATGTGTCCTATGGAGAACTGGGCGCTCAGTCCTTTAATAACAAATAGATCGGCCTTATTTTCCGGGTGTGGCGGAAGGTAAAACTGTGCACCTTTTTCCTTTAGGAATGAAACGACTTCGTTGTATCCACTCAAGGAGGTGGCCTTGACCGCGAAGTCTCCGGAGCGTGGGGCGGTGTGTATTGTGTAATTGTGTACTTTGTGAGTCCTATCGTATTGTTTAAGGAGTGGTGTAAGTTTATCCGGCTTTTGCTGATAAAGGGAGGGGTCAAATCTGACCGTTTCTCGGTGTACTTGTTGGTGGTAGTCCTGGTGGCGTCTGCAAAGCTAGATGTGTGTGTAACTAGGGTGAGAAGCGAGTTGTTACTGATGTTCGTCTGTATGTCCACCGGCTCGTTCGAGTCTTTGGAGGTGCCAGGTTAAGGGGAAGGAGGCTTCTGCTATGGAGCCTTAGGTGTGGTTGATGTGTTCTGTGCGTCCTTCTACGACTTCTTCGGAACTGCGGTCTTCGCTGGAGCTTTCCCCTCGTCCATCTTCGGTGATTCCGTCAACGGCTGGTCCTCTCCGGTCACGTCGAGGGTCCTCGCCTTAACAGACTTTGTTGAGCAGAGGGAGGTGGGAGAGAGGACGTGGGCTCTGCCAGTCTTGGCCATTTTGTTTTAGATAGTGTTTTGTAATGTGAGGATGTGGAGGTATGTATTAGGTTTTAGCTAAATGAAGCGAGAGGAGTGATAGCCTAAATAGTTAATCGGGGAGCTTATTCTAGACAGAAAGAGGAAAATAGTAAAAGAGAGAAAGAGCAGCTAGTGGGTGCTAAGAAGCCAAGAGGTTAGCGTACCAACCCCGTAAGAGGCGCCTAGAAACCTGTCGGAGACTGTTGGCTTTGGTTTTAACCTTCTGCCCACTTATCCTGCGAGTCCGCCAGCGAGCAGTTGTAGGTAACGGGCACAGCGGCCGCAGTTCCCGGCAATGAAGCACCGGCGAGGTCGGCGACTCTCACTCGCTCTCACTCGATGCGCCAAACTTCTACCGCCTGGCTGCATCTACCGGTCCACGGCGTAGTTCCCGGCGACCGACGCTGAAGATCCGGGAGGCTCGGCTGTTCTCTGCATTGAGGACTCCTCTGCGCTGAGAGCTGCTCACCGGTCCAACCACTTGCCGAGTCTGACCTCGGTTTGGATGCTTGTACTGTATGCGGTAAGTATGGGCACGGACCGTAAGGAGAACGGTATGGAGAAGTTCGTAGCCGCCCCATCTAGCTCCTCGATTGAGTCGATGCGAGGTGACGGTTCTATGGACTGGTTCAGGTGAAGGACAGCAGCTTCCCAGTCGGTCTCTTCTATCCAGTCTGGTTGTAACAGAGCTAGCGGAGTAACGCCGCGTCCACCACGACCGGGTCGTGATCGAAGTCCAGAGCGTTGACCACCACGAGATCCAGATGAAAATGAATGTTTTTGGTGATCAGCATGTCAATGACACCCCCCTCCCTCGGGGGGATGGTGCGTTGGACTTCGCGGGCCGTGCGCGATTAGAGCCGGTTCCCCGCTTATGAGGCGGGAGAGCAGCTGTCCTCTGCGGTTTCTAGAACGGCTGTGCCACATAGTATGTTTCGCGATGAGATCTTCCGCGATGGAGGTTGCAGGGTGTAGGTAACAGTGTTCTGTAGTCAGCTTCGTAAAACTGGCCGTCTGGTGGGTCGTATACCGCAACCAGCACGACGTCCTGGCCACCCAAGGAAAGCCTTATGGAGGTTGCTTCGACGTGCTGTAGGGGTGGGACGGGGAAGGGGGTGTAGACAAGGTGTCGCTGGATGAATATCTCAGTACCTCCGCCCCGTTGGCCGGCACGATCGGTTCGATGGGCGACGTATCTTGGCAGATTGAAGTTAACACCCGCATGCAGGTGGGTCTCGCAGACCATCAAAATGTCAATTCCCTGGTTCTCTATAAACTCCAAGAGGCTGGGCCGCTGTTCCGCGACCCCGTTTGCATTTCATAGTGCAGCTCGCAAAGGTCTTCGAACCAGTCGTAAGGCCATTATGAGTAAAGGGTATCGGGGAACAGGTATAGAACGTCTTGAGCACAAACGTGATCTCTGTATGTGGAACAGTAGGATCATAGACTATCTGTTGCATCGCCGGAGTAGAGAGACGGTATTGCTGATCAGCTTAACAAACCAGGAACCAAGGACCCGGAAATCACCCTCATCCGAATTGGATACGGGTATAATCCGGTACATAGCCTTATCACTGCAACTGTGCCCGTAACTAGGGCAGGAATGGCAGCGGCTGGTAGTGGCAGGAGCAGCGGTTAAGTTGGCCGTGACAGGAGCAGAAGTTAAGCTGGCCGCGGCAGGGTGAGCGGTGAAGCTGGCCGCGGCAGGGGCAGCGGTTAAGTTGGCCGTTGCAGGGACCGAGATTAAGTTGGCCGCAGTCGTGGTTGTAGCAGAACTTTCCTTCTTAATCAGTTTGACCGTTATTGTTTTTACAGGCTTCTGGCTGGCCGCGGTCTGCGGAGTCTTGTACTGGTTCTTCTTGTGTTTCTTCTTCCCCTTGGGGGTAATGAGGTTCACTGTGGCATTGGCGGGTTCTGTAGTCCGTACTGGGCCTGTCTGCTCTTCCTCAGATATGCTGCTCGAAGCTTCATGGTTTGTTGTAGCCGTGGCCGTTTCCAGCAGCTGTTCCTGCTGACTTAGGGCTGCCGTGAAAGACACTCCTGGACGGACAGGCGCTGGAGGCAGGATTCTGTGTTCCGGCTGTTGTTGACTTTTGCCTCGAGAGTTTGCGAGGATTCTAAGGCGGGCGGGACAACACACTATAAATACCGGTGGGAGTGTCCATACAGTTGGCGCAATTTGAATTCTCCCTTGAGACTGTGCAGTCTCGAACCTCGTGGGGACTTACACAGTGGATGCAGGAGATCCTCCGCTCACATGCAAAGCTGGAATGGTTGAAGCCCAGGCACTTAAAGTACTGGGCAGGTACCTCTTTGCCCATATGAGGCTCAATATTTATCTTGGTGTGGAACAGATTATTGATCAGGTCCAGCGCTGGTATATGGCCTGGTTCCCTCTCCACTATCACCAGGAATAGTGGCATGGGGGCTCTGGTTGTATTGCCGGCCTCACTGAGGACCGTTTTCCTCAGCTGGGAAACGGCGAACGCCCTGATTCCATGCCCTGAGAGCCTCCCGCTCCTTTCGGGTTTGTTTCAGAATCCAGGCCCCTGATCACCCGCCGGACGATGTTCGGCTTTTTCAGGGAAAAGGAAAAAAATTATATTGAATTTTTCCTGAGCACCGACTTGGCAGCCTCGTAATCCTCAGGGGTGCTGGTACTGATCTTTACCCTGCATTGCAGGCGTGTCGCCAGAAACGGGGCTTTCAACTTAAAGCTCAGAGCCCTCATTATCTTAACGTGGCTCTGGAAGGGGCCTGGGATAACGTCAGGCATTTTGTAGGGAGTGAGTTTCGACACAGAACGTTGCGGCATTGCGGTATTCTGTGAAGGCAGTATCTTGCTCCCCTTCTTTTGGCGCTTAGAGCGAACCATTTCGAACCCCTCAGTGTCGGAGCCCTCTGATTGGCTCTTCGGCAGGGGAGTTAGGAGCGGGCTGGTAGGGGGAGCTGGTGCCTCCGCGTCACACCCGGTTTCTCGGTTTGGAGACCCATCCGGCATAAATCGCTTGAAGCTTGCTCTAACTAGGTTCGTTCCCTTTGCCTGAGCAATGGGAACGGCAGGAATTGGAAAGGGAGTGGAAGTAGAAGCAGAAGAGGTAGAATTTTTTTGAATGATTTATTTATGGACGCTCTTTAACAGCTCAGGTCATCAGCGTCCCATTCAACTCAGGGCGTGAAACGGCCGACTAATTTTGCTCAGAGGCCTCTCTTTCAGGCTTGAGGTACTTTTTCGTGCCGTAAATGTACGACACGGGACCCACGGCTTTACTTCCCTTCCGAAAGAAGCCATACTTAGGATTTTTACGCCCCGAAAAAATCCATCGGTCCTGGCCGGGTTCGAACCCGCGATCTTGGGTTTAGGAGACAAGTATGGTAACCACTACACTAGCAGGACCGACGAAGAGGTAGAAGCAGAAGGAAAGGCGTCCATTATCAGGCTTACCTGAGTGCTAGTACTGGGGGGTGTCGGTAATCCCAGATGCCATCCGGCTTCTCGCAGACGGCCAGACTTCTCTGGAGGAAGACGCCTGCTCAGAAAGTCCGAAATAGGTTTCTTAAACATTTTGTTTGCTGCCCGTTTGTAATTAGTCTTGGCGATGATGTCCCACACGACGGTTGCAGGCGAAGAGTGCCTCGCCGGAATGGTAGGTACTCCTCAGTCCGGTCGGCCGTTGGCCCGGTTGCTGCTCAGGGCGGGGAGAGGGAAGGTGCGAAGTCAGCAGGCTTGCAGGGGAAACAAGGTCCACTGCCTGCTGCACGCACCTCCGCTGAATAGCGGCTGAGAGAGGCTGGGCCGGCTATAAGGAATGCGCCGTGCTGGACATTCGAGCCCTTAAGTTCGGGATTCTGATGCTAGACCTATCAGTGAACTACTGAGATGTGGAATGGATGATCTGCCGAGGGTAAGCAGCGTAGCTTCTTCCGTCTTCCTAGGAACCGAGGTCATTGGTTGCGGTCAGTCAGAATTGGAAGGGGTTGGTTTAAAGCTTCAGGTACCAGCCTATGGAAAGACGAAGAGGAGGAGCTCAGCCTTGTTCCCGAACGCACGCCGTGGCTACTTGTCACATTGTGTGTTATAATAGTCCTTAGACGAGGTGTAGGGGTGCGTTTCTGCTTCATAATCTAAATCCGAGCTCGAATCTTGATTGGGATGAGTTATATATATATATATATATATATATATATATATATATATATATATATATATATATCCTCTTTTTTCCCATATTCCTGTAAAGATAAATGTCAGGCAACTTCCGGCTCCATGGACCCGGTGCTCATCTCCCCGCTTGACTTCCCATCAGGCGCGTCTTCACCAAATGGGCATGTAGAACTCTCTAACAGGCATCTGAATCTGGGCGTGTCTATAAAAGGAAGGACAAATGTGAGACAAAGCGGAAACTTGTAATGATGTTACAATTTGCAGTCCACTACGAGCTATATAAGTATATCATTGAGAAATATCATAAAATAGGACATTACATTTACTGTTTATTCCAGAAAATGACATTAACAAAGAATAAAAACTGCGGATTCTAATGTCAGCAATGATATCAATAAATATGCAAGACTGTAAAGCTGAATTATTTGTATGCAACATCGAGTCAAGGAAAATTATGGCTTATATGCAAGCAGAGAGCAGATTTCTATGACCTAAAGCAATATAAATATGCACGCATTTATGATCTAAAATATGTTAAAATATAACGCAAAAAAGAAACAAACTTGGCCTCATAATTAAAAGAATTTTATGAACTACTCCTAAGGTCTAGTGCTCATTGTGCTAGCTTCCAATCCCAGAAATCCCGGGTTGGATTCCCGGCTATGGTTGGAAATGTTTTTTTTTTATTAGAATCATTCCTCGTCCTCCATACATTCTGGAAATATGCATGGTATAGTGTATATGAGTGTCTTTCAGTATTTATACCATAGTAATATTTCCTATTATATTCTAAAACTATGATAACGAACTACGAATAACAGCAATTGTTTCGCAATTCAAAATATCCTATATGAACATAGAAGTTAAAAACGGCAAAAGAAATTAAAAGACTTGATAAATGCTTATTCAATTTTCCATCATTTCATTAGAGAAAATGTGTTCTCTACTTCTAAATATAGCAGTTCTGCAACCCAGTAAAAACAAATGTTCATCAGTAAAAGGAATTCTAATTGAAATGAAACAAGTAAAACGAGATAATAACAAGAATAACATATTCATTACTGGGTTATTTACGTTGGCAGAAGAATTACATTGGATGATGACGTAGATTTTTAGGATGTCCAACTATAACCCCATTCTGTTGTCAGACAGGATGGTGTTATTTCTGAAGAAACTGCATTTGACATCATATGAAGATATAGGAGAAAACTTGAAAAAAGTTAATCTGCAGAAAATACTGCCTCAAAATCTTAACATTTTATTTCATGTACGCAAAGAATGGCACTTGGCTTGGAAAGGGTGCAATAACCTACGTTAGGCAACAGCAATATTTCTAGCCACTTTACTCTTTTCTCTCTTTAAACATTTTCAGTTTCTTTCACAATTCGTCGCACATTACTAAATGAAAGTCCAGCAGTTTCCAGACTATAATCCGAAGTTCAAATTCGGCACCTGATATTCTACCGAAGTTTGACATTACATATGCAATTGAGGCTAAGGTTGCTGAACAGAATACTCCTGCTCAATCTTAACAGATGACGAATCAGTAGAATCTAAATCTTGAACGAATCATAATTAGTACAATGATATGTAGCGACATAGAGCAAAGTTCCTTAACAACCTAGGACAGTTGAGGAGGAGCACCTAAAGTAGGAGCAGTTTCTTTGAAATTCTGTATTCGAAAAGGAGCTTTCAAAAACATTTTCTTCCCGTTAGAAATCCGCCTGTCAGAGTAATTGCTAAGAATATCCTCTGTTCCTGAATGTAAAAGTTGGCTAACTTAGTTATGAAGTATATCAGTAGCGAAAAGTAAAATTGTTGCTCTTGTTACACCTTCTGCGAGCACTTTAATTGCACCATTAAACAGCAATGCAATAGTAGAATTATTTACCCTTTTTGGACTTCAGTATTAATGGAAACAGTTCACCAGGCCAAACATCTTACTGCATGCCAATAATAAACATTAAATGTATAACTTCCATCAATGTCATTTCTTTCCTATATTGAAACAAATATATTGTTATTGACAACATATTTTATCTTTTGTAACGCATCTTCGTAGCAGATGAAGATATAGGTTTCCTCAGAGAAAATCCATTGGGAATTATTCGAAGGCTGAGATACTTCGAAGCCATTATCATTTTACAGATATCTTTACATAGTTCTGAAGGGTATCCGACGGAGCTGCATTTGAAGATGAAGCTGCCCCAAAAATAAAACGCTGTCTACTTTCTATGAAGCAAACTGTTTACTATAAGCACTTCTGATGTTTATTAGTAGCACAATGCTGTTGCACTTCAAAACACTTTTGAACTTCACCATATCAAACAGCACAATTGCAACTAAAATTTTCCGAACGAAATTTGTTAAGTGTTACAATCTTGGAATTCTATGTTTTAGGCATGTTGAAATCGAACTAAGGTGAGGTCGCAATGGAACGAAAAAGAACATGCAGGGAGGAGTGAAATATCAGATGGAAATATTTTCTTTTTCAAGAAAAAAGAATGCTATTTCCACATGTGTCATTAGTAGGGGTGGTAAGAATGAAATTCAGATGTTAATTTTTGTTGATTTTGTTTATTTATGGACGCTCTTTTTAACATCTCAGGTCATCTGCGTCCCATTCGATTTAAGGCGTAAAAAAGTAGGACAATTTTGCTCAGAGGCCTCTTCTTTCATGCTTGAGGTTCTGTTAACTGCCGCAAATCTACGACACGGGACCCACTGCTTTATTTCCCTTCCGAAGTAAGCCATACTTAGGATTTTACGCCGAAAAATCCATCCACTCTAGTTGGAATTAAACCCACGATCTTGGGTCTACGAGGCAAGTATGGTTTTCAAAAAACCATCAGAACCGACCTTCATATGTTCCGGGTTATCTTTTGGAGTTAATGAAAAAATACCCAAGTATTCCTATAGTGCAACGAAATAGAGCTACTTGATAATATTGAAAACGTTGCATTCCACAGAAAGTAGAACATTTGACTGTTTCTAACAACGTTAATTTATGAATTTCAGTGTAAAAAAATATATCACAGCTTTTGTCATTAAAATCTCGTTTAGTATGAAACTCCTCGAAATATGATCAAATGTTGCTTTATTAAAGAAGTATAAATATGACCAATAGCTTAAAAAATAAACACACGATTTTTAAAACAAAATAAAAATTACTATTTTTTCTACAGATTTTTTTTTGATCCATTTATTTATGGATCATAAATATCTCAGGTCATCAGCGTCCCATTCAACTTAGGGCGTGAAACGGCCGACTAATTTTGCTCAGAGGCCTCTCTTTCAGGCCTGAGGTTCTTTATCGTGCCGTAAATGTACGACACGGGACCCACGACTTTACTTCCCTTCCGAAGGAAGCCATACTTAGGATTTTTACGCCCCGAAAAAATCCATCGGTCCTGGCCGGGTTCGAACCCGCAATCTTGGGTTTAGGAGTTTTTTTTACAGAAAGCCTACATTGGCACACATATGTGAGCGCATTTGTTTGTTTTTGGTTAATTGCTTGAAATTCAAAGTATAACCTTAGAGGAAAATGACATATCATAGAAATCCACCCCTTGTTTATAAACACGACCCCTCTGCCAAGACGTATCGATAGCCCAAGTAGGAGTGTCGGAATTAGGAAACCTGTTTCTTTTGGGCACCGCAGCCTCCCGCGTTATTCAGAGTACCTCAACTGCGTCCAACGTTCAATTTTACCATTTTTTCCCCTTTTCTAATTGTGTCAGGCAGTTATTCCCCCCCCCCCCAGAATTATTCAAGTAACGCAGGTGGGATATCTATACCGTCATTCTTCTTCTAAGCCTGTTTTTCCATAACCCCATGTGGGCCTTCGGCTTAACCCGACGACCGCCGCGTCTTCTACCTCCATCACGTGATATGATTGGTAGAGTGCAGTATTGCAGGGGGTATGTGATCAGCACACCGCATCCCGCCGGCCACTATATCGCGGCTTACTAGATCGAAGATCGCCACCTCTCCATCAGGCACCTTCCCAATTGTCCTCACGAGGCTGGGTGGACCCCGTTTCAGACCTTCCTAACTTAGAAAAATTCCTAAGCAGGTACCTGGAATCGAACTCGGCCCTCCTGGCCAACAATCAGCAACGCTAACCACTAGACAAAGGAGGTGGTCATACTGTCATTAGCATTTTTTTTCCCCCCAAAAAGCAGTTTTTCGTGTCTGTTAAATTTCCATGCTGAGTCAGACTCTGAGTCACAAGTAATCGAAAATATTAAGTTTTGCAAATTGCGCAACGTGAGCAGAAATTGAAGCTGTGCAAACAAGAAATGCAATGGTTTTCTTCCCCTTTCCGGAAGAAGTCATTAGTTTTATTGGGACAAACAATCACGAACCGGTCATGACAATGCCGGTAAGTTGATCTCTAACACATTAAAGAAAAGCAGAAAATATGTGTGAATGACCAAATCAGTTGCTAAGACAAAATACTTAATAGGTGCATTAAGGGATTTCTGAACTGACATACAGAGACTTGAAATGCGCAAAGAAAAATTATGGTACAGAGAGGAGATAAAAGTCACCTCCGATATAAATAAATATACAGGATGCCGGTTTCATATGATTAAGATATATTGGAGTTGGCCTGACAAAAGATTAAAAAATTGTAATTCGGAACTCGGAAATTGGTTACGCTGGACCTTGCCCTTCATCCGTTGAACCCAAATGATGACGATTTCTTTGTAAAAGAATTTATGTGTACGCAGCCAAGTGTTTATTACACGAAGTACACAGTGATTACTGGTGGAAAACCACATCGAGGAGTCTGCATTCTTTCCACTTCAACTATGGGAGTATGAATTGTCATTAGAGAGACAACTAATGCTAGCGGCTTACTTTGCAAGCAGAAATGTTTTTAAAATGTTTTCATTTTCAATTCAATTTTACAAGCAAAGGGTTTTTTAAAAACGTTTACATTTGATTTAGTTTGACAACGAAAATGTTTTCCAAAAATAGTTTTAGTTTTTAATTTACCTAGTAAACAAAAATGTTTTTCAAAAAATGTATGCTTTTTTTTTATTTATTTTGCAAATAAAATGTTTTTATATAAGCTTTTTCTTTTGATTTACTTCCAAACATTTTTTAAAATTATTTTACTTTTGATTAATTTTTCAAGAAAAATATATCCATAAATGCTTTTTACTTTTGATTTGCTTTGCAAAAATTGTTTTGAAAAAAAAAAGTTTTTACTCTTGGTTTACTTTGCAACAAATTACATCCCCCCCAACATTTAAATCTTGATATATTTTCCCTTTGTAATCTAAAAAGTGTTTACATAACTTTTTTTTGACGCCAAACAATTTTTGGCTTGTAAAGTCTGCAGACTGAAAATGTTTTAAAAGTCTTATAATTTTTAACGCGCAAACAATATTTGCAGGCCTTAAGTATATTTCAACTTTGAACATTTTTGTTGTAACATTGACAAAAAGCTATATTTTTAGTAGTTAAAAATGTATGTTAAATGAAGGTATTCAAATATTTGCAAATCATTTTGAAATATATTGATTACGGTAAGTGCATAAATGGATACACAATAGAGTCCTTCAACTCTATTGTCTTTCAACTGTAATCACTTTTGCAATGATGTGTGTGGCAAAAGCGTTCCGCCTATAGTGCAGCTTAAAAAGAAAAACCGTCACTTGCACTCATTATTTCTTTTATAACGTATACCTGCGCTGTGTATTTATGGCAGCAGAATGTTTCTCGGTATGCTGTTCTAAACATTGTGACTGTGACGAATATTATTTTGGTTAAGCAAGTATTGACTAATGTGGTCAGAAAGTATTTTTGACATCAGTGCATTGCTACAGCCCGGTTGCAAGGGTATGAGATTGCTCAGATAAAAGACAAAGCAATAATTAAAGAATAAAATAATGAACCATTTTACTAAATTGGAGCCGAGTATGCCGTCAATGTAATTATGCCTGAGAATCAAGCGAATCAGTGTTTAACATGGAACTCTGCTAGCAAAATAAATAATCTAGCTTGCGGCCTGTACACGCACAGAAATTCTCTGAGTGATAACTTTGGTCAGGGATAACATGGAGATAACCTGTTATGCTAAATTACATTTAGTAGTTGCTATTTCTGACAACAGCTTTAGGAAAATATGTTTGCGGAAACCTACAAAAGACCTATATGAGAATATTGAATATCACAAAAAACAAAATATGACGAGGTAATATTTGGGCAATAAAATAATGAATGGTTTTATGAATAAGTCATTAGGAAATTTTAAACTTTGCAACAAAAAAGGGGGAAAAGCATATTATAGCACAAAATAAAGGGCACGTTATTGGTTTTAATGCCTGCTTGCGAACAACATTACTTAACAAACTAAAGTGCAAACAATATTTGATTTTTCTGTAAATTTGAAGAAAAAACACGCAGAGACAAGGGATCTTTTCATATGACAAAATTTTTGATAAAACTTATAAATATCTTGCAGTTATTGTTGACAAAATAGACAAAAGTTAGGTAATCAGTTAAAAAATGTGTGAAGAAACTAGCTAAAATGAAATGAGATATTTTGTAAATAAACCCTAATATGTCATGTGCGTGAACTATATTTTTAAAGAGTAAATAATAAAATCAAATAAGCAATTATCTTTCAATTATAAACAGTATTTACAAATGTGTTTCGCGTAAAATATGTCTGTATAGTTAAAACCGCCACTTGAACCATCAGTATATTCAAAATTTGCCATTTTTGTCATACTTTGCAGCTATTGCACAACACGTATAATATGCTAACCTCAAGTGTTACATTCAGCCGTAAAATTCGTTAAATTTTCGAAATAATTTTATTTTTATGTTCATAGATTTTGAGTGCACGCAGACTGCATTTTATGTTAGTAAACCATGCGGATTAAAATAAGTACCAAAACTCTGCGTGCTGTATCAAGCCTGCTCCTCATGTACTGACGAGCCTCACACAATGACAAATTGCACGCATTGTGGCGTAAAAGAATCGGTGTTTGTCAAAGACCCTTTACGACAACTATATGATAGCGTCACACAACCTGGATTCGAATCTTAGAACGTGATCATCATAGACCAGAATTTCCGAACCTATGACGGTTAGTTTTTGTTAAAATACTTTGGATAGCCTAAATTGGTCATCAGAGCTCATCAGGAATGGGAACAAATTTATAGGATCAAGTGTGGTAGTGTGACATTTCTAGACTGGCTCACCTTTATCCCTATGCCACTAATACTACTTTCAAAGATTTTTCTACTGTACGAATGCAGTAGAAAAGTATTATTGGTTTAACACTAAGGAAAACGGAAACTATGTAGACGCTATACGGCGTCAAAAATATTATTGCCTTGGCAGTATAACTATAGAGGTGCAAGTTCTTTGAACAATGACACAATGAAATGATGTCCTTAAATTACGTCTTTAATATGAAAGAAAAAATGGTGACCGACTGCAAGATGGACGCGTTGCTATTGAGTAAAGGAGTTGCGAAATTTAGGAAAAAAAAAATCCTAGACGAGAACGAAAGGAATCCGTTTAGAGAATGAATCATCATCGCTCATGCATGCATGAACGTGTACAGTTAAAGATTAATGCCCCAAAACAAAAGTTGATTGTTATCAGGAGGCGAGTACCCCTTAGCAGACAAACTGTTCAGAATTTCGTGCATTTAGATGTCTGGGTTGGAGCTGCAAAAAAAGGTGACCATATAGCTCGCTTTCAGGGTCAGAGAAATTTAAAAGTTGGCGCACAAAGTGGACGAGTACTGTGTATATTTCTTTCACGGCTGCAATGATGCTACCCGAAACGCCATGCAGTGTTGTACAGCATAGGTAATAAAACCATAGCTTACAGATATGAGGAAACCAAAAGGGTGACAAAGATGATGAGATGCTAGATATCCCATGAACTAAATGTGGGAATGTGAGTTTAATCCCACAATTGAAGTTGACGGGGCACTGGTAAAATTTGCCAAGCCATTTGTCAAGATTCATTCCAAACCTCTACAAGGATTTCTTCTTTAGTGGTAAAACAAATTGTACAAACAGTTATTGCAAAGCAACTGGAGATGTGAATTTTATTACGACATGTGTAGTTTGTACCCGTTTGTGAACAACACCGAGCCGTATCCTGTGGGTTACCAAATTTCGCGTGGATAATTTTCCAAATGTGGTAGAATCCAGGGTGGCATCGTAAAGGGCAAGGATTTTACCCCGGAAAGACCACATCATCGGCAAACTCATGTTTTCCCTATGTCGCGCGTGCGTAGAGGCGGAAATCAAGAAAGAGTGCCTTCACTCAGAGGATGAAAAGTAACTTGGGCGTTGGACGAAGTAAAAGCGCGCTAGAGAAGAAGTACTGTATGCTCCATGTGTATGAAATATAGGAACAGAACGTGGTTCTTTACATCCTTTCAAAGATGAAAATTGGCTCTTTCAGGACTATGTGAACAAATTGCTGAAAATCAAGACCAAAGGTTCTGGATGATTCTCTAATTGCGACATTCATGAACAGATAGGTGCCTATGACAAACATTTGTGGAAAGAAAAGTTGTTACACTGAATCTGAATGCCACTGATTGTAACCCTGACAGGCGTGAGCGAGTCAAATTGCTGTTAAACACCTTTGGGGGCAAACATGGCCAAGACATTTGCCACCTGCGAGCTGGTAAAGGAACATTCTAGAATCATAGAGCTGATTGTAGTATATTCCGCGAAAATGACCCAAACGAACAAAAGGCGTGCAGATGGTAAATAAGCCATTTCCTTTATATCCTGTCGGATTTGGCACTAGCTTCTTATAACACTGAACAGCACAATTTTTGCCCCCTGCATGAAAACGTGAGTTATAATTAATTTTCGCATGGTTAATTGAAATATATATATTTCACACACCGTTTCTACAGGATTTCATTGTATTATTTGTTACGGAAATAAGTTGGATGGATTTGTTTGTGTTTCTGTGCAATTTGTGATATTCTGTCATAAATTTCCATAAAAAAAGTATCGAAAATATATAAATAATCCGAATATATTTTGCTAGATATGTGGGGAATATAGTAAAAATTCACAGACCTAATCTTACTCCTTTAGTTAGGAAGTCCTATAAATTGTAATTTGGCTGTAGAGTTGGGGATAAAGATAGGTATTTTGCTTATCTTTGTTATGACACATGCATACGTGGTTACAGGGTTCTCGATCATCATTAGCATTGATGGTACCAATGGTATGGCGCGAACAAAAGAATCACATTAGTGTTATTTGACAAAAGTGTATGGATATTCTGCAAAAATCAAAACATGTTATTAAATATTCAATCCTGCCCTGCTCCATGCGATCCAGTTCTACTATGTCACCAAGTGATTGCACCATCGATGTGCATGTACAGATGCTATTCGATAGTGGAAAAGAACCAGCAACTAGCACACTAAATGCTGATCCGCAGTATTTGCCACCACAATAATCAACTCATCTCAGAACACAGCAGGAACAAAATTACCTTTGTACGGACTTGATTCATTCAATCACAATTTCAGTTGACATCACGATTGAAAGGATGGAATTTTCTTGCTAAAGGTGTTAAAAGTGACTCAATTTAAGAGGCGTCAGTGTGAGTTTGAATTTATTTTCTTTTCCTACAAGTTTATGTACTGCGGTGATGTCAATTGTTTGTTTGGAGCACTGGGTCATGTGCACAACCCGGAGTGGAGGCTCTTTATTGATTCTTCGAAACTCAGGTTCCATAATGGTAATAAATATCCTTCGTGTGTCATAGGAGCTGTTAGTAAAACCTGAATATGTATATCTCCCACATTTGCATATTAAAATGAGGTTAATAAGGATATTTTCCAAAGTCAGCGAGACAAAGATGAAAGAATAAGTCTTTATTGCAAGAGTATTATGGTTTTAGGGTATAAGACAGCTTAGGTTATTAGCGCCCTAGTCTTTATTGACACCCAAATATGAGAACTTAGGCAAGGTATTGATTTCCTCAACTCTTTAAGTGACATTGAAAAGCATAGAATGCCTTCAAGTCAGTGTGTACAAACTTTCCAGTAAATCACATAGCTGATGGTATAGAGAGATTGTGAATAATATCATAAGATGTTTGCAATGTATGACGTACCATAGTTCATGTGCCACCAAATTCCATTTCTTTAATTGGCATCTAAACCTTTTCCCTGAGAACTTGTGGGAAACAAGTGATGAACACGGTGAACATTTCCACCAGGACATTGCAGCAATGGATAAGCGGTTTGTGGAACGGTAGAACCGTGGCACATTGGCAGAATATTGTTGGTCATTAATTAGAAATAATTCTAAAAGTGAATACAAAAGGAAATGATAAAAAATTACACCCTAAACTTCTTGGGTAAAATACGTTTTTTTTTCCACGTTAATAAAATTATAAAGAACCTCTGGTTTGTGAAAATGATATATGATAAGAGGATTTTTATTTTCAGATCCTTATTCACTACATTTATGACAGCTGGAAGGTAGAACCAAAGTTAAAATTTTTTGTACTGTGTAATTAATCAATAAATCAATTTCTCGATAGTAGAAGCCAGAGCGCTGTCGAAATACGCGGAGAGCACTTCTACATCATGAACTGCAGCCCGGTACCAGGAGACTGGAAAACGTTTTGGTTGGGAAGACGGCCAGAGAACAGATTGTGAGCCTTTTTAATGGTGTTTAACGCCCGTTTTTACTATGAGGCACCACAGGCGGTTGTGAGGTCGTGGGAAGGATAGCGGTAGGTAGGTGCTAGACCAAGGCATCAACAGAATCAAATGAGCTCTCAGAAAAAACAGCAAACCCCAATCCCAGTAAAATTTTTGTATTAGCCATTTTCCTGCACGTGGCGAAAGTATGTGGTATGAGAAAGAAAGCTAACAATGCACGACAACTGCAAAGTGGCCAGAGCAAATTGAAAAACCTATGTGTGAGAAAGTACTGGTAGAATCAGAAACGTATCTTGCTCACCAATCTTGAAAAAGATATGGGACAAGGTCTATTAGCTAAACAATCACGGTAATTTTCCCATTCCCTTGTGGAGTTCCAAAACGTTGATGGTTACTGTTGTACCAGATGACGGTGAACCTTATTGACAACTGCTTCTAGTGATAAAGGCAGCGGAATACGACTGCTGAGAACGTCACCCATGGTGACAAACCCGGGCGAGAGTAGTAGAATCTTCCTGTGCCAGGTGGAAAGGAGCTGGAAAGTGATCAAGAATGACTCCTGAAAATGAAGTTTAGTTCCAATAGTTCAGCTCAGTCTTGCTACTTCATGCATTCCGGAAAAGGATATCTACGGCCAATGTGATAGGATAAACTAGTGAAGATAAAACAAAAATGTACCCTTTTTGCCACAGCTATTCAATGTGCCCTTTATGCCTCTCCTGTAGCTGGGCGATTGCTTGAAAGCAGATAAACCCTTTGACGAGTTATCTCTTGAATGCAAAATTCGTCAAAGACCTGTTCGTTATAGGGCGTGATTCATGAGGCAACCCGCAATGCTGTGTAGACACTGCAGCAGTTGTGTAATGTGGCATGCACTACAGACACTGTCTAGTATGTGTGTTCTGTTAGCTCGTAGCATAGACCAGTGTCGTGGTTAAGAGCGCAGGTTCGCCTCCCAACATGAATAATTTTATTTTAGTAAACCTCTGTAACATATTATAACAAATTAGTTTTGTAATATTGCTTCCCATATTCAACAAGGCTTAACACACACACTTTCCTTCAGTATTTGTTCTGTCTAAATGCAATATGCTGCAACGTATTACTACTGCAGAAATGTGACATCATCTGTGTCCCGCAGATGGCAGTTATACATGCCGAGTGTTCATGCACGATATCAATTTGTGTTTAATTCTATGTGGTTTCATTTTAAAACCGCCACGGGTGGCAGAGGTGGTTAAGGCGCGGACTCGTTAGTGGGAGGTCTGGGGTTCGAATTCCACCAGGACCGTCATCCCTGAGGTTTTTCTCAATCGTCGCAAATGCCGGGGAGGTACCTAATCTTAGGTCTGGAATGTTTCCTTCTAATTTAACACTTCATCTCATGCATCACCAGTGTCTACCGACTCTGGTGCCGAAGTAGTAAAACACTTCAAATTCACTTTAGAAGATACATTTTTCTGTTTATGTATTTATATAGTTATTTGTAAAGAATGCGTCAGTTTGTGATTACGTTTTTTTTAATAGTGTTTAACACCCGTTTTTACTGCTGATGCACCACAGGCGATGGACACTGAAGATACATGAAATGATAAATTCGGAAAGCAAATTTTAAGGAAGAAAACGTTCCAGGCCTAAGTTTAGGGTACCTACCCAGCATTTGCTATTTATGACTGAGAAAAATCTGGAAAAAACCTGTCAGGGAGCACGGTCCTAGCGGGATTCGAACCCCAGACCTCCCGCTCACGAGTTCGCATCTTAAGGACCTCGGCCACCCGCGGTTTTTTGTGCGTGCATAGGTAATGTCATGCATATAGTTATAAAACCAATAATAAAATGCATTGGCTTTGAACCCAGGAGCTTAAGCAGAATAGCAATGTCTTCTAAACCACTCACATAAATAAAACAAATTTTCCTTTTAGGTTGAACAAGATTTAAAAAAAATTAATAAATGATAATAGAAACGCACTTGGGAATTTTACCCATCTAAAAAGTATGGAAAACCAAATATGGATAAAAAAAACTGTGTTCACGAATGATAGTACACGACATTGTACATTATTTTCAGAGTTTGAGTCACTTAGTAAACAATTACAGGAATTGTTGAAAATGGCGACCATGAAGAGATTACATCGGTGCAAAATTATGTCCCGCACTCATTCAAGAATTTCACCATCGGCAGCTAATATCCTCACTAGCAATTGTTCGTCAGAGGAAACTGGTGTTTCGAACGCGAGACACTTGAGATGCTCCTATGAAAAGAAATTTATCGAGGTGGATCGCCTCTTCAATCCAAATCGGGGAAAAACGTCCAGATTCTGTCGAACGTTATCAAAATGGGGAGGAGCCCATGCTGGAACCACGTTTGATATATTTATAGAGGGACGTCTTCCAGAGGCAGTACTCCAATTAAAAGCTGAAGGTACACTTGTCCATTTAGCCATAAAGGAAGAAGAGGCGGGCCAATTAAATGGCCATCAACTATGCCGGCCCACATGTTCACACTGAACCTGTGCTGACTACATGTCTCGACAAACGCATTGAATTTTCGTAATCCCATAGGTGGCTGTTCCTGTGGTTGAGCATATGCCCATCTATGGTGAAAGTCGCTTCGTCGGCGAATAGCACTGAGGAAAATAAGTGTGGATTTTCACGATGATCTAACGCCCAGTTGCAAAACTGAAAATGGGGACCGCAGTCCACGAGTCCCAAGGTCTGCTTCTTCAGAAGATGAAATGGAATGAATGAATGAATGGTGTTTAACGCCCGTTTTTGCTACAGGGGTACCACAGGCGATGGACTATGATGATACACGAGATGAAATGATATAGTAGGAAAGGATTTATTTTTAAGGAATCGTTCCAGGCCTAAGTTTAGGGTACCTCCCCGGCATTTGCCATTTATGAGGGCTGAGGAAAACCTGAAAAAAAACCCTCACTCAGGGAGGACGGTCCTGGCGGTATTCGAACCGAGACCTCCCGCTCACGAGTCTGTGCCTTAACGACCTCGGCCACTCGTAGTGGTAAGATGAAATGGGTGGAGCTGTTCCTCCTGCAGGACTTGCCAAACGCTACTGGTGTTTGTATCCATGGCACGTGCGATACAATGAGTATTTGTTGAAGATGAGCCTGCAGTCTGTCGAGTACTTTGCTGTTCGAAGAACATCGGGTTCGACTTGCGCCAGTATACGGTTTATGGATTGACAGGAATCCAGTTCTCGTAGACGCCGGTGCATAGAATGAAAGGTGCTACGATCAGAATGTCGTTTGTGTGGATATCTTTTCCCGGTACAACTGGGCAGCTACGGAAGCATGTCCTCTAGCTTCACCATACATTGGATGCTTATTGATAAGCTTTGCAAATGAATAATCGTTAATAATGTTTTACTGTGCGTAGAACTTGTAAACGACCTACTTGAATGGTATCGAAAACGCTCCTTGTGGATGTACGGGTGGTCAACAGCTTATACTGGGCGAGCGTAAGAAGTAGTGAAATGGGAAACTAGTTCGCGTTCACAAAACTTTATCCCTCTAACTTGTTTCTTCCACTATTAAGACCTTGGAGAGTCATCATTACCACTCGTCCGCTAATACTGCATGAAATATAATTTTAACCCTCTTATAGCGATATTGTTTACAAATTTCTTATTGTTAATCTGGCTATCCTGCTAGATGCTAGGGTTAGTTTTCAACAAATTCTGGTTAGTTGTTTTTCTTCTTCTTTCTTTGTGTTGGAAGTGACAGATAAGTAGGACGTTGCAGCATTATTAAATACAATACATTTTCATATCACAAACAGTTGTATCTAATGTTATTAGGCAGTTAAGACTAAATGTTTTCTAAAATGAATAAATTGAAATTACGAGAACTGTAAGAAAAAAAATAATAAACACACGAGAGGTATTCTGAAAAGCCCTGTAATTATCAAAATTTAATATTCTGGAGACCTAATTAAAATCTTAGTAATAATTGATTTCATTTCCGTTTTTTTTTTAAGTCCAGATGCTTCAAGTTATTCACGGAAAAGGCTAATGAAATGTTGAATTTTAAACAATTACACAATTGTATGTCATTTTAAAGACCTTGCATTGACTACCTTAAGTTTTTTTTAACTTAATTAAAAAGTTACACATGTAAATTAAAATCATTTTAACCCAAGGACTTAAATTACTTTACTCCTTAAAGCTTAATTTCTAATAAATATAGGTATCTTAAATTTGATGGAAATATTATCTTTTACAAGGCCTATAGCTGTGTTAAAATTAATTAAAGTCTTGGTAAGATTATGAACTGAGTTAATTCACACAAAATTATTCATAACTTGAAAATTAGGAACATATATGCAAAAATACATTATTACATAATTAATCCTTTTTCTTGTTTTTTGATTAAATTATATATGGTCTCTGAGATGTCACGAGCAATTAAAGAAGTGCTTTATATAATATTTGCATTGCAGCATGGCATCTAAGCCACATTCAGCTTTCTAGTCTATATCCCCCAAGGACACCTCCATTACATGAAGAAAAGAATGGTTGGTTGGTAGTGGCTATTGAGGATGCTGATATTCATAGTTTTTTCCCCTAGCTTTCCAATAAAGAGTTCCCAAATTGTTTTTAATTTTAATGTTGCTATCAAGTTGGCTGCATTTCAGTAGATGAATCAAAATAAATAAATATGTAATAACAGAACCAACAGCAAAGGAAATTGTTACTTACTTGTGTGCAGATATTTCATATATTTTACAACAATGATTGCATTCATGAAGTACTGATCTTAACATGAACACAATACACTTATAGAATGTATAGAATCAATGTATGGTAGTATTTAACTCTCCCTGGTACATACCCATGCATGTTGCATAATCTAAACCATAGGCACAGAGATCCTCATAAATTTTGGCATTTCCTTTGCTGGGCAACTGGTACAGAAGCACTGATCTACCACTTTCCTTAAGGAATGTTTTAACATATGGTAGCATAAATTGAGTACGTAGAAATGTTTGGCTTTATTCATTATTTAATGCACTTCTGGAAATGTATAACTTAAGTGCTTAAGCATTTCAAAATAGGATATATAAATGGCTGGTAGAAAATCCTTACTACGGTTTACAAGAATTTGAAGAAACAGGTAATAATGTATACAAAATGTAATAAAAATATACAAATGTATATTTGTATCGTAATATTTTATTTGATGAATTTTATTGCAATTGGAATTAATGAATTACTACTAAATATTATTTATACTATATATATACACCAGAAGTTTATGGGAAACAGACCTACATATGATATCCATTCCTAAATCCAACTAGCTGCTTATAAACTAAGAGACGTACTATGATGCAAAGTTTTTGAAAAAGAAATTCCATATTTCTTTAACAGCTGTCAGCTGGTCAGACCCCTTTCTAACAGGCTTTGTTTCATTATAAAATCATAGAAATCATAAAGATAAAAACTGAAACTGTAACAGGTTTCAATAAAATAATGTTTCCGGGCTTGTTGGCCGTGGTCCAAAGGCTGTAAACACACCTGACGTTTCGCCCGTGACTCTGCCGGGCATCTTCAGAGGAATGACTATCACCTCTCTTTGTTGTAGCTCAAGTGACGCAAGATTTCAAGATTCAAGATTTTATTAAGAAAAATATCCTGTGGCCTTACAATGGGGGGGGGGGGGGCGAGCAGGAAAAATTTACATCAGTGTACAGTTATTAAACGCTTTTATTGTGGCAGCCCTGTCTAATATATCTATCTAGGTACGGAGCACCGCCCCCTTCCTTTTCATTGACTGCTATCCCGCAAATCGCAGTAGGCCACCGGTCCTTATGACGTAATAGATACTGTTGGTTGTAAGGCTTGATTTTTGTGTCATCCAAAACCGACATCCATGCCTTATGTACACCGGCTGCTCTTCTTTTCTGTTGAAATTATTTTTGTGTTTGTAAATTTCGATGGCCTCACGATACAATCTAGAATGATAGTGGGCTGTGTTGTCCAGCACTTCAGTCTCGTCGAACTTGATGTCATGTCCTGTAAGCATGGCTGCTCGGCCACAGCTGATTTTTCAATTTGCCCCAGTCGACAATTTCTTGTATGTTCTTTAATGCGTGTGCGTGTGCTTCGTTTAGTTGTCCCACTGTATACCTTGCCGCAACTACCTCTGGGTTCCAAAGGGGTCTATCGTATTCCATGTAGTTGCGGCAAGGTATACAGTGGGACAACTAAACGAAGCACACGCACACGCATTAAAGAACATACAAGAAATTGTCGACTGGGGCAAATTGAAAAATCAGCTGTGGCCGAGCACGCCATGCTTACAGGACATGACATCAAGTTCGACGAGACTGAAGTGCTGGACAACACAGCCCACTACCATTCTAGATTGTATCGTGAGGCCATCGAAATTTACAAACACAAAAATAATTTCAACAGAAAAGAAGAGGCAGCCCGTGTACATAAGGCATGGATGTCGTTTTGGATGACACAAAAATCAAGCCTTACAACCAACAGTATCTATTACGTCATAAGGACCGGTGCCCTACTGCGATTGGCGCGATAGCAGCCAGTGAAAAGGAAGGGGGCGGTGCTCCGTACCTAGATAGATATATTAGACGGGGCTGCCACAAGCGTCACTTAAACCCAACCACCAATTATGAGCACGAGCGCATGATTGGGGATTGGATTCAAGGATGGCAAGCGACAGAGCACAGACCACATCTCCCACTTTTTACTACGCAGGAAGTTTATAATCAAATCCAAAAATTGAAATCAGGCAAAGCACCAAGCCCCGACGGAGTGAGAAATGAAGACTTGAAAAACATGCCTCACAAGGCATTAGTCCAGACAACCAAAATTCTTAATGCATGCCTCATGCATCATCACTTCCCTGCTGCCTGGAAGCAGGTGAAAGTAGTAATGATTTTAAAACCAGGCAAAAACTTTAGGCACCCCCAAAATTACAGACCAATAAGTCTCCTCTCCGTCATTGGTAAATTGTTCGAGAAACTTCTTCTCAACAGAATTCAAAAATCAATTTCGGACTATGATGTTATATCAAAATTTCAGTTTGGCTTCCGAAAGCAGCATTCAACAGAATTGCAGCTGTTGAAATTAACAGACGACATTACCGAACAATTTAGCAATGGGGCCTCAACGTTGGCACTATTTCTGGATGTGGAGTCCGCTTTTGATAAATGTTGGCACGCAGGTATTCTGTATAAACTGTACCATTCCCATCCTGACTTCCAGATTTTCCTACCACTCCTAGGCAATTATCTCAAACACAGAAGCTACTTCGTACAGGTGGATCAGGGAAAATCCAGCACTAGACGTCAACTAGCAGGAGTCCCCCAAGGGGCCCCCACTATCCCCGTACCTGTATGCCACATTTACGAGCGACTTCACACGAGTAACCTCCAGCAAGGTCCTCATGTATGCCGACGACACGGTAATATACACACATCATAAAAATCTACAATATGGAATACGAACCTTACAGAGAGACACGGACACATTCACCACATGGTTAGACACATGGAAAATAAACATCAATCCTGGGAAATGCATCCCAGCGATTTTCACACAAAAACGAAAACTCCCAGATATAAACATCACAGTACACACAGAAATACTGCCGTTTCGACGTCATACACGACACCTAGGAGTCATACTCGACTCCAAGTTAAATTTCAACAGG
Source organism: Metallyticus violacea (assembly GCA_030762175.1). Classification (NCBI taxonomy): domain Eukaryota; kingdom Metazoa; phylum Arthropoda; class Insecta; order Mantodea; family Metallyticidae; genus Metallyticus; species Metallyticus violacea. The sequence continues at coordinate 262,934,027 of CM060846.1, read as the reverse complement.
CACACCACAAATACCGCCAAAGGTGCCCGGTGACGCCTAAAAATTTGTGCCCCCATTTTTCGCAGTAAGTTGGTTGCAGAAAAGTCAAAGCTCATGCTATATAGAGTGTTCATCCTAAGCTTTTTGACCTACGCTAGTGCAGCATGGGCGCACGCATCTAAATCAGCTATGGCGCCCCTACAAACCATTCAGAACATTTGTCTCAGGAAATTACATCACGTTCCAATCCTCACTACCAACGATACCATACATCGGGAGACAGGAATCAAGCCTGTAGTCGATTTTATCACTGATAAAACTCGCAAGCTCTGGGCAACAATTCAGGTCCACCCGAATATGGTAATTCGAAACATTGGCAGAGGCACGCCTCAACATAGAAAGTACCACAGAATCAAGATGTCTTTGTAAATATGTATAAATGTATATATGTAAATATTCACATCCCCTCCACAATGTAAATAAAGCTACCCCTCCCCCTCCTATCCTCCCTCTGTAAATAAACCCTAGGAATAGTTTGTATAAATAATATTCAAAGTACGGAATAAGTACTTATAATAAATGTACGTGATAAGTACATGCACACTCACAACAAACAATACAGGCACGAAAATAAGTACAATGAAACAAAACCCAAAAATTCAAATTAAAACTGTTTCTCGTACTCTCGAGAGAGAGTAACGTATGGGTTTTAAGTCCCACTGACAAATATAAGAGCATTTAATAACTGTACACTGATGTAAATTTTTCCTGCACGGACCCCCCCCCCCCCATTGTAAGGCCACAGGATATTTTTCTTAATAAAAATCTTGTGTCACTTGAGCTACAACAACGAGAGGTGATAGTCATTCCTCTGAAGATGCCCGGCGGAGTCACGGGCGAAACGTCAGGTGTGTTTACAGCCTTTGGACCAGGGCCAACAAGCCCGGAAACATTATTTTATTGGATTAACGCCGACCGTGAAAGCCTAAATAATTATATATAACAGGCTTATTACAGATCTAAAATTGCCACTTCCAAAGTAAATGGACCAGAGATCTCAAAGTTTGACATGGTAGCCTTTCAAGATAACTGCTGCATAATAAAACCCTAATAAAGTATCAGTTAAACCTGCATAACACAAACCAAAATAAAAAAAAAACAGCCTTTATTTCTTCAATACCATGTTGTACTACATTATTTATGCCAGGAGAGAAAAACAGACTCCATGATTCAAGAACTGTTTTGATGTGCTTAGCAGTTCTTCTACCTCTCAATGAATAAATCAGCAGATTATTATAAATTTGCAATGAGTTCCATTTATTTTATCTTCAGGCTAACTGGTTGAAAACTATCATAATCTTCAGTGAAGCCGATGACTCTTGCTTCTAAATTAGTGTCATGTAACAGCTCTTCACTGATATCATTGCTTCATCTAGAAAGTCTAATACCAGCAATTGCATAGTAATGGATGGGACAGTTACAAGACTCTCTTCAACAAAGAATAGCATTTATGTAAAATGTTCCTCAAAATAAACTATCATAACTTTGTACAATCCAACCCACAAGCTTTTTCCTTCAATCCCTAAAAAGGGAAATCAGTGTTTATCTTAAAGAAAACTGTATTAATTTCATTTATATAATGGATGGGATAATTTAAACAATCACTATACTACTCTATATTTAAAATGAAATTCCTGTAATTTTATTTGGCATTAATTATTACAATATGAATTACACTACACTTTGGTCTTTTATTTAATCATATCAAAGATTTAAATTAAAATATGCATTTTTTTTAATTTATCACAGATACATAATTCAGGTAGAATGGATGAGGAAGTGACACGTAGCTGAGGATGTGAACAATGGGTTCGTGAAACTAGTACTACACACTATAAACAAGTGGAGCAATATGAGCGTGTAGTTCAACTCAATCATACAATAATCTTAATTAAATAAACTGAATATATTTTTTTTATTATGGTTAACATTACTTACTCATGATGTTAATGTTACCACTGCACTCTGATATTTTTAGGGAATTTATAGAAAATCTTTCACTCATTCTTATTAATTTGGGATTCAGGAAAGCTTCTAGAATCTAATTAAAATGTATAAAGAACACACCTTACTCATTAATTTTAAACATTTGTCTATCAGGGCTGTTATAAACAGTAAAATCATTAATTTCACTTCATTTCTATCCTGGAAACTTTCTTTAGATATTCGAACAAGCAGAACCAATAAATACATTTCTTTTTTATTTCATTTTCCTTTATCCAGGTCTTCTTCATTACTATCTTTTTTGGAATAAACATCCTTTTAGGACAGTTTCAATAATGTTTCTTATTTAATAATATATTACTAATTCAGTAAATGCTCCCCATTAAAATCGCAATGTCCATAAGAGATTTATAAAGCCGACCTCACATTTTCTCGTCAAAAATACAACAGCAATACTAGAGGTGTCTGAATTTGTCAAGGGAGAATAGTAGTATATCGAGAATGTGGGGTGTCATTCTAAAAATTTGTGCTCATGTTGGATGAAATGTCCACAGCCAAAAGAGTACGAGATCAGTGGATCAAGGTTAGATGAACACACAGATGTGAAGGATTCCAATAGCCCCTTCAAACAATTGAACAAGAAGCTAGAGATCATTTCCACCTGGCAAGTACAATATGTTGCAATTGTAATGGCCAGCAGTGCACTACTCTAAGGATCCCATACTTCACAGGCATTCAATTCTGAAGCACTGGTTCTACCAGTTTTAATTTGGCAATCATTTAGGTAGTAAAAATAATACACTAAAAATCATGTCGTCACATTAAAACTCTCTTTAAGTTTCACAAACACACTTATAAAAATAATTTTGGTACATGTTTCGTGAGGAATGTACCTCACGAAACATGTACCAAAATTATTTTTATAAATGTGTTTGTGAAACTTAAAGAGAGTTTTAATGTGACGACATGATTTTTAGTGTTTTACTTTAAATCAAAATAAGATAAACAAAAGTTTCACTGTGTGGATTCCAAAATTCCGTAAACATAGTAAAAATAATGCTTGAACTGTATATTTGCAATTGGTTTCACATTTTTCCACCTGTGCTCCAGCACAGTATTATGATGTTCAATTGTTGTAATGTCACAGCATGCTTTCTTTAAAAGCTCTTTGCTATTATGAAAAGCCAGTTACTACTTTCTCTATAGCATTAACAGCACATTGAAAATTGAAATGATAATAATAGATGCAACATTATGTCTCATTTCTGAAGATGGCAAACGAATTTAGGGCATAACTCATAAAATTTTCTAAGTTTGATATTAAAGCCTGGGTTTTCACTAATGAACAGAGAATATGCTTTACTGCCATCAACATATGTTGTTTTTGAAATTTCTCTTTAACACCTTCATTAGCATCATCATTTGCACTTTTGGAACTACCTGTTTCCAGATGTGCAACTAATAGTATCATGACAGTAGAACATTTTGCCATTACCTACTTCCTCATCCTCTTCCAGGATGTTTTGTTGCTTGTACTTCCTTTGCAAATAAGGTATTCTCATTTGGTTTCATAAATTAATTTTATTATAGTTGATTTTTTCCTTGGGTTTGGTGGTAATATATTCCCTGAAACTTCTTAATTTGCAACATGAATCCATACAATTTACTATAGAAGAAGAAAGAAATGGGTGGCTTCCATTTCTAGATTTAAAAATTATAAGAAATGGAGATGATTTGAATTTTGGAAATTACAGAAAAGAAACACACACAGAAAACTACATAAAAAATGAGAGTTATAACCCCATTCCACATAAATATGCAGTTTTTCACAGTTTGGCACACAGATTGATGAATATTCCACTCACAGAAGCAGAGTACAAAATGGAATACAAACAAATAATACAGACAGCTATAATGAATGGTTTCAACAAAGACACAGTGATAAAAATTATCAATAAATCTAAAAGACAAAAAGGGATAAGGGAAGTTTCCATACTGAAAAACACAAAAGAAGAATACAACTTCAAATGCTTCACCTACCATCCAATTTACCACAACAAGTTCAAGAAAATCTTCAAAGAACATGGAATAATGTTAGCTCCAAAGAACAGATACAACATCAAGACTTTATTAGGTTGACAGTAAAAGACTCCATACCACCAGAACAAAAATCAGGAATTTACGAAATAAAATGTGCAGATTGTGAACAGAGCATTGTGAACATAGGCAAAACAAAGAGAAATTTGGAAATTAACATTTTAGAAATATTTGGTTTAAACAGGTGGATAAATCAGCTGTAGCAGCTCACTTTTGGACCAAAAACCATGAAATAAAACCAGGAATAAAACTGCTGAAACATCTTCACAGTCCATTGGAGTTATCCACTTGGGAAAAAATTTTCATATTAAAAAATAGAAAAAACCTTATGAATTTCGAGTTTCCTCCCATGGGCAAGCTCAGCAACTTCCTACTTCAACTAACAAAGGCCTCCACAGGAACATCCATTTGTCTAGGCATAGTTTCGAGCAATGGCAGTTCAGTAAGCAACTGAAGATGGGAGAGATTCTCCCGAAACTCGTAAAGTGTAAAAAAGTGAATACATAAGTTAAAGTTAATATATTCCCTTACTCATTTGATTGCTTTACCCAAAGATTTTGAACAAGAATAAGACCCTAGATACTTGCAAGAGTTATTTTCCCATTAACTTTTCTGAAATTCTTCTGTCTTTCTGTCTGTGTCTTTTCAGCATCATTTTGTTACTTTTTAATGGTATATATTCTTTGTTGCAGGCTTCTTTCTTCCACGGAGTATCCTTTTTCAAATGATTTTGCCTTCTGCTTTGTTTGCCTTCAGATTCCCCCTGTATTTTCTCACACAAGTCTTTGTTTTTTATTTGTCTTTCCTTGGTCCTTCAACTGTGTAAATAAAGGCTATGATACTTGGTTTGTAATGGACAGGATACTTTTTCTTTGCTGTCTTCCTTCCAATAACATCTAATCAGATAAGAAAGAAAATAAATGCATTACTAAAAACATAATTTTTTGGACCAGAGCTGTGAACCTTACCCTTCACTTTAAGCATTAAATAAAAACAATAAAATAAATAACTTTTTTTTTCCATCTTAAGTTTTTATTTCCATATATTCAATTTTAAAATTTGCAATTAGACTCATTCTGGTGAACAACATTTGGTACCGATCTGCAATAAATTTGTCAAAATCTTGGGAGAATAGCAATCAATTGTTCACACTGTTTCTCTTATCTACATTTTTATATCTGAACTGAAAGCACAAACCATTAAAAATAGCCTATATGTAAACTTTTAATTTTACAATGTTTATTGTACTTGAAGTATAAAGATAAAATCAACAAGGGCATAAATGAAAGTAAACACAAGAGAGAGAGGAAAAAAAAATTACTCTGAACCTTAGGGTCAGTGTGATTCTCTTCAGAATGCAGCACAGCTCTGTAAGCAAATTGCTGTGCTATAGTATGTGACTACTCGTGTGCTATCACTTCTGACACTAAATTGAATTTGCATCAAGGCCACATGAATTTCTTTGATCAATTATACATGCACAAGAATTAACAAAATCTTGCAGAGTCATGCTCACCCTAAAGGGGAGTTAATGCATGTTCACACTATTATATTAATCAGGATAATGCAGCATGGAAATCTGGTGACAGGTGATTTGTGATGTTTTTTCACTAGTATTCTCAGCATACAGTTAATACACATTTTTTTTTTTTTTTTTTTTTGCATTTCAACTTTAGCACATGACCAGGAGATATAAATGATCTGTAATGTATATAAGTACCTGCATTAGTTGGCAAATTTTTAAATGTCCTAAAGTTTAAACATGAAGAAAAATCTGCTAAGTTCTTTTTGGGAAATAAATAGCTATCACGGAAGTTTAGTATGGAAGTTTCTTGTAAATGTATTATAAAAGATTTACATATTTCTTAAAACTTACTTGCTACATTACATAGCTTTCATACACTTGAAGGAGGGCTTCCTTAGATCAGATTACGAATTGCCCTCCTTGCAAGCTGAATATTTTTAAAAGAACCCAAAATATGTATTTTTGAATCTCTGAGGATTATTTTGGTTTTAGAAACACTTTCTATAGTAAATTTTGTTCTTCCACCCTTCCTTGCAAGTCTATCTATAACACAAGATATAGGATCCTCTATCAGAGGCACTATATCTTTAATTTCAAATGATTCTACAAATTGATCATCTAAGCGCAAAAGAACAAGAGCATCATTAACCTCAAAACCATACATAAATGCTTGAATAAAATCAAATGCTTTATTTAAATTTTCTGTATTTTCTGTTTCCTTGAATAGTCTTAATTCCACATTTTTTGAATCGGGATTGAAGTGTATCTGAATATCATGTTCAAAAACGGAGTGGAAGATTTTCACCCAGTTTTCCTTTAACGGTATATAGCGATGGGTAGGTACATGAATCTCCCTCATTGCCACAAATTCCATGTTTGGTTGCTTTGCTTTTTTTGCAGGGGTTGCTTGAGAATGAGACTGGCTCTGTATACTAAGATTACTTTGCACTGAGTCTTCATTTGCTGCATGTCGCTTGGGGTTTTTTTCTTTAATGACTTGCACAAACTCATCACTATTCATTTTGTCAATGATTTCAGCTGCAACAAAAATAAAAAAAATAAAAATTCAGTTTTTGATATTCAATAACATTTATTAGTAATTACACAAATAAGATATGAAATGCACATTCACTTTAAAGTTTTTAAAATAAACAGATATATCAGGATTAAGAAAAAAAAAAGGGGGGGAACATGCATTTTCTTCTATTTCTCCCAATGAAACATATGTGTCACATTGGTTATGTAACTTTACAATGAACTAAATGGCACATTCACAAATTTACATATAAAGACCTTGCGCCACAAAAGTGACCGTCTTTTGACAGGCAGAGGTGAACATTACAAAAAGCATGCTTTGATCCTGATTTGTCTTATAAACTTAATATTGTTATATATATATCATGAGGAATTGAGAAGGAAGCAAAGCTTAGCCATGTACTTCAGTTATTAGAAAGAGAACTTTCTAATGTTATGATGGGGTTCAAATGTTTTTAACATGTCACACCTTTTTCTATTATTACACCTAAAAACTTGAATTAAATATGAACTGAATGTATTTGGTTGTATTGAAACTGGTTTTATGCTGCAGAAATATGCATATTTTGGTGATTTTCCTTATTTTAGTTATAATTTACTAATATTGGGCTCAAATGTCATATGTTTATATTTTCAGAGACAAATCTAAAGACTTATTAGCACATAGCCATATGGCTGAGTTTCAAAGGAGACTGTTCTGTTTACTGATATTTTAACCCTTTTCCAGGGAAATTAACAAGCTGAGCGCCAGTATGCCTTTGATTAAATTTTTCCAGAGACCATTTGTGAATTTTTTCTCTAACTCAATAAACGGCACATAAAATATTAACTTACTGCTAAAATTAGATCTTTTGAGATGCTTATAGGAATTTTTATAAAAATAGTTTTGGTAGTCCCTTGAGCTACCGTTGTCCACAATAGGAAATTTTACCATTGGACCAGTGGTCCTGCATAGTAGTCGGCAATAATCCACAGGATATGTATGAATCCATTAAATTTGATTTGTTTCACTGATTGTGGAGAATGTGACAGAAAAGCACATTTTTGCTTGCAATGCTTTGCTGATTTACATAATTAGTATTTAAAAATAACACTGTTAACAAAAATGAATATTTTTGTATAACTTGAGTATTAGAGCTAAATTCATTTAATAGTAGTGATAATTAACATTTTCATTATTAGTATATTAGTTTTTTTATTGCAAAACTAATAATTTACAATATAGTTTGTTGTTCATGGTAATAAGTATATTATGATTTTCAGATTACAGTTCCATGATGCATTAACTTTTAATGCAGTGGTGGTAAGATTTGAATATGAATAACAGACGTCCATTCCATAGGTAGATAATGTGTGAAAGACACAAATGATATGCAATTGATTTTATTTTTCTGAGGAGAGTGGGAGTTTAAGTATTTTTATTTGAACTATCGCCTTTTTATGTACATAGCATTTCCTTACAATGCTTTGCTGCCAAAGATGTTTTACCTGGCATCTTTAGTGTTGGTCATGTATAGATACTGTTTGAGTGACTAACTTAAAAAATAAGAGAAAAATTACACTTTTGAAAGAATGAATTATGAATGAGAAATTAGAACAATGTTGGAAGCTTCAGATAATGGAATTATTGGCAGAGTGTTGGAAAATAGTTCGTGTGTCTAATTCAATAGAGAGTGCAGAAAGGGATCAGGAGATTATGTTAGAAAATGAAGATAATTTGGCTTCAGCAAATCTATCTATATGTAAATGACTTTCTCCTTGCAATGCAACTTTCATGCTGTACAGCAAAAATCCATCAAGTTAGAGGAAGACACCTGCTTAAATTATAACAGTGCATCCTGGAGTAAAGCAAGTTGGGAGGGGGAGAGAGAGGGGGATAAAGAAAAAAGAAAGAAGAAAAAAAGGAAACAAGGGGGGGATGCTATAGATGCATGGAGCTTATTATTTTCAGATCAGATGATAGATAGTAAAGTATATACAGATAGTAAAGTATATAAACATTCAGATAGACAAGAGATCACAGTATTCCAGACTACAGCTACCGATGCTGTAGAGATCAAAGCACTCTTTGGAATTCTATATATTTGTGACATTATGAAATCTACACAGTTGAATAACAAGGATAGACATCTGTGCTAAATATGGCACTGGTACAGACCTATTAATATGCACCATAATGCAGAAACATTTCCATTTTGCTATGAACTGTTTCAGATTTGATAACAGAAGTATCCTAAATAATAAAAAAGCTTTGGACAAAATTATACATGTGCTAGAGATGTTTTAAGCATTTGTAACCAACAGCCCATCAGCATATGAAATATCTGAACATGCAGCTATAGACAAACATTTGTAATCGTTTTTTTGGCTGCTGTAAGTTCAAGATGTTATTGAAGTTGCAAAAAATAGTATGAAAATCTTCATGCTTACAAACCAAATAATATTTTTTTACATTATAATATGGAAAATTATTGCGGAGGACAAACTGAAGGTGCTTAATTCGCAATGCTTCAAACAATGTCAAAACACTGTTAGCTACCATATCACAGACTGGAACAAATGTCAACTTTGATAACTGGTTTACCAATATGTCATCGGTACCAAACTTACTATGACATCACAAAATAACCTTGGTCAGGGATGTGAGAAATAACAAAGGAGATATTCATAAAGAATTCATCCGCACAAAGTTAAGTATATCTTAGAATAGTTTTGGATTTTCACAGTGAAATATAGTATCATATAACAAATTATTTATGAGGAAATCACTCAAATTTCATTAGTTTTGTTCCACTTACTTGAACATGTTTTAAAGGCAAATTTCCTTCATCATCAGCATGGTTCAACTGTCATCTTTCCAGCATGGTATTAAGATGTCGCTCTTTGGATTTTATAAACATTTGATGAGGTTACTGTTGTTTGGAAGATCAAAATTAACTAAATTTTCTTCAATTGATATGCTTAATGAAGCATTAAGAGTGTGTAGTTCAACTGAATCATACAATGATATCAATTATATGATTAGCTTCACTGTGCAAGTTCCAATTTACATTTTAATTAAATTTTCTCTGTTTTTGTTCTAAAATATATTTTCCCACACAGATAATTCTATGGGTTTTTGAAGAGCTTTTAAGAGTTTTGGTTCATTTTGGAACTTACGCTTGTTTATGTGTGTGTGTGTGTGGTTTTTTTTTTTTTTTTTTTTTTGTGCCAGAAATGGTATGCTACTGCTGATTTTTCTGTATGTTTATACTTTACATTTCTCTTGTGTTCCTTAAACTGTATGGTAATGTTCCTTTTTGTTTTACCTATATATTTATAAATACAGTCTTTATAACTGATTTCGTAAATGGTGGATTGTCCTTTGTGTTGGTTATTAGGAAAAAATAGAAAAATTCCAAAAACTAATAAAAGAAATCACCACGCTGAAAGGTTACAAAGGAGAGCAGCTATATAAGAAATTTACATTCCATGCATGAGCACACCAAAAATTTCGAAAGATTTTAAAGATGCCAACATTATTTTGGCTCCAGTGAATAAATGCAGTTCGAAAAACCTCCTTATAACCAACACCATTGACAAAATCCTGCCATAAAAACAATCAGGCATTTACGAAATCAGTTGCACAGAATGGAATAATAAATATATAAGTAAAACAATAAGAAACATTAGAACATTACCATACAGTTTAAGAAACATTACCATACGTTTTAAGAAACACATGAGAAATGTAAAGTATAAACATATGGAAAAATCAGCAATAGCATAACACTTCTGGCAAAAAAGAGAGAGAGAGTTCCAAAATGATTCAAAACTCTCAATAGCTCTTCAAAAATCCATAGAATTATCAGTGTGGGAAAATATATTCTTGAACGAAAACAAAGAAAATTTAGTTAATTTTGATCTTCCATACAATAGTAACCTCATCAAAAAGTTTATAAAACCCAAAGAGCGACATCTTAATACCATTCTGGAAAGCTGACAGTGGAACCGTGCTGACGATGAAGGAACTTTGCCTTTGAAATATGTTCATGTAAGTGGAACAAAACTAGTGAAATTTGAGTGATTTCCAAAAAATAATTTGTTATATTAGGCATATCTGTTATTGCGCATTCAGCTTCAGCAGACAAGTTGACTTTTTGTTTCATATATACCTAAAAGGAAATATTTAGTCCTACTGTCAATAAAGTCTTTAGATCCTTAGATTGGCAAAGCACTGAAACCTGAAATTTTCATGTTTTATAATAAGACTAAAATAGGTGTTGTTTAAGATCAGATGTGCCAAAGCTACTCAGTAAGCCGTAGGGTCTAATCATTCACCATTGAGAAGGTTCTATTTCTTGTTGAATACCAGAGGTCTCAATGCACAAGTAAATGTGCAGGATAATGTTGGAAAAGAACTTGTTTGTTATAACTTTCTAAAAGAAGTTGGAAGGATACGACTACTTAAAGATAAGGGCAACTATCAACTTTGCTAAAACCTCTGCATGCAAAAATAAAACAGCTGACATGGTCTGCAAAACAAGCTGAAGGTATGACCATCAAAAAAAAGGTGGGAGATGTTTCTTTTGTCCAAGGGCCAAGATTCATAAGATGATAAAGTGCTATGGTAACAGTAGAAGCAAATCTTCAAGGATCATATGGTGGATACAGACTGCTTACAGCAGCCCTGTTCAATGTGGCATCATGGTGTCCGTGATTATTTTCCTGGTGTTCTTGATAAACAAATTTTTATTCTGACAATTTTTAATATTAACTCAAATTTGAAGACAAAACTTTTTTCTTCCAACCATCTTCCCAGTATACACCCATGAAGCATGTCTTTGTACAATCAAATTTGTATTCATTATTTCTCTAAACAAACAATATCAGCCCTTTCCTTATTTCCCTTGCAAAAGTATGGTACTTGTCCATTTTACCCTTTCAAGCAGCAGTGTCACTGTGGTGTCGTAAAACTTTCTGCTGTAGGAGGCAAGACAGACAGATTCATTGATACCCACCCCCTTCTATTGTAATTTGTGATTTCCTCAGACCTCAACTTATTGGGAATTGGAGACAAAGTCACTTTAATCCCAAAAAAGCAATGCTGCAAACAATAAATTCCTCTTTGAAACATTGTTAATTGTACTGATAGCAAGGAAAGGGGATCAGTTTTTGAACCAAACATTCAGTATAACTTGAGAGCTTGTGAGTGTACGTTTAGTTACGCGTCTTGTGTTGTGATTGATTATTCTTAATACAATGAGGCTAAAAAGCAAAAAACTTACAGTTTTAACAATGATTGGGAGGAGCAGTATTGTTTTGTAGAATTCATAGGAAAACCCACGTGTTTATTATGTAAGAGTAGTGTGTCTGTTCCTAAGAAAAGTAATGTAAACATTTTTATCACACAAACTTCAATAATGAATTTCATATAAACAATGTATACAGTTTTTTCACACTAACTCCATTCACTTACATAAAATTTGGAAGGATCGCTCCCGAAACATATGTTCCAAATTTTATGTAAGTGAATGGAGTTAGTGTGAAAAAAACTGTATACATTGTTTATATATATACCACTCCATTGTCAACAGCTTCGTAAGTACACTTATTTGAATGAATTTCATGTTCATTCTAAATTACGAAAACACAAAGTTATTGACTCAGAATATAAATTAACATTACAGCATGTGTGTTTAGAAAGCCAGTTCAGCAAAATAATTACATGACAATGGCCTCTTACAAAGTATGTTATGTTTTAGCTAAAAGGAAGAAATCCTTCAGTCCAGAGAAGCAGTTAAATAAGCAATGATCAGTGCTGCAGAATCCCTGTTTGATGGTCATAAAGATAAAAAATCTGCATGTGCATCTTCATGAACATACTAGGGGAGAAGACCATTAATGCATTCCTGAAATTTGTGAAAAATAGTAACATTCCACTTTCTAATCTTGTTAGTATAAAAACAGATGGGGCATCTTCAATGACTGGTAGGAATAATGGCTTTCTAGTTTTTGTGCTAAAGATGATTCATTTCCAAAATTCCTTTATCACTGCATTATCCACCAAGAAGTTTTATGCACCAAGTTTTTGAAGTTCGACCATGCCATGAAAGTTGTAACTCATGTAGTAAATTACATCATCAAATCATCATCTACAAATCATCCATTGTTCAAAAATCTTTTGAATACATCAGATTCTGAGCATGATGACGTAATTCTTCATGCAGACATAAGATGGCTTAGTAGGGCGAAAACTCTGGGACAATTCTTCAGTCTTCTGGTCAGGATCAAAGATTTTCTGAAATCCTCTTCTGGGCAATATTGTAAAGAACTTGATGAGATACCATGGCTACTCAATTTAAGTTTCTTGGCAGATATCACATCAAAATTAAACAAACTAAACATTGAATTGCAAGGGAGAGATCACAACATTTCAGGTATGATAAGTGTAGTACATCTTTTCAAAGGAAATTAAAGCTATGGATTCCACATTTAAAAAGAAATTCCTTTCACACCTTCCAACTTTGAAATCAATTATGGAAACTGTAAATGTTGGTGAACGTGACCTTCTATCTTTTGCCCAGCATCTTGAAATCCTATTCACAGAATTTAGTAACAGGTTTAGCCAGTTTTCAACACTTGAACCAGTGATAATGTTTCAATAATCCATGTGCTTCAGTTGACATTACTGGACTAGGAGGTAGGATGTGTAAGATCTTCGGAAATTGTAATTTTGTAGAATTAGAAATGAAAATTTTTTATCTTCAAGAAGATATATCTTTGAAATCATGTTATGCAATTTCAAGCAATTTCTAGACTCTGGTGGACAGGAATAAATATCCCCTGGTATGTAGTTGCTTTGAAAACTTATTCTTGTTTTGGTTTGAATCATTTTATCTATGAGCATCATCAAAAATAAATACAGATCCAGCCTCACAAACTCACATCTAGAGAATGCATTAAGAGCAGCAGCTTGTTCCAGCTACACACCACTTTTTTCTGAACTTGCAGTGAAGATGCAGTGCCAAACTTCACACTAATTATGTAAGTTGTAAAGCTAAGTAATTTAAATTATAATTATTTTGAAATATTTTTACAGCATTATGTTTTTGGTGATGGTGGTTGTCACCCTCACCTCATTAGACGTGATTTAAATGTACCCAAGCCATAGGAAAGTTGGAGAGCACTATATATTAGAAAAGGTGATTTATAATTTTCTTATAAATAAAAATTTGATTAAAGTATAAAAAATAACTGTTTAGCATGAATACTAAAAGGTAAAATATTACCCTATGTGAGTCCTTGTGTAGGTTATTTAGGCACAAGTTCTTAGCATTAATGTTAATTTATACTGGCTGAAAAACTGTTGCCATGCTCATTAAGGAAAAATGCAGCAATGCATTATTTACCCACTTTCAAGCAAGTGACAAATACAGCATTTCTTTCCTCCTACATGTGTGGGTACAATGCAGTACGATGTCATTGAGCAAACTTCAAGCGAAGGTCAATTACAGGTAATTTTCTTTCCTCAAAAGTGCAAATTTCAATAAACGATACTTTCCAGTGCTTTGACTACAGAAATAAGTTACAGATGGACAGTAAATCAGTTAACAGCATAATATTAAAAGCTTAGTACTGTGAAAGTGTAAAATTAAGAAATTACGTGACTGAATTTGGAGAAGGGCATTTTAGTTTAGATGAACATTCCTTTATTGTAAAATGTGTGAAGGTTAAAGTTACAACAGCAAAAAAATTTAATGTGCAGTAATATACTGATATAGCAACACACAAGAACAAAGTCAGAAATCAAGTCAACAAAGCATGCAACAATTATATTTGATGCAGCAATATTTTTGGCTTCATCCAAATAGCCTGGATGAATAGCAAACATTTCAGAAACTTTATGGAGAAATATACAATGCAGTTAATTCCAAAGAAATAAATGCTGAGGAAAAATTATTTACAATCCTGTTATGAAAATGCACTGCAAAACATTAGAAGTATTGTTGGCAACAAAAGGATTTGGGTATCAACTCATGAAAGTACTGACTCTTATTGTAGACATGTTGTAAATGTTTTCGTACATACTAGTCATCAGTTTAATAATCTGGGGAAACAAGCCGTAAACAAGGTAATTAGTATGGCAATATTTGGTCAATTAAGACACTCCCCCCAAAAATACCAACAAAACAAACAGACAAAATGTTGCTAAAATGAATAAAAATGCTTTAATGGTTCCAATTTAAAATTAATTAATTTAAATATCAATTCATTAAGGAATAAAATGGACCATATAGAATTATTTGTTGCTGATGAAAATTTAGATATTTTAATTCTCTCAGAACATGCATTAAGAGAACCTGAAAAAGAATGTGTGTTTATATCAAATTTAAATCTGGTATCCAAATATTGCAGAATGAATAAGTTAAAAGGGGGTGCAGCAATCTTTGCCAATCAAAATAACCCAGAAGCATTAAATGTTAACAAATTTAGTCAAGAGGATAGTATTTTTTTTGGATCAAAGCTTAAATATGAACTAAACTTGTTTTTTATTAAAGGATTGCATAGACCACCTAATGGGAATTACAATGTGTTTTTCGAATCATTATTAAAACTGTTACAAAAATGTCTAATCTAATCTGAAATATTAATCTGAAATAGCTGGAAAGTTTAATATAGATTTTCTACAAATCAACAAGAGGAATAAACCAAAAATCATAAAAACGTAGGAAACATTTCTGTGCAGTATTGCATATCTCGAATGGTCAAGTTGTAATAGCTAAGCAGAATTTCTTTAGCAAACAAATCCTTAGCTTTGATAATATAATTAAAATTAATTAAAACAAATTGGCAAACTATAAACCATTTTAAAAGTTAAACAGAAACTAAATAATTTAAATTACATTACAATCTCTCTCAAAATGACTGCTTAGTAAATGATCCGAATAAAATTGCAAAATTAATAAATAATCACTTCATTTCTGTTGGACCTAACAATATATCCTATTAGAATTTATTAAATATGTTCCAACTAACTCCACTTACTTACACAACATTAGAATATCTTTCAGTGGCAATCACTTCCATCATCAGCTGTTGACCAACTACTTGATGTAGTGGCTAGATCCCAAGGTGCTTCTGTGGCAGTCTCTGATGATTCCAACAGGAACTTACTGAGTTCATCCATGGGTGCAATATCAAAATTCACATAGTTTTTTTCAATTTTTCAGGATGAAAATTTTTTCTGAAATAGATAAGTCTATTGGGGTTTTCATGCTCTTTCAGCAGCTAAGCCTTTGGTTTAATTTTGAGAGTTTGGGTCCAAAAGTGAGTGCCACTGCTGATTTATCAATTTATTTAAAACAAATATTTCTAAAGCGCTCCTTTCTCCAAATTTCAAAATATCTCTTCATTTTTCCAATGTATTTTTTATTACAATCTGCACTTTTAATGTCATAAATTCCCAATTTCTGTTCTGTTGGTATGGTGTCTTTTACTGTGGAACCTAGTACATTTTTTATATTTTATTTGTTCTTTTGGCCTAACTTTATGCCGCATTCTTTGAATATTCTATTGAATTTGTTGTGGTAAGTTAGATGATATGTGAATTTTTTGAAATTGCATCTTCTCTAGATGTTTTTCATTTTGGAAATCTGTTATAGATTTTTGTCTTTTAAATTCATTATTGAATCTTTGTTGAAACCACTGATTATTACTGTATTAATTATCTGTTGGTATTCCATTTAATACTCTGTTAATGCAAGTGGGAGGTTAATTATTCTGTGTGCCAAGCTGTACAACACAGTATATTTGTGTGAAATGGGGTTAAAACTGTTATTTTTATAACATAAAAGAGACATACAATTACATAAAACATAAGCCATAGCTCATCACAGACAAATATGTGGTGCTCTAAAGCTTGGCATACGGAATAATTATCCCACTCACAGAAACAGAGTACAATACAGAATACCAACAGATAATTAATACAGCAATAATCAATGGTTTCCATAAAGAAAAAATAATAAAAATTATTAATAAATTCAAAAGATAAAAATCTACAAAAGTGGTTTCCACATTGAAGAGCACCAAGGAAAGATACAAATTAAAAAATTTCACTTATTATCCAACTTACCACAACAAATTATATAGAATATTAAAAGAACATGGCATAAAGTTAGCCCCAAAGAACAAATAAAATATTAAATTAGTAGGCTCCATGGTAAAAACACCATACCAATAAAACAAAAAATTAGGAATTTATAAAATTAAATGTGCAGATTTTTTTAAAAAATACATAGAATAAAAGAGAAATTTAGAAATTTGAAGGAACACTTTTAGGAATATCTGTTTTAAAAAAATTGATAAATCAGCAGTGACAGCTCACTTTTGGACCCAAAATCACAAAATTAAACCAGAGTATAAGCTGCTAAGGGAACTTCGCAACCAAACAGAGCTATCTATAGGGGAAAAAAGTTTCATCCTAAAAATAGAAAAAACATAATGAATTTTGATGTTCCCCCACGGATGAACTCGGCAAGTTCCTATTCGAAACATCAGAGACTGCCACAGAAGCACCTTGGGATCCAGCCACCACATCAAGTAGTTGGTTAACAGCTGATGATGGAAGTTATTGCCTCAGAAACATGTTCCAACAATGTAGAAGTACGTGGAGTTAGGGCAAACATATTTAATAAATTCTAATAGAACGTATTATCACTTCATTGTCTATAGCTTCCTAAGCACAATTTAAATACATAACAATATGTTGTGCAGAGACAATAATATCTCTATAACTAAATTCTCTGTAAGTCAGATATTATTTTTTAAGCTAACCAATCAATATTGAAATTCTTGATGTTATAAGTGCATTCATTGTGTAGATAAGGATATACTACTCAATAAATTATACAGTCTTGGAATAAGAGATGTTGGACAGGAACTGATAGGATCCTACATGACAAATAGAACCGAAATTGTAACTAAATTGTGCACAGGAAATCTTTACATCTCTAATCAGTGGCATAGTATCCAGTGTTCCTCAGGGCTCTGTTATGGGACTGTTGCTTTTTATATTGTATGTAAATTATGTTGGAAATGCAGTGCCAAAAAATGTTGCTTTCAGTCTTTATGCTGATGATACAACTTTAGGATTTAAGAGTGATAATCTTTATATGTTGAAATAAACTCAATAGCAAACTAGGTTATTCAATAATTTAATAATTTCTGAGAAACATACACTGCAAACGTAGTTTACTATGTAATAATTCACTCATATATCACATATGATATTTGGTTATGTGGTTTTACATCCAAATCAAAGTTTAACACAATATTTATATTACAAAAATGAGCTGTCAGATATGTAGCAAAACTGCTCCTAAAGTGTTCATGCAGAGAAGTGTTTGAAGCTTTGTCTTTATTAACCATTTCTGGTGTTTTTACATTAAAACATGTTTTGTATATATGCAACAGATCAATTCTACAACATTCAGCAATACAAAATCATAATACAAGAGGTAAACATGACCATGTTGTTCAAACACATAGATTGAAACTTTATGAAAAAAGATACCTTATATATGAGTATCAAGCTGTTCAATAAATTCCCTATAAATTTATGTAACTCTACCCCACTCTCAAATTTTGAATGAAAATTAACAAAATTATCATACTGCATAAAAGCTGAAAAGGGCCTGGTGTAAAAGGGAGTTAATTTATCTTGCATATGGATTAAACATAATTGCCAAGGAAACAAGGATAAATGTTCTCATTGTTGACACAATATCTAATATCCAGTGAGAGTGACAAAATTTAAGCAACTGGCACCATGCCTTCCTCTTCCTCCTCAATCCATACTAACTTGTGGGACGGTAACGTTATTGTTGTTGTTGTCGTCGTCGTCGTCGCCGCCGCCGCCGCGTTTGTTTCGAAATGGCCCCGAGTTGGAGCGCCAAAAATGAGACTATGGGGAGGGGACTATGATAGTAGGCCCAGCAATTGGCGATCTCATGCTGTAGATTCGAAGTATGAGAATGTTGCCTCGGCTATTGATGTGGATTCGTAGATGATGTTGCTTTGCTACTTCCGTCCCAAGTGGAAGTAACAAAATATCAGTAGATTCCGTAGGTTTTATTACTTTTAAATCAATGGGATTAGGAGGAGGTGCCGGCGTTACGAATAAATAAACGTCTGATGAAAATTTCAATGATGATTTATTTAATGACACTTTCTGGTGAACCTAAGTGCTCTGCCGTTTGCAGAGTAAACGCTGTGTATGATTATTCCGCGATGTCTGCTCGGCGGACTGTTTGTCCTGATGAGTTAAATTTACTAAAATCACATACCTGATAAATATTTGTTACGTAGATGTAATCTTCGTATTCCAGTTTCCTGAATACTCACAAGCCCCGCGAAATCTGCAAGACACGCGTCTAACTTACTAGTTTTGAATTTAGCTTTGTCAATGGCTAGATTCAAGTTTGCTTGGCCTCATCTGTTACGTTCTTTACTGGGGATTTAAAAACCTTTCCAAATTAAAAAGAACGGCAGTTTTCCCCTACGAAAATATCTCTTTTAAAAGGACAGAACTCAAAAGGCTGTGCCCTCGATTTTACAAAGGATCTGACTTTCACAAGGCTTATTGTTTGAGGTGTTTTAGTTCTACGGCGGGTAAAACACAAGGTTTTCTCCTTACAAGAATTTTCAGCAATACAACGTATGAACAAGAAAATAAATCGCAAAATATACATTACTTATGTTTGTTACATATATCAATTAGGAAAATAAAACGCAGATATAACTTATAATAATTTGGGCGATACATCAGTTACGATTATAATAGGAGCGAAGCCGTAAATAGTGCTTCATATGACCCCATTATAAATTTCTTGCCCTTGGGGAAGTCATGTTGTAATGTCACGCCCCAACATTAACATAACAATTTGCAAATAATACAGGTATCATACAAATATACATGGGTTGTAGTTAACATAAAAATTTGCAAATACTGGTATTATACAAATATACATGGGTTGTAGTTAATGTTTACACTTTTGTCTATTACATTGTAGGTTTTTCAAGATCTTACGCCATTTATATTTTTCTTCTAGAGTTTATTATTGCTCATTCTATGGCTTACATACTTTCATTTTTTATTTTCATCGAACCATTACTTAAATTAAATATTTATGCTCGTTGTGTTCAATCAATATCATTGTTTGTTGGCATTAGCCTAACTGAAATGCTTTTAACGGCACATTTTCCCCTCAAACTTTTCATATATTCTTTTAAACACTTTCAAGTTTGATTTTGCTTGAACCATTACATAGTTATGCTCGTTGTGTTTAGTGAATGTCATTATTATTGGTATTAACCCAACTGAAATGCTTTTAATGGCACATTTGCTCTCACATTTTTCATATATTCTTTTAACACTTTCACTTTTGTTAACCATGACTTTGCACTGCTTATACGCTATG
This sequence comes from Metallyticus violacea, assembly GCA_030762175.1. Classification (NCBI taxonomy): domain Eukaryota; kingdom Metazoa; phylum Arthropoda; class Insecta; order Mantodea; family Metallyticidae; genus Metallyticus; species Metallyticus violacea. The sequence continues at coordinate 262,913,924 of CM060846.1, read as the reverse complement.
GCACTGTGTAATGGCTTGTTCACTTTTCAGTGGTTAGAACACACTATTTATATTATCTAAATTTACCTTTAGTTACACTTTTATTTGCCATTAATTTATAAGCAAAAGCCTCCATAGTTCCTGCCAATAATCGTCCCATTAATGTTGCCTAGATAATTAAGCACATTAAAGAAGATTCAATAATAAGTCATTACAAATTAATTTAATTGGGAATTTCTACAACTTCGGATTTCCTAAGGACATCGATTCTATGCAATATATTTTATTTATATTTTCTTTCACACTTTTCTTTTCTAGTTTGACGTTTGCTCCATTTAAGTATTCCATAAACTTCTATTTGCTAAGGCACCGCTACTTTCTTTACAGAGTGATGCTTTTATAACATTCATCTGGGACACTTTCATCTTCGTTTCTACATCAACAATTTTCTCATTTGTTCTACAAACTATTTTCTTAATTATGTTATCGTGGTGCTTTCCTCTGTGAAATTTTCTGTAAACACTGATACTATTTTTTATTTAATCTCAGAGCCCACCTGTTTCTGAATTTAGTTACAATCTTATAAACTACTTCAACAATTTTTAATGTTTTTAGCTTTAGCTTCTTTCACTAGGATAATCTCATAATTTTAAACTTCCCCTTCTAATCCCTTAAAAATTCAATAACCTTACTCTACGGTTTGCTAACAATTTTCTTTATTCTTTTCTATGAACTCTGATTTTTGGGTATCGACCGTATCCTGTAACTTTCGTGATCGTCGTCATTATTGATGTGAGCGTTTATCCTGGTCTCTCACTTCTGTTTGTAATGAATTGTTCCTTTTTAACTAAAGATGAGAAGCAACACTTTCCAAGCTCTACATACAATGAATCCAAACATACGTTTTTAAAAAAGTATTAGGCGATATACATTTTTTGCGCAAAAAGCTGTGAGAAGCATTTCCGGATCTTTTGGAGTGCACCATTGGTGTGTTAGCTATTGTTCTTATAAGTGAACGGACACTTTTTCCGATTTCTTCCCAAAATATGTTATAAGTGGAAGTGCGAGAGAGTATCTGCCAGGTGCTGAACCATAACATATGATTTCTAGGCTATTTCACAAAAGTGGTCTAATAACGACCTTACACGCAGAGCAGAAATCATGCAACGCCTGCTGCTAGGTGTAGGCTGCAGTCCCGAGCGATATCCGGAGAGCCCAACTCCTCTCCTGAACGAGAGCGGGAATAGTGGGGATGCGGTACATTTTAGTACCTATATGCACATAGAGCGAATGCATAACACGCTCAAATATATGTATCTGCATGGAAAGCATGTGAAATTTCTTGATGTAAAGTCCTTTGTTAAAGACAAGCTGTTCGACAAATTAATTACTTATTATTGTTTCAAGGGCGCTAAACAGCTAAGAGCCCAAACACACTAAAACTGCACTAAGAATAAACTGATTTATCTACACTAGTGTAGAAAAAAGGAACATAAGCACTGAAGCGATTTTTATTAAATAGGATATAAAATAACAGGGGATTAATTGAAGGCAAAGGGGGAATTACTAATTAATTAGGAAGGATTAATTTATAGGTGTGGTTTATCAGAATAGGATCTCAGGTTATTACTTGTGATAATGAGGACAGAGAAAGAAGAGCCCCATCGGGCATAGGCTCCGAAATTGGCGTAAGGAGGAAGCGGAAGTAAATACAAGTTCGTATTTGGATGGTGGCTTCTAAATGTTGTAGCTGCCTTCTCTTCCTCCCTCTTCAATCTCCCCGCTTAGATGATGTGGTGTTCACCATGTCATTATCACAGCGCGGGCACATGAGTCAATTACTTGTTTTTGATTTTAGGAACGTAAGTTAAGTTACCAGAGAGACAGGATATGGAAAGGGTACATCACCTTCTTAACGTAAAGAATTTTGTGCAAGTTTTTCAAGTAATGTTTATTTTATCTATTTACACTGGGACCAAGCAATCTTGTTATACCTATACAAAATTTTTGCTCGCCAGAGGAAGCCTTGAAAATCCACGCGGATCTGTTTAAGATACTATACGCCGCGGTCCTGTACACTTGAAACGTTTCTTATTCAGCTTTGATTTCGGCGCGGACACACGCGATCACCGATCACTCGCTTACTACTACTGAACCGTTTACGACTGCCCAAAATAATCCACCAATTTACTGAATGCTGTCGAGGAAGATCGGAACAATTCTCTCTTACTACTCGCTATTTCTGCTCTGCAGCTGCCACTGCTATCTTGCCACTCTCGCTACTGCTACTGATCACGATTGCCACTGATTACTGTTGATACTCCCGTTGATTACGACTGCTGCGGCTGATACTGACTGACGATACTCTTGCTACTCCTACTGATTACGAATTCCGGGTCTTTTTGGTTCTCCCACGACTTTTATTAAATTTCCAGTCGGCCAATCCTCTACGCGTTCAATTTAGATTTAAATTATCGCAGCGTCTTATTATCTTCTACGTGGTGATAGGCTACATAATAATCACGTGGTTCACGGTTCTTTTCTCATAGGTAAAGACTTTGACGTCAATTTCTCTGAGAGTGCTTTCCCACTAACGAATCTATAGGCTTTCTTTTTTCTCTTTCTCTCTTGAATCTCCCCCATGTTACTCTTACTTGACAAATATGCCCCGTTATGTTTTGTCAGAGTTGCGCCTTTTTCATGGCTATTTTATCCACCCTCGCTAACAGTATCTGGTATGAGACTTTTATGGCCTGGCTTCCTTCAACCTTGAGGATCCTCTTTGTTCCTTTGGGTAAGGGGGACGACCAAGGTCGTGAGGTCCAGACTTTTACATTTTTGTTAAAGTTACACGAATATATATTACCCAAATTGTCTTCTACTGAATTTTATGCATATCTAAAAACTCTTGATTTACTTATACAAATGATTCATTAAAATGTTTAGGATTAATTAGGGAAGCCTTAATAATAACTATTTATACCTTAGATTAATCATTCTCGTTGAAGCTAGGAAATCCTGCTTCAGCACAATGGGCAATAGCAATAAAAACCCCAAAACAAATAACAAGGGTAATATGGTCAACAAACAAAAGACTGGTATTAAAACACAGCTGCCAGAGCTGAAAACACAAGCCGTAAAAGGGTCCCAAAATGCCAAAACAAATAAAATGACATAAAATCGCACCTTGCTCCAAAAACCACAAGCACGGATATAACGGAGCACTCGCTCAACAGCAATCACATCATCTGCAAGTACTTCCGCAATAGAGGGCAAACACAGGGACAGCCTAAAAGTTGCTAGATGAGGGCATTCTAGTACAATGTGAAGTACTGTGGTCACAGTGAGGATATGCGTGAGCTGGTTCACCTCTAAAAAGGTGACGGTTACTAAAACGGCAATGCCCAACTCTTAATCGTGCTAAAAGTGTTTCTTCGCGACGAACTGCGCGAGAAGATGACCAATTAAAAGGGAATGATTTACATTGTTGAAGCTTATTATCTTGGAATAAACTCCATTCCTCGTTCCAGCACGGGAGAACGCCTCGACGTAAAGAATGTTTAAAATCCCCGGAGTAAAAACGTTGTTCATATTCAGCAGGGTCTAAAAGGGCGGATTTAGCTGCCACACCTGCGGCCTCATTGCCTGGAAGTTGTCCAGGTACCCATAGCAGTGTCACGCTGAAGTCGGCGTCAACAAGCGTAAACACTGCATCCTGGATCTTCTGTACAAGAGGATGGTACTTGTACAGCTTTTTCAAAGAAAAAATGGACACTCAAAAAATCGGAACAAATAACACTCTCCCCAGCCGCTATTTACAGACAAATAAAATCGCCCGATAAATAGTAAAGTTCCGCCATAAAAGTAGATGTCGCAGCGCTAAGATCAAACGTAAAACTATTTCCATTAAAAACAAAGGCACATCCAACACCTGTGTCAGATTTCGAACCGTCGGTATAAATAAAATTGCATCTAGCAAAGGAAGAGACGATCTCGCTAAATGGCGACGAATAATAGATGCTGCGGTCGAAGACTTAGGACGGAAAGCCCAAGATGGGCGGGGGCCTCTGCTAAAAACCAAGGGGGAAAAGAAGTTTCTCCTAAGAAGGGGAAAAAAAAAGAAGAAGAAGAAAAAAAAAGCAGGCAACTCTACGTCCAAAGTCCTTAGCAATTCCGGAAAACGAAAGCCAGCAGGCTTAGGAGTAAAAGACCGAGCATTGTAAAAAGGAACGAGCGACACATTAAAAAACGGCTCATTCGTGGGATGTCGAGGCTGCGCAGCTAATCGGCAACCATATGCACCAAGTAAAAAATCCCTACGACAAAACGATGGAGGTTCTCCAGACTACGCACTAGGCTAGACATAGGACTCGTTGGGAATGCTCCAAGGCGACACGGGTATCCCGGTGATCAATGGGGTTGAGACGACGAACGGAAGGTCGCCTAGAGTCATAAACTACAGTGCTAAAAGTTTGGACCGGATTAGAGAACGGTAGAAACGTAAATGAACCGTCCGGTCAGCCACCCAAGATGTACCACTTAAAACAGTAAAAGACAAAGAGAACGTCTACACTTGCCTCTGAGTTGCACTATATGCGATGACCAGCATAATTTCCTATCTAATACCAAGCCAAGGAACCTAACTTCGTCTGCGAAAGCGACTTCATCTGGGCCAAGACGGAGAGATGGTGAAGGAAACTCCTTACAGCGCCAGAAATTCAAGCAGACGATCTTCTCAGCGGAGAAGCGGAACCCGTGGTTTACTCCTCAAACATAAAGGTGGTCTAGACAGCATTGGAGGCGGTGTTCCAAAAGACAAGTTCGCCGAGAGGAAAGAAAGATGGCAAAATCGTCGATAAACAACAACGAATGGATTTCTGGCGGTAAACACTCGGTGATGGAATTGATAGCAATGGCAAACAGTGTGACGCTAAGTACAGAGCCAAGAGTACCCCGTTCTCTTGAATAAAATGAGATAAAACTGAACCCACGCGAACATTAAAAACCCGTCTTTCATAAACTCCCGAATAAAAAGACAACTACCACATATGCTACAATCATGAAGCGTGCGAAGGATACCGCTTCTCCAACGAGTTTTTACTAGTGTTTAACGCCCGTTTATACTACTGAATCTAACAAGTATCATAGGCTTTCTCCAGATCAAAGAATACAGGGACCGTTTGACACTTACGTACAAGATGGTCGACTGAAAAGCGATGACGATTAAAACCGCACTGGATGATCGTCAATAGGTGCCTCGATTCTAACCACCACATAAGCCGCCCGTCAATAATGCGTTCATCACCTTGCAGACGCAACTGGTGAGGGAAATCGGACGGTAACTGGAAGGTGTGGGTCCTTTCCAGGTTTAGGTATTGGAATGACGGTGGCCACTCGCCAAGCGCTCGAAAATGTGTCATTAAACCAAATAGGGGAGAAAAAAAAAAGCCTTACCGTCCGCTGACAAATGCTGCAACATAGCAGCATGAATGCCAACTGGCCCCGGTGCGCAATGCCGAGAGGTAGAAAGTGCATGCTCCAATTCCCTAGCGGTAAAAGGGACATTATAGCACTCCTGGTGGTCGGAGGCAAAGCAGAAACCTCTCGACTCAACCTGCTCCTTTAATGTGCGAAATGAAGGAGGATAATTGGCGGAGCTTGAAACATCAGCGAAAGTACGCCCAAACGTATTGGCAATATCAATCGGAGTAGCAAGTACACGGTGTCGTACCCTAAGACCAGGTATAGGCGTAAACCCATGTTTGCTTGCAACGCAGCATAGCTTATCCCAAATTACAGATGAAGGCGTTGTGCGGTTAAAAGATTCTCTTTTGATACAATTCTCTCTCTCTCTCTCTCTCTCTCTCTCTGTGCCTATAATGAGAATATGATTACGAATCAATATAAACAGATATATAAATATAAATGTTTAATGGGCTAGTAAAATAAATGGTCAAGAGCAATTGGAAAGCCCAATTCTGCTATCTCTTGACGACTATAATTGATGCTCCTAAATGTACACGTATGCAACCGTCGTCTCACACAGGATTAATATGCTTGAATATTGATTAATGCATAATAAAATATTTAAATTATTATTATATCTGAGAAAAAATATAAGACCCATTTAGCGGGAATGGCAGTAATTCGCTCTGGGCATTAAAAATGTGAATTTACTACTAAGGAGTGTCAACTGTAGTTCACCTGAATTCAAGGTTGTGCCAAGGAAGGAGTATTCTTTGCTAATGATGCTATTATCCCTCTGTAAACAGATTCAAAATTCTAGGAACATTGGAAGCTCACCAGAACACAAGTCCTCCACCAGTAGCCGATGCTAAGCTAAAGCTAAAGCTCATGCTAATCCTAAAGGGAAGAATAAGATTTTATTACTAGATAGCAGTCATGGAAGGGGTATAGCATCCCTACTGAAGAACGACTTGGGCAGCAATTAGGATGTTATCATAATTTTTAAGCAAAGTACTGAATTCGCTAATGTCACAAAAGACTTGGAACAAATGACTGCTGGTTTCAGCAAGGAGGATCATTTTGTAATTGTTGGTGCTACAGGAAATAGCCTTGAGAAAGTTATAATTTTCAGATTGAGCAAGATATTGGTGACATCAATGCTAAAAGCAGGAATACAAATGTGAAGTTTCTGGGACTGTTAGATAGGCATGACAACCCCTAGTTTCAAAGGAGGGTGCAGAGTATGAATTTGAGGCTTGAACGTGCATTGATTGATTGATTTTTTTATGTTTTATTTAAGGACGTTCTTTAACATCATAGGTTATCAATGTCCCATTCAATTCGGGGCGTGAAATGGCCGACAAATTTTGCTCAGAGGCCTCTTTTTTCAGGCTTGAGGTTCTTTATCGTGCCGTAAATGTACGACACGGAACCCACGGCTTTACTTCCCTTCCGAAGGAAGTCATACTTAGAATTTTTAAGAAAAAAAAAAAAAAAAAAAAAAAAAAAAAAAAAAAAAAAACCCACCATCGGTCCTGGCCGGGATCGAACCCGCGATCTTGGGTTTAGGAGGAAAGTATGGTAACCACTACACCACCAGGACCGACAACGTGCATTGATGACACCCACAAACTCTAACATTTGTAAGATAGATGTAAATTACCTATGTAAAGATAACTTTACTGTACATGGCCTTCACTTGAATACTAGAGGTAACAAGCAGCTTTTGATCCTTATTGCTGACAGAAAAAACAGTAAGAATCCTGTTGTTACCAATGAGGCAAGGTACCATTTTTTAGGATTAAGACACCTGATCCACGCCAGAAATTAATTAAGCCAAACTTAATTGCAGTTAATGATAACTCAAATGACAATAATATCAATGATAATGATTGCACAGATAATGAAATATATATATATATAAAGGCAAGGAAAAAGCAACCATAATGTATTTCATCAAAATTATAGAGGACTGAAAAGTAAAACAGAGAATTATTAAACGATTTAATTTGTGGCAATATAAAACCACATATTAACTATGTGAACATCATCTGAAACAACAGGAATTATCAAAATTGTCATTTCATGGTTGTTTGGGACTAGAAGCTTCAAGGTAAAAACTAACTAATGGAGGAGTTTGAATTTATATCAGACTATGTAACATGTAAAACACTAGATATATCAAAATATAATTCAGAACAGGACAATGAATTATGTACAATCTAACTGCATAGCAAAAATACATATAATTGCTATTTATCGCTCACCGTTAGGAAACTTTGAAATTTCTGTGTCTTCATTGATCAAGTCTCTCTGACCATGATGCTCATGTAACAGTTATGAAGAATTCCACAATAAAACTCAAAGAATGTTATAGATATATAAAATATAGAGATATCAATGATGCACACCTAAGTAAAATGGTGGAGACATTTTAACAAGAATCGTGGAATAGTGTCTAGAGTGCAAATGATGATAACAGCAAATTCAACAATTTTTATACATTTTTAAATTGCATTTTGAAGCATATTTCCCATTAAAAATTAAAAATCTTGACAATATAAAAGACAATTATATAATGAGCTAAAGCTTGGTAAAAACCATAAATTAAAAATACATATTAAAAAGTATTGTGAGATATTTAGGAAAATCATAAAAGCAACAAAAGGCCTACATTATCATACACTTATCAGTCAGTCAAAAACAAACTAAAGAGACTTCTTGGAATATAAAACAGAAACAGGGTAAAATTTGCAACAAGATGATGCACTTTAAGCATTAACAATAGAGAGATATACTGCAGATATAGCAAATATATTTAATGATTACTTTCCTTATGTAACAAATAATGTAAGTTTATACTCTGGTGATAAAAGAGATGATTTAAGGATTTTACAATCATCAATTCCCAGTCAAAATAATGAATTCAAACCAAGTACCACTACTCCACTAGGAATTAGTAATATTAGAAAACTAAAATAAAAAATCTCTTCTGGTTATAATGAGATTAACAGTAAAGTCATACAGGCTTGTGCAAAGGAAATTAGTATCCCCTTAGTCACTTGTGTAATGAGTCTAACTTCGGGCGTATTTCCTGAAAGACTAACATATTCAGTGTTGAAGTCTATGTTCAAAAAGGTAGTACAGATAAATGTCTCTAATTGCAGACCTATAACTATTTTACCTATCTTTTCTAAGATGTTTGAGAAAGTAATGTACACCTGGCTTTATCTTACCTTGAAAGTAACAATATTCTAGTTGATGATCAGTTTGGCTTTAGAGAAGGAATTTCAACAGAAAATACAATCTACAAACTCACTTATGAAATTTTAACTGCATTTAATAATAGAGTACATTCAGGAGGAACATTTAGTGATTTAACAAACGCTTTCAATTGTGTTAATTGTGGAATTCTGATAGATAAATTAGCTTTCTAAGGAATAAAAACCCAATATTTAAAATTATTTATGTCCTACCTGGACTAAAGGGAAAAAAAGTAATAATTAATCATGGAGTGTCTCAAGGATCTGTTTGGTCCTCTTCTTTTTCTGATATATATAAAAAATGATTTCTCCTTATCTAAGATGTACGAAATACTGTTCTATTTGCAGATGACACAAGCATATATTTTTTTTAATAGCATTTAATGCCCATTTTAACTAATGAGGCATCACAGGCAATGAACACTGGTGATAAATGAGAATTTTTTTGAATGATTTATTTATGGACACTCTTTAACAGCTCAGGTCATCAGCGTCCCATTCAACTCAGGGCGTGAAACGGCCGACAAATTTTGCTCAGAGGCCTCTCTTTCAGGCTTGAGGTTGTTTTTCGTGCCGTAAATATACGACACGGGACACACGACTTTACTTCCCTTCTGAAGGAAGCCATACTTAGGATTTTTACGCCCCGAAAAAAATCCATCGGTCCTGGCCGGGTTCGAACCCGCGATCTTGGGTTTAGGAGGCAAGTATGGTAACCACTACACCACCAGGACCGACGATAAATGAGATGAAATGATAAATTGAGAAAGGAGATTTTTTCAATGGATGGAAGCACCCCAGGCCAAGTTTTCCGGTATCTTACTGGCATTTCCCATTTATGAGGACTGAGGGAAACCTGGAAAAAACCTGTCAGGGAGAATGGTCCTAGTGGGAATCTAGCCATGGACCTAGTGCTCACCAGTTTGGGTCTTAATGACCTTGGCCACCTGTGGCAGTCACAAGCATATTGGTAAATGGAAATAGCCTTAATGAATGTGCCATTAAGCTAAGTGTGAGTTCTACTACTGAGTTTTTTGAGCATATGGGTCAAAGCAAACAAATTACATCCATATCTAGATAAAGTAAATGTATGAAATTCATCATTCACAGATCTCCAGATCCACTATTACAGATAGGATATTATTACAGTATACTTCTACAAACAAAATATATTAAATTCCTCGGTTGAATAATTGCTAACAATCTAAACTGGAAAGATCAGATCCATTTTCTCATGCTTAAACTCAGCAATGCATTTATGCAATATGTACTTCATTAAAGGAGTCAATTAAGACTATAAAACTAGTTTATTATGCTTATTTCAACTCAATAATGAAATATTGTTTTATATTTTGGGTAAACTAAGTTAAAAGTTATCGTGTTCTCCTATTATAGAAGAATAATGCTTTAAATATGCTCTTTGAAAATACCCATGTAAAAAGGCCTATTATTCTGTAAAAGAAAATATGAGTAGGCAATATATTATGAGTTAAATGCTCTGCGTTAATTTTATATCAATGCATATGCAAACATTTATATATTAAAATTTGTGTCATTCAGTGATTTGATCATTACTGCTTCTCTAATTTTTGTTGTTTTTGTTTACTTGTTCTGGGTGTTCCTTTTTCATTTTTACTGTAACTATTTATGCAAATGTACACTCTATTTTTGGTAAATGCAGATTATTTGATACTGTGGTAATTGTAAATGACAAGTTCTACGTTCGTAGGACTCTATGAATGCTTTACAAACTCACTGAATGCTCCGGGAACTGATCTTAAACTAAACTAGACATAACCTAGCCCAACGTATGGCAACTTGTGGCAAACAGCTGTCCCTTCAGCTTGCTCTTATATGAAGTCACTTATAACTTTTCACTAATACTTTACAAATGTTGTACTTCTTTCATGGAACAAAGTTACAAGAAATGATACAAATACATTTATATTATATTATACTATACTTTATGGAAGAGAACATTTTCTCCTATAGCACCATGTTAACTGCATTGTGATAAAATATCTTGCATAAATATCACACAAGTAGAAGTAGATAATTAAATGATGTATCCAAGGGCAGAACCTATTTGCTTAAAACATATGTCTGATGAGTCTTCTTCTGGTAATTTTCCAAGAAAATAGAATAATTGCTCATAGTTAGAATGAAATAATGTCAATGATCAGAAGCGAGTCATTTATGTAATTGGACCTAATAGCCTTATGTTAACTGCATCAACGCCTTGAAAGTGCTTGAAAAATAAACCTCTTTTGTAAATTACTTACAAATATATGCCTATCTTTTCTTAAATTCAGCACAGATAAACTAAAATTTAAATATATGCTGGCATATATTTACATATTGATTACTTAATGCCAAGTATAAGAATAAATCAACTGAATTCCCTTCCAACTGCATATAATATGGTTCATACAATTAACTTTCTCACCAGGATTGATAAAAACTCTAGCACAGCAATAGATAATATATCTGTAAATTCAGACAAACTGTCATTCTATTCTGTGTCTTCATTGATCAATGGTCTCTCTGACCATGATGCTCAAGTAATTTTGAAAAAAAATTCTACAATAAAACTCAAAGAATGTTACAGATATATAAAATATACAGATATTAATGATGCTAACCTCAGTAAAATGGCGGAGACACTTCAACAAGAATCATGGAATAGTGTTTTCAGCGCAAATGATGTTAATAGTAAATTCAGCAAATTTTATAGATTTTTAAATTGCATTTTGAAGCACATTTCCCGCTAAAAATTAAAAAAAAGAAGTTATAATATGAGCAGGGAATAGTTAACCCAAGAAATAAAAAAAACTTGTCAACATAAAAGACAATTATATAATGAGCAAAAGTCAGTAAAGACCCTAAATTAAAAATACATGTTAGAAAGTATTGTAAGATACTTAGGAAAGTCATAAAAGCAGCGAAAGGCCTCCATTACCAAACACTTATCAATCAGTCAAAAAACAAAATAAAAATTACTTGGAATATAATAAAACAAGAAACAGACAAAAATTTGCAACAAGATGATGCAATAATCTTAAATATTAACAATCAAGAGATACAACACCCTGCAGACATAGCAAATGTGTTTAATGACTACTTTCTTAATGTAACAAAAAATTTAAATTTGTATTCTGGTGATAAAAGAGATGCTTTAAAATTTTTCAATCATCAACTCCCCATTGTAATAATGAATTCAAACTACCCCACTAGAAATTAGCAATATCATTAGAAAACTAAAATCAAAAAACTCTTCTGGCTACGATGAGATCAACAGCAAAGTCATAAAGGCCTATGCAAAGGAAATTAGAACCCCCCTTAGTCACTTGTGTAATGAATCTTTAACATTGGGTGTATTTCCTGAGCGGCTAGAATAATCAATAGTCTGTTCAAAAAGGGAGAAAAGATAAATGTCTCTAGTTATAGACCTATAGCTATTTCATCTACATTTTCTAAGGTGTTTGAGAAAGTAATGTACAAAAGGCTTTACCATTACCTTGAAAGTAACAATATTCTAGTTAGTAATTAGTTTGGCTTTAGAAAAGAAATTTCAACAGAAAATGCAATGAAATTTTAGCTGCATTTAATGAAAGAGCACATGTAGGAGGAATATTTTGTGACTTAGCTAAGACTTTTGATTGTGTCAGTCATGAAATTCTGATAGATAAATTAGCTTTCTGTGGAATAAAAAACCAATATTTAAAATGGTTTATATACTACCTTGACAAAAGGAAACAAAAAGGAGTGATAAATTGTTCCTTCAATAACAAAATCAATGCATCAGAGTGGGGAATGATTAACCATGCAGTGCCTCAAGGATCTGTTCTGGGCCCTCTTCTTTTTCTGTTATTTATAAATGATCTCTCCTTATCTATCCAAGATATAGGAAATACTGTTCTATTTGCAGATGACACAAGTATATTGATAAATGGAAAGAGCCTTAATGATTGTGCCATTCAATTAAATTTGGTTCACAGTTCATTGTATGTATGGTTCAAAGCAAACAAATAGTCTCTAAATTTAGATAAATCAAATGTTATGAAATTCATTACTCATAGATCTCCAAATCCACAATTACAGATAGGATATTATAACAGTGTACTTTCACAAACCAAATATATTAAATTCCTTGATTTAATAATTGCTAACCATCTGAATTGGAAAGGTCACATTGATTTTATTACACATCGCCCAATTTCAGCACTTTCATGCCATCAAAATGGCATTTATTATGAATGCATTATGCATTATGAGTGCATTTTAGTATACAATGCTCTTCCCTCTAGCCTAAAAGCCTTAATAAACAATGACAATTCCTGTAAATCTGCTCTTAAAAAATACCTATGTAAAAAGGCCTATTATTCTGTAAAGGAATACATGAATGGCAATATTATACTGCACAACATATCAATGTATATAATAAAATTTGTATGATTAAGTGACTTGTCTGCTTTTGTTGTTGGTTGAGTTGTTCTAAGTGTTCTTTTTTATTTTTATTGTAATTATTCATGTAGATGCAGACAAATTTTTGTAAATACAGATTGAAAGCTACTGTGGTAATTGTATATGACAAGTTCAATGTTCGTAGGTCTCTGTGGCTGCTCCACGAACTAACTGAATGCTCCGAGAACTAACATAACCAAACTATTTGAAAATATTTAGGGGGCTCAGCCTCCTCTGCAACTTTCTTTTTTTTTGGGGGGGGGCGGCCACTTAGAGTCTGCGCCCAGGTTATGTTGGAAACAAAAAAAAAAGAAACAAAAAAAAAAACACATTGTACAAATATACATTACCATGGAAACATACGTATAGTCCTATAAAACCAATCTGTTTTCAATAACATATGACATAATATTAAATGTTCAATATTCTTGAGCAGTGGCCTCCATTGGATGTAAAGAACAAGAACTATGGTACAATTGTATGTACCACTACTACAAAATTTGTTAGCTCTTCGATTTTCTACCCAATGATTTTATGCTGTTAAAAACGTGTAAACAGTGAAACCTGTATTCATTTGCAGCAATAAATGGAAGGAAATTTTCATTATACATACGCTATTTAGGTGAAATCCAGTCGGTTAGTTCCTCTTCGTTCTTTTTGGCCGCAGTCTGAGAAAATTTGACAGCCCCACACAAACACAATGCTATCCTTGTTACTAAATTATTATCATTAATGTCTTCACAAAAGCTTACTTGTACTTCGCTAACAATCAAACGCAACTTTAATGCCTTTGTTGCATACTTAGCTTTCAACGTTACAACCCAAATTACATTTGAAACTGAGTTCTGATATTAGATTGCATCAAATGCCTTCCCGTTCCCGCCTATTTCTAAGATGTGTACTTATGTCAATATCGCCAACTCTGTCGAATGAAAAGCCCAAAAATAAAGACAGAAAAGTTTCATTTAGCTATATCTATTAAGATTCTTCCTCAGTGAACAAATGTAAGAACAACAACAGCAACAATTATTATTATTATTATTATTATTATTATTATTATTATTATTATTATTATTATTATTATTATTATTATTATTATTATTATGCACTAAATAGGAAGAGCTGTTTGTTGACGTATGAAGTTATGTCTGTTTGATATTACAATTTTTGTATTCTTAATAGGATTTTTCCACAATCCTAAATCTAAATCAAAACGTTTGTCTTTGAAACGAAACAGCATTGTAGACTTGCTTTTGAATTAAATTTCTCTTTTCGCAGCTATCCATTGCTTTGTAATATTTTCATCTATCTGAAGAAAAAAGAACGATTCATTATTTTAACCTGGTCTTTCGTGACAGATCAACAGAGCACCTTTTTATCGGACATTTTTGTGTCTTTACTGAAACATTTTGTGCTTGGGTAAAATGTGATTTCCAAGTCAGAATATCAATTAAGCAATAGCTGAGAGCTCAAAATTGTTCAGGGTTAAGTTTCAAGTTCATTGTCTGGTTATATTGAGTTTTAGTATTAAGTGGTTGACTTTTTTTTTTGTTACATATTTCGGTATGATAACGATCGCATCTCCCGTATAATTCATGAGATATGAAAAAATTTACTTGTGCACAATTGATAGTGCTACCTGTGCACTGCCAGATTTAAGATGTTCCTGATTTCAAAAGTTGTGAGATCCAGTTTATGTCAATCATTGATCCCGTTCCTAAATCTCAGACTATATTCCATTTCTTGTTTTTCTACAATTTTCTTAGTATAGTTTCTACTGCAGCTGTTGATTGTAGGAGGAACTTTGTTTTAATGTCTTCTGAGAGAAAGCTCTCTCGCTAATAGGTACATCAGTCGCGATCTTGTTTTTGCTACTCCTGTGGCTCTCTTGACTTACAGAGTGACGCAGATTTGCGACACGTAAAAGAACCTCAAGTCTGAAAGTAGAGGCCTATGAGCAAACTCTGTAGGCTGTTTCACGTCCTGGATTGAATGGAACGGTGATTACCTGAGGGGTAAGAGAGCTTCCGCAATTAAATCAAATAAATAAAAGAAAACACACGATCTATAGAGTGATATATACATTATTTCTGTTTTGTGGTGTTTATGTGAAAGTCATGGATCTGGCTCCCGTTTTTTTTGACTATGGCGGAGATAGTTCACGTTTGTTGCTGTGACCACTATGACACTTTTTTGATTTATTTTCCTATTTCAGTCATTATTTTGAAACTTTCTTCTTCACCCAGAATGAACAGTAAGGGATTCAAGGGGTCTTCTTGTAGCACGTCATTCGTCTGTAGTTTAGGTTCCAAAAGGAAATACTGTTTGTTGTCTGTGATGTACTCTTTGTAAGTATCTATTTGATAATATTCGTCCAAGGGCTTCCCCCTAGAGCGTTCATTATTAGATCTCTATCTAAGGGGATATTTACCAGAATTGCGTCGAAATTTTTTCTAGCGGTTGCTTTATTTTCTCCAGTAAGAACTCACTGCTGTGAGTGTCCATTTCCCCCTGAATCCAAATGGGTTCTCTAAAAGTTTTCTGTCATTCGTTTATTTAATTTTGCTTGTTATTAATTTTGTCATAATTTTCTAAAGAGAAGTTTCTAAAATAATATTTACTGGGGTCCTTCTGATCGTCTTTACCTTTATATAGGGCTTTTATTATAGTGTCTCTATACCGTCCAGCTCATTGTTTAAATTCTTTGTTAATATTTGGGAAACACAATTCCTATTGTTTCCTGAGTATGTTGTGTTAGTGGGCATTTACTTTTTCTGAGAGCAATGTGGGTTAGAGATGGGCTAAACTATTGTTTTCGTGAAACAATTGCAACATTTTCGGTTGCAAAGTAGAAACAGGGTGGTTCAGGGTTAAGTTTCAAGTTCATTGAATGGTTGTATTGAATTTTAGTATTTAGTGATTGACTTTTTTCTTTTGGTACATATTTCGGTGATATGTAAACATGTGTTACTCCCATCAATGTTGCAACCGCTTACAGAAGCACCATTCAGAACGAAGAACGCATAGATTTTGAAAATGGCTTCATTTGACATATGACTGATTGTGCTATAAAAATTCTATCTTACAAATTTGTAAAAATAAAAATAAATATGAACGTGAAGGACTTCGGGTAATAGCGTTCGGTTGCCCCCCCCCCTGTTTTAATAACGGCGCAACTGGGTTTAATGCGTTAGCAACTGTGCATATAATCTGTGGCATGACTCATTCTCATGCATTCTCGTAACTGCTCCAGTTCAACTTCTCTCATTTCACTTAGCAGACTATAAAATCTCTTGGATGCAGAGGAGTCCAGTTTTTTAAATATAAAATTCAAGTAAATTAGATGTCGTAGTTTGCTCTTGCATGAATGCTGTTATTTCGCTTGTTCTTATTTGTGACTGGCCATTACCTATGTTTCAGTTTTCTATAGTGAATGCTTCCGTTGCCTGTCAATATTGTGCATTATGTTAATCATATATGTTTGATATAGTGATGGGCAATCCAAAAGAAAACTATTGAATTATTCAATAGTGGCAGACTACAGTTTTCTTAAACATTCCACGTTTCATTCATTTTACAAATGGTTTTTTCCAACCATATTCGCTTCAGCTTAGAGTCGATAGTGTGTTCCTTTTGGATACTATTAAATGTTACTGAAACTATGTTTTCTTGTATGTGTAGAGCGCTGTTAGTTGCCTTAGTATGTGTCTATGGTAGCGCTACCTGGCCTTGGAAATATAACTGAATTTGTAACCAGCTGCGAATGTACTGAGTGCAATAGCTAGAGGTGATGATGGTGATTATTATTATTGTTTAATGGGCGCAAAACTACTGAGGTCATTAGCCCACAGCGAGAGGTGGGAGCATACGTCAAGTTATATAGGAGTAGTGCGATATTCAATTCTAAGCTAATAACGTTTATCATCCCTCTAAGCAGCTAGACTATTATCACCATTTCTGATTTTATCTCTTAAGAACACATAATTAAATTATCTGTCTTTACACTTCTATAAATATAAAGCTGCTGTTGGAATGTTTTTAAAAATAATTATGACGTATGACGTTCAACCAACTCTATTGTTGCAGCAGGCGCTTGCCGTGTAGGTTCATTTCATCACCATCACCACCACCGCTAACACCAGCATAATTAATCCAACATTAGTTGGCTTCTTGTTCAATTATTGACAAAAGTATTTATTTAATTATTGAATATGTAATATTATCCAGTGAGCAAAGCTGTACAAGGTGAAATACTGTCTTGTGTTACTGAAAAAACTTGACAATTTTTACAAAATTGCCGTATGTGGAAATATATATAAAAAAATGTTATATCGATTTCAATAAAAATGAAAGCGTTATCATCAATTTACAATGTTTATGCCTAAGGCCTGTTTAGGGTCAAAGCGGACCATATGGGTATATGAAAAATTAAAATAAAGGGTTATAACTCGAATTAACCATACTGAGTAAATATTTGAAATAAAAAATGAAACATTAACCTAAATAATTGAAATATGTGATCCTGACAAAAATGCTGTTTCAGGCAAATCTTAAGGACGGGAAACTTCGCAAATGTATGTGAGTGTGTGTGTGTGTGTGTGTGTGTGTGAAATAGATCAAAGATATATTTGTAAAAACACTTTTAAAAGTTGTGATGCACGCCTCTGAATTCTTGTTTATTATTACTATTATTATTATTATTATTATTATTATTATTATTATTATTATTATTATTATTATTATTATTATTATTATTATTATTATTATTATTATTATTATTATTATTGTTATCATTATTATTATTATCATTATCATCATCATTATTATTATTATCTTGTAGTATTAAACGTATATCTTTATTACAATAAACATAAAACAAATAAAATAATGATAACTAATTAAATGAAAATAGGCGCAATCAATTCTGTGATACCTGCGAATAGTACAAAGCATACAAATTGACGCATATATTTAACTGGTTGTAATAATGAAAACTAAACTTCTGTTCAAATAATGTTCTGCATGTTGGTACAGGTTCAAAAATAAAATTGTGTTATGTTCCCAAATAAGTTACCTGTATTAGCCGGGAAATTATTCTAATAGTTAGTTAAATTTAATTTAAAATTTTCCTCGAAATTAACCTCAACAGTCATCTATGAACATTTTTTAAAAGGCTTATATCAAATCCGTAAGTGAAACTTGGCTAATTCACGCAACTTTGAAATATTATATCATTATATATGAAAAATAATTTACATAAATTTTAATTAATATTAGCATCTTAATTTTTTAAAAACGACTTTGGTAATTTGGTAAAATGCAATGCATGATTTATTTTTTAATTAATTCAGCACGCCCATTATTGACTTACTGTTATTTGTGTTAGGACACCTTTAATGTAAAATTACACATAGTAGATCCTCCTACATATTCCAGCTTCTTGCTCTTATATGCCAATATGCCAATGGTTCAATTTTTTTCCTAATAATTTTAGCAAAGCTAGATTTGTATCACCTCATAGGTATATCATGTTTGTTAATCATAGAAGCACAATACCTGCGTATTACCTAGAGAAATTTTTGCATATATTAAAACTATATTTGAAAAACAATATTTAATACGAATGAAACTATCAATTGAAAACATTGTTATATTCCTTCACTATCGTTTACCAACCGATAGCAAGAAACATTCCAATTACCCATCACTTTGACATAAACTTCACGCATTTCATTAGCACGCAATTGAAGAACTCTCAATGGAACACAGAAATTTAGCTAATAACCAATCACAATGATAAAACGAACGAAACAACAATTTGACAGCTGTTAAATGGCAGCAGCATTCTTGCAAATGCCAACTATGGTAGTTAATTTACTTGGTATATTGAGCAATTTCGAATAACTCCTACACAATTTTATTGCGCATTAAACCTAGTTGCTCCGTTGTTAATAAAAGGGGACAACCGAACCCCTTTACTTCCACATTAATTTTGAAATTCCTCATCTTTGTAGAACGAGTTCCTTTTATCAAACAATAAGGCATATGGCAGATATAATGCTATTAACTTCTCGTAAAACTTCAACTTAGCTTCATATTCGACGCGTTCTTCATTCTGATTGGGTGCTTTGTTAGGTTTCACTTGTATGTTTTTTATTGTCATGCATTTTTATTTTAAAAAAAGATGATATAAAGTATTAAATGGTATCATTACAGAAATAATTTGTAAATGTGAACGGATGCTCTATTCAGATATCCACGAATTCTCAGTCTCCTTAAATCAGCACTTTGCACAAGTGTAAAATATTGTTTGGTCCTTCATAAGCTGATCGTAACTGCAGGGTAGCATAAGACACTTTGTCATTATTACACTTTGGATATCATCTTTCAACAATAGGTCCATCAGCTACAAGTTCATCTTCACTTTTGGCTATTTTTTATATTGATGCAGTTAAAGTGCAAGCTTTCACGAGATTTGAATTGGATTATATCACTTTCTCATTTTTCATAACACTTCAGGCCGTACTTCTGTTTACAGGTGTAACAGGTAATACCACCTATGACCCTCAGCGGTGGTAGTATCAACCCACATTGGGGGCAAAAACCAGATTCGTGCTCTTAAAATAGTGCTATTTAATTTAAGGTTTCCGTACATCAATGGAAAACCACTAAATTAAACTTTGAAAACAGACTTTCCCTTTAACTGATGTACCATCATTTCATTTTATTTGCAACGGGAATCCCAGATTTGATCCCGTACAATTAATTAAATAAGATAAAGATTTAATCCAATTTAATTAATTAATTTATATAGATTAATATTTCATGATACAATGATGTAAAAGAATGTAGATTGTTCGAGAATCTGAAATCTTGGTTGGAAGATGAAAACTTTCATGTAACAAAAGCGACTTTCTGGTGCCATAAGCAAGGTCATATACTCAATAGCTAGGGGATCTTTCATTTCATCAAAGTAAAATGTCCTTGAAGACTGTAGTGAATAGCATTCACCTTGGGCAATTGCTTAGTTTCCTACAACTGCTGCTGCGCTGCAGGAAGCCATTGCGGAATGGTCAGAACGATATGCTTTCCCTAATGCAATTGGTGCGGTGGATAGTACTTATATTTTAAAAGGGAAACCAATTATACATGGCGATGAGTATATCAACAGTAAAGGAGTACCCAGGCTACGTGCAGCGTAAGTGAAAGATTTACGGTTGTTTTTGCCAAATGGCCCGGGCCTGTGCACGATTCTCGAATATGGGAAAATTCAAATGATTACACAGCGATGGACAGTAATACTGCCAATACACTGCTGCTAGTATTCTTTTTAATGGCGTTTAACGCCCGTTTTTACTATTGAGGCACCACAGGTGGCACTGCTGCTAGGCGATTCATGTTATGGCATTACACCATGGTTAATTACTACTTATCAAAATGCTACTTCTGCAGAACAGAGCATACAACGGTGCATTATAAAGGAGCTAGTAATTATTGAACGATGTTTCGGTCTAGTTATATAGCGGTTCCCGATTTTACAAAATAAGATAAGATTATGTACTTAGAAAATGCCTTCAGTAATAATATGCTGTATGACTCTGCATAATGTGGTCAAACATCTAAAAGAGGAGGATATTAACGTACCTGAACTACAGAATGGCGATGAAGACGGTGTACCAATTGCAGTTGTTGCACAACCAGAAGCAATCCACATTAGGGATAGAGGATAGCAGAAAAGGGATGACATTGCAAGATAATTCTCTTGGCGTAACTCTTCACATCACTCTATTTATAACTCAAATTTCACGAAGTATGTTCACTTTTATAAATCATATTACTGTAGTGCAAACATGTGTTCCTTTGCCACTGCCCTTGAGGAATAAAGATATCTACATTGACATAGAAAAGAACGAATAAATGGAGATAGAAAAGGTGGTGTATAAACAAACAATTGATTAAAAAGTGCGAGCTTACTAAAACAAATTATTTAATTAGATTCCTAAAATGCAAGATTATAATAAACTTATATAACTAATTACCTAAAACAAATACAATTTATTAAATAACCCTAAAGATTCATAACTAGCAGCAAATCTCCACATTCTCGTTCTCTCTTTTCTTTCCCCCGTTGTAATACTTCTTTTGCAAGCTTTAGCACTTAAATTTTCAATTTGTCATTTTCTTCTTTAGTTTTGTTCTTTTGTTCTTTCTGCTTAAGCACTGCTAGTTGTTTGAGTAGAACTAACCTCTGCAGTTCATTATTGATAATCCTGTTGATTCATCATCGGAATACTTTATTTTCCGCTTTACTGCAGATCTGCGCTGTGCCCTATCAACAACCGAGTCCGCATCATTAGCAGTTAACATCCCACCTTTAGCACTTGAAATGGGTTGCTGGAATTTAATTGCTATCGAGGTTGAAGCCATTGGTTCGAACCAAACCTGTAGCTTTCCTGGAAAGATAAAAGGCGTATACATCATTTCTTAAAGCAAAATGTAATTAATTGACGTTAATTTTTTTTAAAATAACGTGTTTAGTTTGTCTCTGATTCGTACCTGTCATTGTTGTAGATACCGTCACGGGTGGCCGAGGTCGTTAAGGCGCGGATTCTAGAGCGGGAAGTCTGAGGTTCGAATCCCGCCAGGATCGTCCTCCTTGACTGAGGGTTTTTCCAGGTTTTCCTCTGTCCTCATAATTGGCAAATGCCGGGGAGGTACCCTAAACGTAGGCCTGGAACGTTTGCTTCCTTAAAAAAATCCTTTCTCAATTTATCATTTCATTTCGTGTATCATTAGTGTTCACCGCATGTGGTGCCACAGCAGTAAAAAGGGGCGTTAAACACCATTAAAAAATGTTGTAGATGGATTTGACTCCGCCTGCTGAATATCCAGGATCTCCTGTTCCCATTTCTTTAAAACAATTTACTTATTGCCAGTTCGTTTCAGATCACTTTTCGACTTTATTTTGATTTTGATGTTGTAAATTTGACCTTCAGTGATAAGTAATGAGGAATCGGCTTTGTAACGAAATGGTGGTATTATAAGGAATCGTAACATTGACAAGGTATAATAAGAACATGATATTGTATAAGAGCACACTGTAAATCCTAGTTAGTGAAACAAACTGTATAAACCCAAACATACTAAGACGTAGACGTAATAAATAATATGGATGATTTGCCTTGCTACCCAGAAGTGACGTGACCTGAAAGGGTCCTCAGAGAAATATTTTCACTAACAAAAGCAACCCTCTTTTCCACTCATTTAAAATATTATGTCTACGTGTACATGTTATAGATAGACAGCATTATTGTGCTGATGAAGTATTGTTTAGTTTTAATCTTAAACCCAAACCATGAACCTCTTAGAACTTACGGTGTCAAGACCTGGTGACTGTCAACCTAATGGTGATAAAAAGAGTTTAACAATGACTCTTATGTCTACATTAGGTGATTGTTACCTCTCTTTGGGCATTAAAATTGTATAAAAGTTCCCCGAATTTATTCAGAGACAGGAGGGAAGCCTTGGTGCTTGGAGGATCCATGTCCAACTGTACTAGAAAACCCTTTAATAAATACTTATACTTTTAACAGAGTTCGTTATGTTATTCAGCATTCGTTTGGAAACACCTTGTCTTTCCTGGAGGAGTCGAACTAGCTCGATTCCCCGAAGTGACATTTTATATCCCAATATAACATCCCTTCTCGTCTTAGCCATCGAGATTGAATAAGGAAATTGTAGAACCGCATTAAACAGAAGAACATCACCAAGCTGTAAGTCAGTCGACGGACATCACAGCTTGGACTTCTTTTAATAACATCCTGGTGGCATCTCGGCAGGTGGATTACAGATAGGAGTTTAAAACTCCTCCTCCAACTGTTGCTTTACTGCAACTATTGCTATTTTTTTCTTCGTTTACTTTCCGATAACTGTGCTTTAATTAAAATATTTTTATTGGCCTTTAACAGGTCAACAAAGCGTGAAGTGAACGCACTGCTTACTTCAACAATGGTTAATGAAATGTAGATGCAATACGAAACATTTCTCTTGGAGAAATGTTTGTTGTTTGCCAATTTTATCTTTTCTCATGAGCAAGCACATTCCTGAGTGATCTCACCTCACCTGGGTACGGAAATATTAAACAAAATGTGAGTGAGGTCATAGTGGGCCACTCTCATTACCAGAAGACTGATACATAAACAAAGCAATATACAAATGATGCGCATGTACGCGGAGAAGGATGTTCGTACAAATTAAAGCCGGATTATAACTATAGAATTTCCTACAAAACCGACCCTAAATTAACTTTTAACGAAACGAACTCTACGAACGAAACTTTCTCTAGAGCTTTAATTCATGATAACACATATAGCATTTTGGAATTACGTATTTTATATAGCTTTTAATTGCCTAATTGCAGAGGATATCAATAAAATGATGCAAAAACGCAAATACTAATAGTTAACTCTATATGTATCATTTGGCAAATGACCATTTTCTTATACTATCTTATTTAAGAAATCAGGGCTTGAATTTGGGAAGGGGATGAACGCCATATTTTGAAAATCGGACAAAATCTGGATTTCTATTTAATAATTTACCAAATCTTGAAATTTCATTTCTGTCATTTAAAACCTGTATCACTATTTAGTTTATAAAATGTGAGTATGCTTAACGTGAATAGTGCATGAATATTTATTGCAGCAACGATTTTAATCGTCTCCAGACAGAAGATTGGGCGTGTTTGCTTACTCAACTGATATGCAGTGGTGAAGGTCACCAACAATTTGATTGGCGGGTGATTCCAATTGCTCGGCGCAGAGGGGAAATTTTTATTTATAGCAAACCACGAGCTGATGCTCGATTCTCAACTTGCTTGGGAGCAAATTGCTCGGAAGCAATTGCTTGTTTTTATCAATATCACCCATTATTTATAGTATAATTAGTTTTACTGATATAAATCTTAATTAACTAGGAAATATACATCTATACACGAAGATAAACGAAGGTAAACGAAGTTGCTCGACCCACGCTCCGGGGCTCGTCATATTCGCAGTTTACCCAGGGGTGTAGCTGTAAGCGTCTGGGCAGACAAAGCAAGGCAGCTATTGTCTTTTTTGGAACGCAGAAAGAGTATTTTTGGTAAGTTATTTTTCAATATGTATTTAAGTAAAAATGCAGGGTGATTGTACTAAAAATGAGTCGTTTGAAGATTTATAATGGAATATCCGACTGTCAGAATTAGAAATACATAAACCGGTGATCCTGCTAGTGATAATGAATATACTCTGTCAGAAGTGGGAAGATAGAAACTTTAGCGTTGTGGCACATTGAGCTGTAGTATATTCCAAACTATTGCATTTCCATTGTTACTACTTCATTATGGTAAGACATCTGCAGACCATCTGCTGATGTTATCATAGATTATAGCGTTGTCAATAAACACACATACTTTTGAGTAACTTAATTGTTTATCAGTGATTATGTACACATAAAATAATAGATATCGAATGAAAATAATAATTATTTACATTAGTTAATAGGATTTCTAATTTCAAATTTTTATGAATACGAAGCTTGAACGCACATTAATGATACACACAAACTGCCACATTTATATGTGAGATGTAAATCACCTAAAGAGGGACAACTTTACTACATATAGCCTTCACTTGAATTCTATATATATAAAATCTCTCCTTATCTATCCAAGATGTAGGAACTATTGTTCTATTTGCATATGGTACAAGCATCTTCATAAATGGAAATAGCCTTAATGATTGTGCCATTAAACTAAATCTGGTTCTGAGTCCTTTGTGTGTATGATTTAAAGCAAACAAATTGTTTCTAAATCTAGATAATACAAATGTTATGAAATTCATCACTCACAGATCTCCAGATCCACAATTATAGATAGAATGTAATATCAGTGTACCTATATTAACCCGAATATATTAAATTCCTTGGATTAACAATTGATATCCATTGGGATTGGAAAGATTTCATTCATTTTATCATATCTAAACTTAGTAGTGTATGCTTACCCTGCAGACGTAGCAACACCCTGCAGATGTAGCAAATGTGTTTAATTATTACTTGCTTAATGTAACAAAAAATTTAAATTTATATTCTGGTCATAAAAGAGATGCTTTAAAAATTTTACAATCATCAACTCCCCATTATAATAATGGATTCATGCCAGATATCACTACCCCACTAGAAATTAGTAATATCATTATAAAACTAAAAGCAAAAAACTTTTCTGGCTATGATGAGATCAACAGCAAAGTCATAAAGGCCTGTGCAAAGGAAATTAGTACCTCCCTTAGTCACTTGTGTGATGAATCTTTATTGGGTATATTTCCTGAGAGGCTAGAATATTCAATAGTGAGGCCTCAGTACAAAAAGGAAGAAAAGATAAATGTCTCTAATTATAGACCTATAGCTATTTCACCTATATTTTCTAAGGTGTTTGATAAAGTAATGTACAATAGGCTTTACCATTACCTTGAAAGTATCAATATTCTAGTTAGTGATCAGTTTGGCTTTAGAAAAGGAATTTCAACAGAAAATGCAATGAAATTTTAGTTGCATTTAATGAAAGAGCACATGTAGGAGGAATATTTTGTGACTTAGCTAAGACTTTTGATTGTGTCAGTCATGAAATTCTGATAGATAAATTAGCTTTCTGTGGAATAAAAAACCAATATTTAAAATGGTTTATATACTACCTTGACAAAAGGAAACAGAAAGTAGTGATAAATTGTCCATTCAAAAATAAAAACAATGCATCAGAGTGGGGAATGATTAACCATGGAGTGCCTCAAGTATCTGTTCTGGGCCCTCTTCTTTTTCTGTTATATATAAATGATCTCTCCTTATCTATCCAAGATGTAGGAAATACTGTTCTATTTGCAGATGACACAATCATATTGACAAATGGAATGAGCCTTAATGATTGTGCCATTAAATTAAATCTGGTTCTGAGTTCATTGTGTGTATGGTTCAAAGCAAACAAATTGTTTCTAAATCTAGATAAAACAAATGTTATGAGATTCATTACTCACAGATCTCCAGATCCACAATTACAGATAGGATATCACAACAGTGTACTTTCACAAACCAAATATATTAAATTCCTTGGTTTAATAATTGATAAACATCTGAATTGCAAAGATCACATTGATCTTATTACACCTAAACTTAGCAGTGCATGCATGCTATACAATACATGCAATAGTAATTTTGGAGTCAATTAAGACTTTAAAACTAGTTTATTATGCTTATTTCAACTCAATAATGAAGTACAGTCTAATATTTTGGGGAAATTCCGTTAAAAGTGAACGTGTCTTCCTGTTACAGAAAAAAGGCATATGAATAATCGCTAGTACACATAGCAGACATTCATGCAGAAACCTCTTTAGGAAATTTGAAATTTTAACTCTTCCTTGTGAATATATTTTATCCCTCATGAACTTTTATATAAGAAATAAACAAAAATTTGTTCAAAATCAAAATATACATGACAAGAATACTAGACAAAAAGCAAATCTACATTGCCCAACTTCAGCACTTTCATGCCATCAAAAAGGCATTTATTATGAGTGCCTTTTAGTACACAATGCTCTTCCCTCTAGCCTAAAAGCCTTAATAAACAATGACAATGCCTTTAAAAGTGCTCTAAAAATACCTATGTAAAAAGGCCTATTATTCTGTAAAGGAATATATGAGGAACAATATTATACTGCACAACATATCAATGTATATGTAAATATGTATATAATAAAATTTGTATGATTGACTTATCTGTTTTTGTTCTTTGATTGAGTTGTTGTAGGTGTTCTTTTTTATTTTTATTGTAATTATTTATGTAGAGGCAGACAAATTTTTGTAAATATAGTTTGAATGCTACTGTGGTAATTGTATATGACAAGCTCAATGTTTGTAGGTCTCTGTGGCTGCTCCATGAACTCACTGAATGCTCCGAGTACTAACTAACTATGCAATACATATGTTATTAATGTTAGAGCCAATTAAGTCTTCAATACTACTTTATTCTGCTTATTTCAACTCAATAATGAAATATAGTCTTATATAAGGGGGAAATTCATTTAAATCTGAACATGTCTTGCTATTACGGAAAAAAAAAGCCATGCAAATAATCACTGCAGACATTCATGCAGAAACTTCTTTAAGCATTTTCAAATTTTAGCTCTTCCATGTGAATGTATATTATCCCTCATGAACTTTTATGTAAGAAATAAAAAAAAAAAAAAATTAAAAACAACGTATACATGACAAGAATTCTAGACAAAAAGCACATCTACATAGACCAGCTTCAACACTTTCCTGCCATCAAAAAGGTGTTTATTATGAAAGCATTTTACAAAATGTTCTTCCCTCTAGCTTAAACGCCTTAATAAATGTTGATAATTCCTTTAAATCTGCTCTTAGAAAATACCTATATAAAGAGGCCTATTATTCTGTAAAGGAATGTATGAATGACAATATATTACACTGAATTAACAATACTGCATTACTTTTATATCAATATATATGTAAACATGTATATAGTAAAATTTGTGTGATTAAGTAATTTGTCTGTTTCTGCTTCTCTGTTTTTGTTGTTTGGTTGATTTGTTCTAAGTGTTGCTTTTTCATTTTTATTATTACTATTTTGTAGATTGTGTGCTACTGTAGTAGTTGTATATGACAAGTTCTATGCTCCTAGGTTTCTGTGACTATTTGCAAACTCTCGGAATGCTGCTCAAATTAAACTAAACTATAGTTCATAGGTTTTCTAAATATAAATTTAATATTGGGTAAAGAGATCTTGTGGTTGTGCCCACTTTTTGAGAATAAAAATTAGTAATAAATATTCAATGTAAACTAATTTCCTTTATCCTCCCTCTCATCTCTCTGCATTTCATCCTTCATTACCCCTTATTTTACCTTCATGATCTGCATAACTCTTGTTAATAGAATCTGGGACTGCTTGCAGAGCTTTAACCCAGGTACATGCTCATACTTGGTTTTGTACTACCATGACAAGCCTGGTCAATGGGACTTTCGGTCATTTTTGTTATTTATTAGTAATTTATATTTACAATATCATATTAGGGTACAACATATTTAAAATACTTCAAAAGTCTTTTAAACAAATATTGATATTTTATTTGAACTTTTGTGCTCAAGGCATAGACTATTAATTATAAATACTAGCATTTATATCAGTTAATGCTATGATTCCATGGGATATATAAAAGAGCGTGATTTTTAAATTTTGTGGCTAAGCTGAAATGTAGTAGTTAGTTCCTGGAGCATTCTGTGAGTTTGTGGAGCAGCCACAGAGACCTACGAACATTGAACTTGTCATATACAATTACCACAGTAGTTTTCAATCTATATTTGCAAAAATTTGTCTGCATCTACATAAATAATTACAATAAAAATAAAAAAGAACACCTACAACAACTCAATCAAACAACAAAAACAGACAAGTCATTTACTCATACAAATTTCATTTAGTACATGTTTACACATACATTGATATGTTGTGCAGTATAATATTGTCACTCATATATTCCTTTACAGAATAATAGGCCTTTTTACATAGGTATTTTTAGAGCAGTTTTTAAAGGCATTGTCATTGTTTATTAAGGCATTTAAGCTAGAGGGAAGAGCATTGTGTACTAAAAGGCACTCATAATAAATGCCTTTTTGATGGCATGAAAGTGCTGAAGTTGGGCAATGTAGATTTGCTTTTTGTCTAGTATTCTTGTCATGTATATTTTGATTTTGAACAAGTTTTTGTTTATTTCTTATATAAAAGTTCATGAGGGATAAAATATATTCACAAGGAAGAGTTAAAATTTCAAATTTCCTAAAGAGGTTTCTGCATGAATGTCTGCTATGTGTACCAGTGATTATTCGTATGCCTTTTTTCTGTAACAGGAAGACATGTTCACTTTTAACGGAATTTCCCCAAAATATTAGACTGTACTTCATTATTGAGTTGAAATAAGCATAATAAACTAGTTTTAAAGTCTTAATGGACTCCAAAATTACTATTGCATGTATTGTATAGCATGCATGCACTGCTAAGTTTAGGTGTAATAAGATCAATGTGATCTTTGCAATTCAGATGTTTATCAATTATTAAACCAAGGAATTTAATATATTTGGTTTGTGAAAGTACACTGTTGTGATATCCTATCTGTAATTGTGGATCTGGAGATCTGTGAGTAATGAATCTCATAACATTTGTTTTATCTAGATTTAGAAACAATTTGTTTGCTTTGAACCATACACACAATGAACTCAGAACCAGATTTAATTTAATGGCACAATCATTAAGGCTCATTCCATTTGTCAATATGATTATGTCATCTGCAAATAGAACAGTATTTCCTACATCTTGGATGGATAAGGAGAGATCATTTATATATAACAGAAAAAGAAGAGGGCCCAGAACAGATCCTTGAGGCACTCCATGTATAATCATTCCCCACTCTGATGCATTGTTTTTATTTTTGAAGGGACAATTTATCTCTACTTTCTGTTTCCTTTTGTCAAGGTAGTATATAAACCATTTTAAATATTGGTTTTTTATTCCACAGAAAGCTAATTTATCTATCAGAATTTCATGATTGACACAATTAAAAGCCTTAGCTAAGTCACAAAATATTCCTCCTACATGTACTCTTTCATTAAATGCAACTAAAATTTCATTGCATTTTCTGTTGAAATTCCTTTTCTAAAGCCAAACTGATCACTAACTAGAATATTGTTATTTTCAAGGTAATGGTAAAGCCTATTGTACATAACTTTCTCAAACACCTTAGAAAATGTACGTGAAATAGCTATAAGTCTATAAGACATTTATCTTTTCTCCCTTTTAGAACAGACTATTGATTATTCTAGCCTCTCAGGAAATACACCCAATGTTAAAGATTCATTACACAAGTGACAAAGAGGGGTATTAATTTCCTTTGCACAGGCCTTTATGATTTTGCTTTTGATCTCATCATAGCCAGAAGAGTTTTTTGATTTTAGTTTTCTAATTATATTACTAATTTCTAGTGGTGTAGTGATACCTGGTTTGAATTCATTACTGTGATGGAGAGTTGATGATTGTAAAATTTTTAAAGCATCTCTTTTATGACCAGAATATAA
Source organism: Metallyticus violacea (assembly GCA_030762175.1). NCBI lineage: Eukaryota > Metazoa > Arthropoda > Insecta > Mantodea > Metallyticidae > Metallyticus > Metallyticus violacea. Next base: position 262,883,577 of record CM060846.1, on the reverse strand, counting down.
ATTTAAATTTTTTGTTGCATTAAGCAAGTAATCATTAAACACATTTGCTATGTCTGCACGGTGTTGTATCTCTTGATTGTTAATATTTAAGATTATTGCATCATCTTGTTGCAAATTTTTGTCTGTTTCTTGTTTTATTATATTCCAAGTAGTTTTTATTTTGTTTTTTGACTGATTAATAAGTGTTTGGTAATGGAGTCCTTTCGCTGCTTTTATGACTTTCCTAAGTATCTTACAATACTTTCTAACATGTATTTTTAATTTAGGGTCTTTACTGACCTTTTGCTCATTATATAATTGTCTTTTATGTTGACAAGATTTTTTAATTCCCTGGGTTAATCATTCCCTGCTCATATTATAACTTATTTTTTTAATTTTTAGTGAGAAATATGCTACAAAATGCAATTTAAAAATCTGTAAAAAATTGTTGAATTTAGTATTAACATCATTTGCACTGAAGACACTATTCCACGATTGTTGTTGAAGTGTCTCTGCCATTTTACTGAGGTTAGCATCATTAATATCTCTATATTTTATATATCTGTAACATTCTTTGAGTATTATTGTAGAATTTTTTTTCACAATTACTTGAGCATCAAGTCAGAGAGACCATTGATCAATGAAGACACAGAATATGTCAGTTTGTCTGAATTTATAAATATATTATCAATTTCTGTGCTAGAGTTTTTATTAATCCTGGTGGGAAAGTTTATTGTATGCACCAAGTGTGCATCAACTCCCAAGTGTGATGGGAGTATGATACTTTCTTTTTGTGGTACAAGTATAACATACTCTTTGCACGATTTTATTCTATAATTCAAATGAACATTGACATAATATAGGTTTGAGAATTGAAAGTGGAGAGGTTTTGTGCTGTAAACTAAGAGTTCCATGCTGTCTGTGCAGGATGTCATTGACAATAAAAAGGCACTGGCCTAGGTATATGATTTGTAAATGATGTTTGAGCAAGTAAATGATGAAGACACGTGTGCAATTGTTGTATTTGCATATGGAAATGCACTTTGTGTCGACTTGTTAATGTTTACAAGACATAAACCCCAACTTCACACATTAAACAAAATATTGTATATTAATTTGCAATCACTTCTGATACTGGGATGTAAGTGCAGAAATATGAATTAAATGATCTTACTTTGATTTCACTGAATGTAATGGTGTACAACCTCAAAGATGCTAACTAACCCAACTAGCAATGAAACCATTATAGGTGTGTATATGTTAGTTATATTTATTTATTTAAGTAGTACTAAGTTTGCAAATATTACATTATGGCCTGGTTCATTATCCAGAAGACTATGGCACCTCTCCCTCTACTAAACAAAGAAATACTATAACAACACACTAACATTTTGTACAATTCATTAATCACTCAAACTTAACAATAAATACATTCACATTTCTAAAACTCTTGCTCTTAACTAATTGACATCCATACACATTTAAAATTTTTTATCTACTACACATATAATCACAACACTACTACCAGCCATTTACCCAAAGCAAACACAATGCAACTCACAGATCCTCCCTTCTCACTGACCATAACACTTTGTTCTTAACTTTATACAAATATTCTCCAAGATTCCTAATTTGTCATTGGTCATCAAATATTTTCTTTGCTGCAATTTGGTTATTTAACTTCAACCATTTGCCATATATGCTTGTTGTCTCCATTCACTTGTTCCTGAGCATAAATTTCTACATATAAATCAAACTCCATGCTCACAATTACTTCTAAAATTCCTTATTCTCCAAATTCCTAATCTAAATTATGCCATCCCCTCTTTCTCCTGCTTATTTCACTTACTGATATATTTATCTCTTTTAACATCCCCTTTTATCTCCTGATAGAATATTGCCAACCTCTTACCCCTTGTTTCAGAATGTAATATCTGTCCATCCATATTCTCAAACCTTATTCTAATCTGTTTCCAAAAACCTTCCTCCAAACCACTTCTTCTTGACCATACATCACCCATTTCATTCCTTATTAACTCTTCCCCAACTTTGTTTACCCAATAAAAATCCGCTATCTCTGACTCCTGAAATTTTAAAAATTCATTTAACAAAGAAACCTCATTTGTGGTATCCCAAATATTTTCTTCACTGAAATATTCACATACTTTGTTTCTTATGTCAAGTTAGTTCCTTTTGTTTTAAACTTTAAGTTTTTTTAAATTTTTTTTATAATGAAAGTAATGGTAATTTTATTTATAGACTTTACAAGTAGATGTTTGTTTCACTACCTTTGATATAATATGGTATTTAAGTTTAGTTTAGTTCCTAGAATATTCTGTGAGTTTGCAAAGCAGCGACAAAGACTAATTAACATAGAATTTGTCATTTACAATTACCACAGTAGCACACATTCTACATTAAAAAAATATTGTATACATCTGTACACATGGTTACAATTAAATTGAAAAAGCAACTCCTAGATCAACTCGACAAAAACAACAAAAACCAAAGATCACCATGTTTAATCACTCAATTACACAAATTTTACTATGTACATATTTACATATACATTTATATAAAATTTGTCGCAAGTTTTTAAATCAGCATAATATAGTCACTCATATATTCCTTTACATATTAATAGGCCTTTTTGCACATGTATTTTTTAGGACCAGATTTGAAGAATTTGAAGGATATACTGTTGTTAATTAAAGCTTTTAGGCTAGAGGTAAGAGCATTTTGTACTAAAGTGCATTTGTAATAAACCCTTTTTGATGGCAGTAAAGTGTTGAAACCAGTCTATGTAGATTTACTTCTTGTCTAGTATACTTGTCATGTATATTTTGATTTTGTAAAAACTTTTCTTTATTTATTAAAGGAGTTCAGGAAGGATAATTAATATATATATATTCTTCTATGTGTGTGTAATACACACACATACATACATATATACACACATGGAGGGATTCAAATTTCAAATTGTCTAAAGGGCTTTCTGCATGAATATCTGCTGCATATGCCTGCAATTATTCCTATGGCTTTTTTCTATAATAGAAAGTAACGCTCACTTTTAACAGAGTTTCTCCAAAATATAAGATAATATTTCATTATTGATTTGAAATAGACATAATAAACTAACATTTTAATATAAATTTGAATAGTTTGGGATTTTCACAGTGAAATATATATGTATATAATAAACCAATTTTAAAGTCTTAATTGAATCCAAAGTTAATAATGCACCATACGCACAAGGACTCGGAACCAGATTTATTTTAATGGAACAATCATTAAGGCGCTATTTCCTAAATCTTGGATAGATAAGGAGAGATCATTTTTTTATATATATATATCAGAAAAAGAAGAGGGTCCAAAAGATCCTTGAGACACTCCATGATTAATTATTCCCCACTCTGACACATTGTTTTTATTTTAAAGTGATAATTACTACCTTTTTTTTTACTTTTGTCAATGTAGGACATAAATAATTTTAAATATTGGGCTTTTATTCCGTAGAAAGCTAATTTATCTATCAGAATTCCATGATTAACACAATCGAAAGCCTTTGCTAAATCACTAAATGTTCCTCCTGAATGTACTATTTTATTAAATGCAGTTAAAATTTCATAAGTGAGTTTGTAGATTGTATTTTCTATTGAAATTCATTTTCTAAAGCCAAACTGATCATCAACTAGAATATTGTTAGTTTCAAGGTAATGGTAAAGCCAGTTGTACATTACTTTCTCAAATACCTTATTAATAATAGGTGAAATAACTTTGTCTATGATTAGAGACATTTATCTTTTCTCCCTTTTGATCAGAGGCTTCACTACCGAATATTTTGGCCTTTCAGTAAATATACCAGTTGCTAAAGACTCGTTAGACAAATGGATAAAGAGGATACTAATTTTCTTTGCACAGACAAGTGCAAGTTATGACAAGTTCAATGTTCATAGGTCTCTGTGGCTGCTCCAGGAACTCACTGAATGCTCCAAGAACTAACTAACTAACAGACCATTATGACTCTGCTGTTAATCTCATTATAGCTGGAAGAGCTTTTTGATTTCAATTTTCTAATGATACTACTAATTTCTGGTTGAGTAGTGGTACTTGGTTTGAATTCGTTATTTTGACTGGGAAATGATGATTGTAAAATCCTTAAATCATCTCTTTTATCATCAGGGCATAAATTAAAATTTGTTGTTACATTAAGAAATTAATCATTAAGCACATTTGCTACACCTACAGGTGATGCATCTCGTGATTGTTAAAGCTTAAGATTATTTTATCTGCTGTTAGCAAATTTTTTAATGTTTCTTGTTTTATTATATTCCAAGTAGTCTTTATTTTGTTTTTTGAGTAACAGATGAATTTTGGTAATGAAGGCCTTTAGCTGCTTTCATTACTTTCCTAAGTATCATACAAACAATACTTTTGAAAGCATTTTTAATTTAGGGTCTTTACTGAGCTTTAGCTAATCATATAATTGTCTTTTATGTTCACAAGATTTTTTAATTCCTTGGGTTAACCATTCCCTATTCATGAACTTTGTTTTTTAATTTTTAGTGGGATATATGCTTCAAAACGCAATTTAAAAGTGTTTAGTGTTAACATAATTTTCACTATAGACACTATTCCACAATTGCTGTTGAAGTGTCTGCACTATTTTTACTGCAGAATTACATCATGAATATCTCTTTATGTTTTATAAACCTATAGCTTTCTTTGAGTTTTATTATAGGGTTCTTAGCTATTACTTGAGCATCATAGTTAGAGAGACCATTGATCAATTTATACATAAAATATCAATTCACTAGGATATTGTCTATTGCTGTGCTAGAGTTTTTATCAATCCTGGTGGAAAAGTTAATTATATGCACCATAATATATACAGTAAAAGGGAGTTGAATCAATTGATTCTGACACTTGGAATTAAATAATCAATATTTATGATTTCACATATTATTTTGCACCTAGGCTTAAATAAAAAGTTTAAGGTATCTTCAAGTTTTATCAAGAAATTTTCAAAGTTTCCTAATGGTGAGCAATAAATAGCAATTACAATTACTTTTGTATTTTTGCTATCCAATTGGATTGTGCATAATTCATTGTCCTGTTCTGAATTAACTTCAATATCTTTTATTGTACATCCAGCCTGACATAAATGCAATCTCTTCCATTATTTAGTTTTTATCCTTGGAACATCTGCTCCCAAATAATAACTTTGTAATGACCATTGCAATTATTCCTGTTGTTTCAAATGATGTTCAGATAGGCATATAATGTGTGGTTTTATATTGCTGAAAATTTGCCTGTTTAATAATACATCTGTTTCACTTTTCTGTCCTCTAATATTTTTATGAAATATTAAAGGTTGTTGTTTGCTTGCTGAATACTCTTCAATTTTACTTCATTTTCTATGCAACCATTATCATCAATACTATTGTCATTTAAGTTAACATTAACTGCTATTAAGCTTGACTTGAGGAATTTCTGGCCTGGATCAGATGTCTTTATCCTAAAAAATGGGAACTTGTACCATTGATAACAACAGGAATCTTATCCTTGATTCTTTCTGTCAGCAATAAGGAGCTAAAGCTGCTTTTTGCCTTTAGAATTCAAGTAAAGGCCATGTACAGTAAAGTGAATTCTTGTTAGGTGTTTTATCTGTATCATACAAATATGAGAGTTTTAGGGTTTCATCAGTGCATGCTCAAGCCTCAGATTCATACTCTGTACCTCTTATGCAGCTGCTGTTTTTCAATCCTGTCTAACAGTCTAAGAACTTTTTTTTTTTTTACTTTGTAATAAATTTTTCAGCTCTTTCCAAATCGTCAATGTCTTTTAATAATACAACATTTTTCTTATTTGTAATACAGTGTAGTAAATACTTGATGAAAACAATTAAATGAGAAAATATTTGTATACATATATGTATATAATTTATATAAGAAATTAAAAAAAATGTAGATAGCTAAAATATATATGACAAGAATAATAGATAAATAGCAAATCTATATAGATCAGTTTCAAAATTTTGCTATCAAAAATATTATGAATACATTTTAGTATAAAATGCTATTCCCTCTAGCCTTAATAAGCAATGGTAAAAATGGGTTTTATTCTGTAAAGGAATAAATGAGTGACAACACTTATACTGATTCAAAACAGGTAATTATTTTTATCAATATATATCTAAATGTGTATATAGCAAAATTTATGTGACTTAGTACTTTGTTTCTATTTCTCTGGTTTTTATTGTTTTGGGGTTGTTTTAGGAGCTGTGTTGTTTTTAATTTTTATTATAACCATTTATACAGCTATATACTGTATTTTTTGTGAATGTAGAGTTTGTGCTACTGTGGTAATTTTAAATGAGAAATTCTATGTTCTTAAGTCTTTGACACTGTTTTGCAAACTCATGAAATGCTCTAGGGATTGAACTGAACTAAGCTATTAATATGCAAATAACTGTTCAATTATTATTATTATTATTATTATTATTATTATTGTTGTTGTTGTTGTATTATTGTTATTAACCCAGCTTGAACATTTTCAGTTACCTGCAAACTGTATGATATTCTCTTGGTATTATAAGATCACATTTATTTGGAGATCCTGGAACATTGCTTTAACAATAGGCAGTTCTTCAGGTAGACCAGTCAGTCTCTTGAATATTTCAGACTGACCTCATGGAATTCAGTTTAAAATTCTTGTTTGAATAATATTTTTCTAAGTTCCAGTCTATGATTCTGTGGCCAACAAACATTTTTCCATAAAATAGTTTTTGGAACTGTTTCTAAAAGTAATTTGAGTCATCAAAATCATCATGAAGGATAGTTTATTGTAATAATTGATGAAGGATTGCTTTGGGCTGTGCAGTTTAGTTGAACGTATCATTAAAGACTGTAAACTGGAACAGCGTTAAGTTTTCTCTTGATGTGTAATCAAATTTATTTTCAATATGATAAGTCTCAAAAAATCTGTGATCTATTATTTCCAAAAAAGGATGCCTCAGAAGAATACACATACCAGCAAAAATAGAGTTATTCTGTTGTCCTCTGCAACAAGCTGACATCATGTAAACTTCATTTATCTCAGGTTTTTTCAGTATATAATGATAAACCCATGACGAATTTTCTATTGCTCCTCTCTTGTAACATCACATATGTAACAGTTTATGTCCTGATTCCCCTAGTTGCATACTGTCAAAATAAAAACAGTTTATTTTTTAAAGTAAATATTGGAACTGTCTGTCCCTTTAATGTATTTAAGACTGCTCTCAGGTTAACCTTTAAAGATGGTATTTTTTAATCTTATTAGCTAATTCTTTATCTTCACCCTAGTCTTTTCTTTGGAGCTCTTCTGTATTTTTTAATTTTATTAGTAAATTCCATCTTCACCCTAGCCTCTTGTTTAGAGCTCTTTTTTCCATGTGAAGTTTATATCATCTTCATGCACCTTTCCGTTTTCTTCATTCATGTTATTATCCATGCATTTTTTACAATCTTTTTACATCTTTTTTTTTGTTTCAAGAAACAAAATTATTTTATTAATATTAATAATAACTTTTATTAATAACTTGTCCATATTTCTCCAAACCAACTGGATTATGGTTGTTTCTCATGTATTGTTCTTTGTGTATTCTAAACATCATACTTATATGCAATATTGGTCTTCAAAAGGCCAAAAACAAACCATGATTCTTCTGTAAATGTCAGTAAAAATGAATACATTTGATCCTTTGTGGCAAGTGTATAGACAAATTCACGAATGTACCATATTCATTTATATTGTTTCATTAGTTTGTTATTGTACCCTGCACCAAAATCATAAATGTGTAACATTAATTTATATTGTCTCACTAGTTTGTTAATGTACTCTGTGCCAAAATCATGAATGTGCCACATTTGTTACTCTGGCATTGAATGTGTTCATCTGCAAGCACAGTAGCATTTTAAGATTTGTAAACATTTCTGAACTTAATGATATGGCAAGTACATGACTTTGGCATAAGAATCTACCTATCACAAGCTATTTAGAAAGTGCACTTACTTAAAAATACCAATATTGCACATTTCTGGTTTTAGCAATGAAACAATGCTAGGTAGTACTAAGAATATTCTGTATCATATGAAATAATTAATAGAATTGGGCACGAACAACTAATATGAATAATTTCCATGAAAACAATGGTAATTTCATGGCAAATTTCACCATAGATTTTGAATTTTTTTTTAATAGTGTTTAATGCCTGTTTTTATTAGACACCACAGGCGGTGAACACAACACTGATGGTACATTAGATGAAATAATATATTGGGAAAGGTTTTTTTGAAGGAAGGAAACGTTTCAGGTCTAAGTTTAGTGTACCTCCCTGGCTTTTGCCATTTATGAGAACTGAGGTTAACCTGGAAAAAATCTCAGTCAGGTAGGATGGTCCTGCCGGGATTCAAACCCAGACCTCCTGCTCACAAGTCTGCACTTTAACGACTTTGCTACCCATAGCAGCTTAGTTAGTTTACCTTGGATCAGCAGATTTTCCTAATGAAATCTCCTACAGTACTCGTTATTATGTCTGTCATGGATCAACTATTTGTATATACTATTATCTTCCATGTCAAAAATCTTCATTCATAGAGTTCTTCCAGAATGCTCTGGAGGTTTTCTTGGCCTGAACAATTTGGGTAACTATGGAGTGTACAATTTCAAGAATGTATAGAAAGTACTATATTTAGGAGATATTTACAGTGCTTTTTGTCTTGTAGAGTTGCAACCAACAGTTTCAAATATTGATGAGACTCGGATACACATACAAATGTACCCTGGGATCCTCCTGTTACACATTATTTCAAATGCAGGAACAACATTTGGAAAATCCAATTTTTAGACTTCAATAGCATGTTTTGAATTCCAAATATAGTTGCTTAAGATTTTTCTGCAGTAATCAATTCTGTCTGTATTCTTTCTTAATTTGGAGTTTTTACTGAAACATACTTTTTCTTGCCAGGCCACATTCTAGAAAATTCATCATCTTTAAAAAATGAAGAAAGGTGCTTGCCCAGTTGTTTCACTAACTGAGCAAGAATTCCATTGTCTTTTTTCTGTGCTTGAGCTTTGTTTATCACATATCTGGAAACAGAAATTCTGCAACAGGATGAACTTTTCTCCGTTATTTCTTTCGCTGAAATGGTCAAATCCTCACATCATGTAGCCTTACTTACTTGCATCATCTACACCTCCAGAAGTTGCAGCATCCTTTATTTGGGATAACTTTAGTTTGCCATACCTTAGTTTTCCTTTTTTACCCATTCATGCATTTTGATAAGTGAACATCCCAACATTGTGATAGATTCAATGATCTATCTACAGCATTAGCATGATCTTCATAGAGTGAGAATCACTTGGAGTATCACTACTATCTGCAGGTGCTTGCGCTAAAAGTTTTGTTCATATATCGACAGCTCAGTTTGATATACATAGCTACAACTTAAAAATTGTCATTTATTATATATATAATCCTTGTACTCTGTACTTTTCATTTAAACACATACACATACACACACACACACACACATATATATATGTGTTGTAAGATAACATATATTGGCCTCATAGCATATAATGTGTTCATGAACTAAGAGAAAAATTTTTGAGTACATATGCAATACTGCTAGAACTCATGTTAATGCAGTATTGAACTGAATTGCTTTTTGAGATGAGCTCCATCTTGGTACTTGAACTGAAGGATACACAGTGTCAAAATTGATTGCTATGGAAAAACACTAACATTCTATTTTATGACAAAAATCTCAATCTTATTGTCGGATCTAAATTGGAAAAAATCCCTTTCCTTCTTCTTCATAAAATTATCTGGTGGTAGAGAACGTTGCTTTGAACTGTTTGCTCTTATGGTTCCACTTGCACAAAATCCTTGTTTTTTTTAAATGAACAAGCAAGTCATGACTTGTGAAATAGTTGTCTGAGAACACTGTAAATGTAAGAAATCCTCATCAGTTTGGCCTTTTTCACAGTAGAGTGAAAAATTGTAACAGCATCTGTTTAACTGAATCTTATTGGCTTCATTCTAACAAACTGCACTATTAGGTGATGTCCATAATATCTCACAATCATTTTGCCAGTAGATTTACCTGTAAAAGTGCCCCACTTCTGTTAATTTTCCACTAGAATCCTAACTAATATCTTACTTTTTAATGCTTTATCTTTTGTTTTATAATTCGCTCTTCTGTTGTCATTGAAATGCAGTACTGATTTCGGTTCTAGGTATCTATTTCAACTCATAGCATCATTTCTTATTTGTATTCCAAGATGGTCTTCAGACCAATAATCTCTCTCATTGCATAACTTGTAGTATCTGGTAAAATTCAAGATTCCGTTAAGCACATATTTTATCAGGATGCACTGAAAAGTTTATTTAATTATTATATTCCCCAGCATATTGTTAAGTTTCCTCTACATTAAATTACAACATCCTCAAAAGGGAACTGTTCAAAAAAAAACTGGCACAGGAGTAAGTCATTAAATTTTAACTTCTTTTGACAGACAATTGCCCTAAATCAGTAAATGAAAATTTAGGAGTCTCATCACACCATTTAACTTTTTCCTTTCACATATTTTTGACAGGGACATCACGAATTTCTCCTTGATCCTAACAGTGTGAAATTTCCACTGCACCAGCAATATCATCTACATGGGCATTTCCTGTCATGTCATCTCCAATGTTTTCTTCATCATAGCTCATTCACCTTTGGAGGCAGGGCCATCATATCTAATTCTGTATTCTCAGAAAATAAGTAATCTATTTCTCTTCAATAGTTTTAAAATAACATCTGAACTAGATTAAAAAATTAGATAAAATTGTCAGTGATACCCAGTGTCCTCTTTTCAGGACAGCTAACTTTGAAGTTCTGATAGTCAATCCTGGTGGTGTAGTGGTAACCATACTTGCCTTCTAAATCCAAAATTGCGGGCTCAAACCTGGCCAGGATCGATGGATTTTTTCGAGTGTAAAAATCTTAAGTATGGCTTTCTTCGGAAGGAAGTAAAGCCGTGGGTCCCGTGTTGTACATTTATGGCATGATAAAGAACCTCAAGCCTGAAAGAAGAGGCCTTGGAACAAAATTTGTTTACCATTTCACGCACTGAATTGAATGGGGCGCTGATGACCTGTGATGTTAAAGAGCGTCCGTAAATAAATCAAATAAATAAAGAACCAAAGTTCTGAAATACAGATTATGACAAAGTTTTGTGCCTGTGTGAATACTAACTTTTATTGGAATACTTCGGCATACTATACCAAAAAAATTACAATCATTTAACCATAAGCTCAGCAACATATGCACAAAATATAAATATCCAGGATTGCCAAAGAACACAAACTCTTTAACAACACTGTACAAATGAGTGAATGAACCAGAGTGCAAATATAGCTACCTATCATTGAAGTGAGGTGTAATCTACTATATTAAATATTCATTGTTTTTTTCAATAGTATACAGTGTTTAAAAATAACAAAAATCTGACTGTCCTCAAATGATGACACTGGGTGCTAATAGGTTTGGGATTTTACAGAAAAATTTATTGTGGAAGGAGGCCAAAATTTCTTGAATTAACATTTATATTAACCCAAATTAATTAAAACTATTTATGAGTAGCTGTAGCACATTTTGAGCTCCGAGACCAAATTTCTGTCATTCATTCACATTTCAATATTAAAATTATGGGAATATTTTTCATTTAATTACTCCCAATATATTGCACTGAATTGTGCTGCATTTTATTATGCTTGCAGAAAATGAAGCTTAACTCTTAACTAGATGTAGCTAGAACATTTTTTGTTTTAATATTCAGAAGGGCTAGGAATGTTTGAAAATGATTTTTTTTATTTGTTGAATTAAACTGCAAAAGTTGGCGTTATTTGTTCACATGGTATCTCTGCAATTGCCACTGTCAACATTCTTCTCCTATTGTTGATTATAAGATTCTACTTGTAAAAAGATATCTGGATGTCTGCAGTTGAACAAGGAAACCAAATGTCAGCTGCTACATATTTCTTGTGAGATGGTTTTAGGCCATTGAGGATTCCTACTGCATCTTTATTGTAACACAGTCTCATTAAAGTTGCTCCTTGACTTCACCAATGAAAATGTTTGACCTTCTAGGATTCATCTTCTTTAGAAATGGTACATTCTTCAAAATGGAAACCAACTCCAGTGCATTGTTTTTGAAGTATTGCATGAATCAGTGCTTCTATAGATTCTATAATGTTCTTGACTGGATCCAGGGTTTTAAATTTTTGTTTCACCAAAACTTGTAAAGCACATGTGTATTTTGTTTTCAGTTATGGTGGGAACAGTTGAAGCTTTTTTTATAAATATTTGTTAAAAATTCCATCACTTAATAGTTTCACTTTCATTTCAATGTCTTTGTTTTCCTGCAAGAACATTAATTTTTGGATAAGATTCTTTTAAGAATATAACCAAACACATTATAATGAAACAATTTTCATCAACAAGTACTACTTGCAATTTAATTGGTTGCATTCTGTGATGGATGTCTTTATGAAAACTTAACTCCAGCATTGCCATCATCAAGTTAACTGAAAAATTCAGCAATGTCTTCAATGTGAATTTCCAGGTAACATGACACATGAACCAGGCATTCCAACAAATTCCTTATGCATACTGGCATTGGAAAAAACAGTGATCATATCTTGAACAATTGTCCCAACTAAAGGATATAATGCTGCCTGGGTTTATTAACTTAAGACAGTTCACCAGCACAATTTGTTCATCCAGTTTTTAAGAGCAGGTTGGTCAGGCTCTTTTTTTTCCCTTTTTTTTTCTTTCTTTTTTTTTACATGAGGTAATACTTCTAATATAGCTGCTTGAAATTCACTTACTGAACCAGTAGCAATCTTGTGCTTACCATGTTTCTCAGATTGGCAGGGTTTATCTAACATATCATTTATAATGTAAATAATAGTTGCAGTACTTGTACAATAATATTATGGGGTATTTCAATCCATCAGCTTAAAATCTGCATCTCTATCAGCACAACTAACACTATGATTTAACAAGATTCTTTTCCTGAAATGTTCACCAGAAACAAATGCAGCACTTCCACTGAACTGAAGTAAAATGGCTGCTTGCTCCAATTGGCAAATACCAGGTCACAGCTGTCTCTATTTCTTTGGAAGTCCAGAAGGCATAAATTTGGCAATGTGTTGATCAGTCAAAAGACCTGTTGTATTATGTGAATTAGTTTATTATTTTATAGATCTTGATATAAAGCCAAAATTGGCATTTCAATTTCAAATCTTAGGATCATTTCTTCATTTTAAAGCTATTAGAAGGTTAGTGGCATTCACATCCTACAAACAGCACCCACATTTGAAATTATAATGGACTTTTAAGTGCATTTTATGCATAAATGAATTATTTCTTTTTAAATTTCATGTTTTAGGAATTTTAATCGGAGAAAATGTCTGATTAGTGTTTTGTTCCTAGCTGCACTACAGATTATGCCAGCAAAAGATTCAAATTAATCCTGCTGTCCTGTAGAAATGGATATGACAAGTTTTAAGGAATGGCTGGGGAATTTCAAAGTGGTCAGTGGTTTGTGTAAATAATTTATTGAATGTGCTGATTTGAAAGTGGAGTCATTCAAAGATGCTACAAAGTAGGGCTTCCAGTTGTCCTCTTTTAGGCTCTGTTCTTTTGTCTGTGTTCTTCTTTGACTAAGTCTTTTATTTTTAGGAAATAATGCCTATCATTGTATATTCATCTTACAGTAACCAATTTAAATATATGAGATTATTCATGAGATTGATACTGATCAATCAATTCTGGCAATAAAACATCAGCTAAAACATTCATGTAGGGATTTTCATAATTACTTACTTTCTAAGCCAGATTTGCTCAAGAAAATAAATTATAAGACAAATAATTATAATGGCAGGCAGTAATTCTTTAAATGCAAAGGAAGAAGTATAAAATGTTCTGTAATCCATAGAACTTATTATACCAGGTAATATATATGGAACTTCACTATCTGCATCCTACAAGTAAAACTTTTAAACTAACCAATTTATAACACACTAACCTAGGCTTAACATCAAGCGAATGGTATAAATTGGAGGATCCAGTGGTTCACTGCAATTTGCTACAGCCTGACAGACTTTGCTCAATGGCTTTTCATAAGTTGAGAATGGGATGCATATAACATTTTTATATCACCCTGTCTGTGTATTCTCTTTTTCAAGTTGAGATCTGGAAGTAATGGTAGACATTAATGGTGTAGAAGAGAAAGAAACATTAAATGCTCTCTGTAGACTAAAATTCAATCTCAGTTTAATATTGCATAAACACATGGAAATTTTGATGTAGATAAATTTTCCGTGAAACCGTGAATGTGTCCTCTTGTTTCCCAAATTAAGATCTAACAGGCCTACTATAAGGGAGCGGAAAGAATTTCCTGTTGATAAGTTTAAACTAATGCCAGGAGCAGTTTCTATAACATTTCCTAATCTACCAGCACATCTGAGTGCTCAGAAACAACACAGCAGAAAGATCAGGAAGAGAGACAAAAATATCAGGCTGATATAAGTGAACAGAGAGTTCATGAATGGTTACAGAGTGATATAATTAATGATTTTCCATCATTTATGAGCTGTATTTGAAAAAAGTAAATTAATGGTTGGAAGTTTTAATGTGATGACAGTAAAGTTGTTTTCGATATGTGTAATTTTGATAATGTACCTCAAATTGCAGCACATGTGAAGAAAGTAAGTGGTATACTTGTAAGGTATGTGAGCTAGAATATTAATTATGTTAATGATTTACATGGTTTGTTACCTAGGAACTTGATGCTCACTCACTAGTCACAGTTGGAAAATATTTTAAATGTATAAAAACTCTGTTAGTGAGTCAATTGTTCCATCAACCAATTCATTTACTAAAGTTATTACTCATTTTAGTTTTTAAAGTCACGAATTTAATGACTAAACTAGAAAGAGATTTAATTTATAAGTAAGCTCTTCAGTTCAGTGTTTTATAAAGATAGAAAATATTACAGGCAAAAAATAATTTTTTTGGTAAAAGAAAACTACATACTTTGGAAGCAAAGTTTTATGTTTAATATGTAAATTATAAAATACTATAAAACATATTATATCATTGTACCTAGAAAAACATATGTACCAAAATCATAACTTTTCAATACAAGATAGGAAACAGATATACATATCACCAGAACGAACATAACAGCTTTCCAACACATGGACATCAAATTACAATAAATTACCAAACAAGAGGGGGGGGGAAACTTGAAACTGCACTGATGGCTTTTCTGCTTTGTCACTGCTTCTACAGTGAAGATAAATACTTGAAATGGGATTAACTGGAATGAGGATATGTGTGTATAGATATATGTATAAAGAACCATGTATGTAACTGTAAATAGCTTTCAGTTCATTTTTGCTATTGACATGTCCTACATCACGGACACTTTTTTGTAAATGATTTACATGATCAATAAAGTATCAATCCATTCACCCATCTAAGCATAAAGCATACCCATTTTCATATAATGGGTCAGCATATATGAAAATTATCTCAGAATATGAAGTTTGTGCAAAGAATATAATTGTGCACTCAGGATTGTTGGAACCTGCTAATAGCAGTATTATTTCTTTTTAATTTTAATACATTACATGACTCATAGTGCATTTCTTTTAGCATCTTTCTAAGCACACAAAGGAATTTTGGAGATGTACTTCTTTGTACTGGAATTCTTAAAATAGTTTTACTCAATTTTTTATAAGATAATTATACTTTTCTTTAATCAATTGGTGGTTGACAACTTTCAACCAAAGTGTGAGTGATTGAGTTTATTGATCTTAATATCTTTGCATAATATTATTAAATTTTTACAATTCAAGTTCAAAAAGGTACTATCCAAAAAAAAAAAAAAAAGCAGAACTGACATTTGAACTGGTGCATTTTATATACAAGTGAGTGATAAAATTCAATTTTGCCTATAATAAACAAAAATAATGTCACTATAATTGTATAAGTATCAAGCTAGCTCTCATAAATATATATAATTGTTTCATTCAAGTCAAAAAATTAAATTTTGCATGTAATAAACAAAAATAATGTTAATCTTATTTTGATTTAAAGTAATCTCCTCCTCTCTCCTGTGTTTGTGAAACTTAAAGAGAGTTTGAATGTGACGACATGATTTTTAGTGTTTACTTTAAATCAAAATAAGATTAACAAAAGTTTCATTGTGTGGATTCCGACATTCTATAAACAAAAAAAAATAATGTTACTAAATTTGTATAAGCATAAAGCTAGCTCTCATAAATATAAACAAAATTAATATTATTACTTTTTTCCTTGAAATTTCTAATTTACATGCAAACAAATTAAAATGTTTTAACATATAAATGAAACCAATTTCACAAACAAATAAACATATTAAAATCAAAGTAAACTCTTTTCTTTTCCATGTTCTCAGTACATGTAAACTTATTACTATTAATATGCTTTTAAATTTCCCACCTGCTCACCCTGACTTTATGGAGTTGCATTCCTTCTGTACCCCGTTACAATTAACCTCAGGTTGAGCATGTAATGGGGATCTATATTCCTTAATATTTTCTTCTTATTTTAAATTTAAAATTCTTTAGCCTCTTATTTCATTTGGTAAATTTTCCCACTTTCGTAATAGGAACTGTTCCCTCCAAAACTTGGTTTACTTACATTATAATATACAATGCCAAGTACTATCTGGTTCTTTACACATATGACATATCCCCTTAATATATCCATTTTTTATTCCACTTAAATATATTACTCCTGTTCTAAACCATGTCAGTCCTTCCCGTCGGTCCTGGTGGTGTAGTGGTTACCGTACTTGCCTCCTACGCCCAAAACGCGGGTTCGAACCCGGCCAGAACCGATGGATTTTTTCGGGCGTAAAAATCCTAAGTATGGCTTCCTTCGGAAGGGAAGTAAAGCCGTGGGTCCCGTGTCGTACATTTACGGCACGAAAAAGAACCTCAAGCCTGAAAGAGAGGCCTCTGAGCAAAATTTGTCGGCCGTTTCACGCCCTGAGTTGAATGGGACGCTGATGACCTGAGATGTTAAAGAGCGTCCATAAATAAATCAATCAAAAAAAAAAAAAAAATCAGTCCTTCCCTTCCTGCCTTACCACAGATTTGAATATATCTTTCTCTTCCCCACATATTTTTTAGTGTGCTATATAATTATAGAGATATTCGCATTAAGGTTTGCCCATATTTCCTGTTTTTCAATATCCTCAATTCTTATTATTATCTCTTTCCAAAATTCTTTTCCCAGTCTTTCTCCCTCCTACCGTATTGATCCCATGTCCATTTCTTGTAGAATATTTTGGATTTTAGACATCCAAATTTCTCTTCCCTTAATTTTTTCTTATGCTATCAAACACTGTTTGGTAATATTCTCCTCATTCTAATCTCTATTCTAAACCAATATTACAGTACCCTTTCTATGACTTTTTTTTAGTAGTGTTTTTGCTACTGAGGCACCACAGGTGGGGGACACTGTTGATACATGAAATGAAATGATATATTGTGAAAGGATATTTTTTAAGGAAGGAAGTGTTCCAAGCCTAAGTTTAGGGTACCTCCCCAGCATTTGCCAGTTATGAGGACTGAGGAAAACCTGGAAAAATACCCAGTCAGAGAGGACGGTCCTGGCTGGATTTGAACCTCAGACGTCACGAGTTCAAGCCTTAACGACCTCCACCACCTGTGGCGGTTTTCTATGACCTTGCTTTTATAGCCCAATCTTCTAGCTCCATTAAAGCAGCCTCTTTGGTGAAGATCTAGGTAAGCCTACAAAATAGTCTAATTATCACATTTATCCCTTTCCATCCTCCATCTGGCCCTGAAATTTCTATTCCAAACATTATTCTTCTCTCTTAACCATTTTACTTGCATATTTGGTATTTTATTTACATAAGATCTGATTACACTTATGGCTATTTTTCCTTCTGCTACTGCTTTTCTTTTTTGATTGCTCCATTTCCCATTACTAGACAATCTAATAAATAATTAATTTCCTTGACAACTTTAATTTCTGTGCCCTCCCACTACCATTTTTCCTGTTTTTTTTTTAATTCTTTTTTTTTTCATCACCATAATCTTACATTTATTTTTTGTTTATCTTAATACCCCATTCTCTACAAAATGTGCCTATAGCTTCTAGTGATCATTTTAATCCTACACTTGTTAAAAAACCTGTTGACAAATCATTTGCGAATAGCATACCCGGTATCTCTTATATTACTTATAGTAAGTGAATGTACATTACTTTTACTAATTTCTTCATCACTAAATAGATTGAAGAGAACTGGGCTTTACTTACATTCTTGTCTTAGACCTACATTGTCATTCCCCCTTTCATATTTGATACAAAATTCATTTTTCTTATAAATATTTTGAATTATCTTTATAAAATTCTGGCTTACTCCTTTCTTTCCCAGTTTGATTCAGAGTGCTTCTCTAGAAATTATATCAAAATCTTCAAGTTCAAAAACAACAAATAGATTGTACTGCTTTTGTTACTAAGATATTTATCGACTAATATTCTAATTATAAAAATGTTGTGAACTATTCTTTTACCTTTCCTAAAGGCTTATTGAAATTCCAAAATTTTCATTTCTTTCTCTGCCTATTCTTGTAATCTTTTAGCAAACACTCCAGTGAAGACTTTCCTAATAATTGAAAGTAAACTATTCCTGTATAATTTGCTAGGTTCCTAATATCTCCTTTTCCTTTATAAATTGATCTTATAATTCTCACTCTCCAATTTTTTGGTATTTTTCCTTCTTTAAAGATTAAGTTCACTAACTGCCCCAATATGTTCAATCTGTTTAGGTCTTCTACCTAAGCTTTCCAACCATCCCCTTTTATTCCATCTATTCCACATGCTTTTTTAGGTTTTAACTTTTTGATTTGTTCCAATACTTCATTTGTAGTAATTTTGCTATCTAACAAGTTTGTTTTCCATAGATTATCAATATTCAAATTATCTTGTATAACCAAACCTTTTACTCCCAAAAGACCGTGAAAAAATTTACACCATTCTGTGGTGATATCGTATTATCCTTTCTTTTGCCCATTTTACCTGTCATTGCCAAATTGTCTTATCCTTCTTCATCATTGTCTAGTTTAACTTCTGGCTAAGCTTTTATCCCCACTCTTCCTTTTTTGCCTCTAATAGGCAACTGTATCCCCATCTTTCTACAAGGTTATTGCCCCTATCTGTCTCCTCACCATTTGTCTCCAGTGTTTTAGCCCTTCTTCTTGTTTATGAAAATTATTTATTATATCAGCTATCATTCACTTTTAGCTTCCCCTCAAGACACTTTCATTTTGTTTCCTGCTTTTTTAATGGCCTCCTCTATACCTAAAATACATTCTTCGGTTTTTCTATTCTCTAATGATGCTGACAAATTTCTTTCCCCCATACATTTCGCTTCTTGATTTAACTTTGTATGAAATATTTCAGCTGAATAATTTTTGCATCTGTATTGTTTTAATTGGGTACCTAACCCAAAATTTTGCTCCCTCCTACTATCTTCTATCATTTGGAGCTCCATTCTTAATGGGAAGTGATTACTTGTACTTATTATATCCATAATCTCAAAGCCTACTATATATATATCCACACCTAAGGTATATTACATATAATCTGTAACACTTCCCATTTTTGTTTACAAAAGTGGTTTCTCCTCCCTCATCTTTCCCTTTTACTCTATAGCACATCAAAAAGTTTGCTCTTCACAGAGCTCTATTAATTTTTTGCACTCAATATTGAAAAATTTGTCATTACTACAACACTTCTCTAAATTTGCTTCTATTAGGTCCCAAGCATTGAAATCTACCCTAATCTGTTCTTCCCCTATTCTTGTATTTAGATCTCTCACTATCATCAATTCTACACCTGTATATTTGTCCTGTAGTTCTTGAATGTTTTGTCTCAATTTAGTGGGGGGGGGGGGGAAAATAGAATCATAAAAACTTGAACTAGGTGGATTATAAACAATAGACACATTTGCATATTTCTTCCACATAGAACACTGAATATACACCATAGCACTTTATCCCTCGCAAATTCTTTACAAACAAAGTATTCATTAGAGTGCATTGGGCACAGAAACTTAAAAAGTTGTATTGGCAAAAAGTAAACACAATGCAAATGTTGTTTCTTATATATAAAAAAGATTTTTATCACAAACAAGAATAAATACAAGGGTAGGTCCATAAGTTTCTGGCCTAACCATTTTCTAAGTATGATAAAAGCAAAATTTATATTTCTCTTTTCAATATAGTTACCCTTTATTGCAATACATTTCTCACATCTTTGAATTAACAAAGATGTTAAGTAGTTGGAAGTCTTGAATTCAAAATGGGCATAAACAGCATCCATCACATCTTTGTCACACTTAAATTTTTTTCCTAGAAAATCCTTCTTGAGTTTTGAGAAGAGGAAACAGTCATTGGGAGCCAGATCTGGGCTGTAGGGTGGATGATAGATTTCCTTGAAGCCACATTTCTTCACAGTTTCCTTTGCAACAAGCTGTGTGCACAGACACGTTGTGAGGAAGGCGCACACCACCACTCAGCTTTCCTCGACTTTTCTCTTTGATGGAAGCACATAGTCTGTGAGTCTGTGCAGTAGGCCAGTGTATACTCCGCATTTACTGTGGTGTTCCTCTCCTTGAAGTCAATGAAGGGTATTCCTTCACAGTCCCAAAAGATTGTGGCAAGATCTTCTTGGTTTACAGAATGACATTGGCCTTTAGAGGCGGTGCTTTCCCAGATTTATGCCGTACTATTGATTATCTTTTGTGCAAGGGATCATAGTAGAGGACCAATAGTTCCATCTCCTGTAACACTGGTTTGCAGAACTTCTCTCTTGTTGCCATGGCAGAGCTCCAAAAATGCCTGACAACAGATGACTCGCTGCTTTTGAACTGAGGAAAGAAATTTAGGCACCCATCTTGCACTAACCTTATTCATTTTTAAATGTTCATGAATAATTCAAAGGACCGTTTTAGAAAGGCCCAACCATGTTATTATTTCTGTAACTTTGAGCCACTGGTCTTCCATAATTTCTCTCCACAAGAGCAATGTTTTCAGGAATGAGCACCTCCAAGGGCCAACTTGCATGCTGTTGCATCTTCAATGTTTTCTCAACCCATTTAAAAATTTTTGGGCCATTCTTTTATTGTAGAATATGGGGGAGATGCTTCCCCATATACACTGTTTAATTGCTGTTTAATTTTATTTGGAGTAAGTCCTTCTTTTGTGAAGAACTTAGTAACAGCAGTATACTCCATTTTGAACATGTCACAATCTTCTACACATAGCCTTCTTTATGCAACTCTATTTGAACAACTGAACACAGTGGAGTGGGAGTTACAGGTGCAATTATTTACTTACAGATAAGATATGACACCAGATAAAATTTTTGTGAAGGCAATAATTCTTATTAGCAAGGCTGGAAACTTATGGACCTACCCTTGTACACTATATATTATGGAATAAATAAGTTCAATGTTATAATTGCTTAAAAAATTGTTAATGCTGTGAGCTTGTGAATCATTTCTCCATTTCCAGCAACTTTGATAGTAATGCTAAATGTGGAAAATATCAGTACTAAAATACAAAATCCGAAAATAACCACTGATCTACAACAAAATAAAACATTTACGAACATTTTATAATATTAGTTCAAGTTTTCATAAAATAATTATACTCTGTATGGTTATAAATTTGCAAAGATTTTCAAACCTTGCAAATTGTCATATTTTGATTTCTCAAGCTTTAGAGCTTCATCATATAGAGGTTGTGTGACTCAATTCAACTTTCTTTATGTCTTTTCTGAGGTATAATCTGCCATTCATCGTTTACAGATCTTGTAAAATACTTTACCACCTCTTATATCAGTGCCAGTGGGATCACATTTTGCCCAGCCAAATGGAAGAAATTGTATGTAGTATTTGTTCATAGTCTTTGAAGAATTACTGCTGTTTAATGCAGTCAAAAAAACAATATTTCTTTGTATGGTACTGGCCAGAATAAAGTTTTCGCAAACCCTCATATTCTGTTCGTCCTTTGTAGATAAGTAGAATTCGTAGCCATGTAATTTCTTTGGAATATTTTCAATGTTTTGATTTCTTCTTCTAAAAGCTGTGTGGAAAGTCCTTAGCCCACAAACACATAAGCCTTTTGATCCCATGAGTTCCAGATAGTTTCATGAATCTTTCTCCAATTTTCAACTTTTTTATACTTAAAGTTTCTCTCACTGGATTTTTTATCTTACTTGTGTGAGCACAATTATCAGAAGTAATTTCCGCTCTGGGTGCTCAACTACAACATATTTTTGTCATAGAATGTTTCACCCTGATATTTTTTCTCATGTAATCTCAGCATTGCATTTAATTTGTCTGTATGCTTCTTAAAAGCTAGTTCAGAATTTTTCTTTTGTATTTGTTTTGTTTCTTTTCTTGCTTCTGTAGTTTCATTTGAGTTACTAGTCATGCCGTGGAAAATCTCTCTCATTGTGCCATTTGCAGTTTCATTATTCAGAAGTGCAGAAGGAACCAACAACTCATGTGATAAATTTTCATTCACAATGTAGTATGACACATTGTTAAGTTAAATATGGTGGAAGTTTGTAACAGTGATGTTTAGTGTAAGTTTAGAATAACTGGGTCGACTTTGTAACACATCACTGATAGTTTTTAAAAGAGGAAAACTAAGTTTCTGCAGCTAATCGCTCCCATCTTCAGTTCCAGTTCAACTGCCAGCCTCGTTCTTCGTGGTGGTTTGGTTTGTCTCTGGTGGCGGTTGGATGAACTTCTGTATTAAGACATCACTTGGTGGGATTTCAAAGTTAAAAACACTACATTTGTTCTTCCAGATATAAATGTTTTCCCAAACGGCGAGTTCTGTTTTCCCTGTAATGTTTTTAATAGTTTGGGATTCCTGTTTATATTATGTTTTTCATTCCATAAATGCCAAGCTACTGCTGATTTTTCTTCTTGTCTTTGTTTTAGGTTCCTGATGTGTTCTTTTGCTGGTGTTTTAATGTTTCTTTTAGTCTTTCCTGTGTAAATTTTTTCACAATCGATACATTCCATCTGATATATTCCTGATTTGTTCTCTTGAGGAATGTCCTCTTTTAGTTTAGAATTTAGTATATTTTTTATGGAGTAACTGTTTTTTGGAGTTAAAATAATGTTTTGTTTTTTGAAAATCTTTTGGAATTTGTAGAAGGTTGATGGATGGTATGTGAATTTTTGGTACATTCTATTTTCTTCCTTGTTAGGAATAAGAGTACTGATGTCTTTGATTCTTATTTTGTTCCTAGCTCTGTTTATTTTCTTATATACCACTTCTTGTTTGAAACCATTTTCTATAGCTATATTTATTATATTGCTCAGTTCTAAATCATATTCTTCTTTGTTCATGGGGACATTTACCAACTTGTGAGCAAGACTATTTAGTATTGCATGTTTATGAATAACTGTTATATTTAATGTAGCTATTAGTATGAGTAGGTTTTCTATATATGCCAAATGTTAAGTGGTTTTTTAACTCAATTGTTTTAAGATCCAAGAAGGGTAGTTGTCCATTGCATTCTCTTTCCATGGTGAATTTTAACAATTTTTCTTGTAGATTGAGTAACTTCAGTGCATCTTCTAGGTGTTTTTCTGGAACTATTGCAAAGATGTCGTCAGCATAGTGATACCATGCTTTGAACAACTAGGGGAAACCCTTCGTGATTCTAATTTCTAATGCACTCATGAAGAGATCCGCTAATAATGATGATAATGGACTACCCATTGTTAAACCAGAATTCTGTTTATAATATTTTTCATTAAAAGTGAAGTAATTTTGCTTTATGCACAGGTTAGTTAAAGTAATGTATTCTTCAGTTTCTTCTATTGTTTTCCCTGCTTTTAGCAACCAATTTTTTATATAGGTGTGTACATTAGTCTTGCTCACAGGTTGATAAATGTCCTCATGAACAAAGAAGAATATGATTTAGAACTGAGCAATATAATAAATATAGTAATAGAAAATGGTTTCAAACAAGAAGTGGTATATAAGAAAATAAACAGAGCTAGGAACAAAAAAAGGATCAAAGACATCAGTACTCTTATTCCTAACAAGGAAGAAAATAGAATGTACCAAAAATTCATATACCATCCATCAACCTTCTACAAATTCCAAAAGATTTTCAAAAAACAAAACATTATATTAACTCCAAAAAACAGTTACTCCATAAAAAAATATACTAAATTGTAAACTAAAAGAGGACATTCCTCAAGAGAACAAATTAGGAATATATCAGCTGGAATGTATCGATTGTGAAAAAATTTACACAGGAAAGACTTAAAGAAACATTAAAACAGGAGCATAAGAACACATCAGGAACATAAAACAAAGACAAGAAGAAAAATCAGCAGTAGCTTGGCATTTTTGGAATGAAAAACAAGAAACAGGAATCCCAAACTACTTAAAAACATTACAGGGAAAACAGAATTCACTGTCTGGGAAAACATTTATATCTGGGAGAACAAATGTAGCGTTTTCAACTTTGAAATCCCACCAAGTGATGTGTTAATACAGAAGTTCATCCAACCGCCACCAGAGACAAACCAAACCACCACGAAGAACGAGGCTGGCAGTTGAACTGGAACTGAAGATGGGAGCGATTAGCTGCAGAAACTTAGTTTTCCTCTTTTAAAAACTATCAGTGATGTAAGTGTTACAAAGTTGACTCAGTTATTCTAAACTTACGACACATTGTCTTCAGCTGCAACAGGTGCAGGCAGTGGATCAGGGTTAATTGAAGATACAATGCAATATTTCAACATTCATAATTGTATTAATTAAATAATAAAAGAAAAATACTATAATAAATTAGATAATAGAATTTAAAATATAATAATTTACTTACCTACATATATCTTATGCCCTCATTATTTTTCATAGCCTCAAGAGCCAGCTACTCAAATTTCTTCCCTCTGCTATGGATTTAAAAGACTAAACTGTTGATAGTTTATAACAGTCAAAAATACAGAATATTATGTTCCATTATTGTTTGTTTGCTTATTAATGATGTAAAAGGCCTATTGGTTTGATAAGGAAGCACAAGCATTCCACATGATTCATGAGGATTGGTGGAAATGTTAACAAAATTCTGCTGCGTGTTGCCTTCTTCACATAGCAGATAATAGGATAATTTCCAACAGCATTACATATAGTGATTCTTGTATTACTGTAGTAAAATCATAGGGAATGAAAATATTGGATTTTAAGGGATGAATTCTTACAGTTTTCTGCATCTTTTGTACTACATACCTAATTTTTGACCAAAATGCCCACTTAGCTGATTTTTGAGGCACAAAGACAATACAATTGAAGTTTAATTACTCATATTTGTGCATTTTCAGTGGTTATTATTTACAATTTATTTGCATGAATGTGTAAGTGAAAGATGAATGATATGAATATGTAATAATTAAAAATGTAATGAAATATATAATAATGTTAATATTTAAAATTGAATCTGTGTTCACATGATAGTTATATCAAGAAATTAAGCTATACATTTTTTTATATGTTTTCTTAGGATTTTGTTGATCACCTCCTTGGTCTAGTGGTTGGCATTGCTCACTGCTGGTTGGGAGGCTCTGGGTTTGATCCCCAGTACCTGCTTAGAAATATTTTGAGTTAGGGAGGTCTGGAGTGGGGTCCACCCAGCCTCATGATGACATTGAATAGCTACCTGATGGAGAGGTAGCATTCCAAGATTAAATGCCATTTGATAGTTTGTGCGGATCAAATGCCCCCTGCAATGCTGCACTGTGTCCATGATGTTACAAGATGGAGACAGAGGATGCAGTGATTGTGTATTAAGCCTTGGCCCTCTGGGGCTGTTCTACTTACTTTCTCAGCTAGTTATTTTTGGTTAGGAATTCAAAAGACGCACCAGTAATTTTTCAATATAGATTTAACAAGCTACAAAGACATTTAATACATTTTGTCAGATAAAGTTAAATTTTTTTAGATCTATATGTTTGAAGAGCATTACAAAACAGTATGCTAAGTAGTGATAGATCTATTGAATGCTGATTTAATCCATTAATAAATGTGAATAAACATTTATTTAAACTGACTTGATTCCTGTAAGGATTTCCCTCTTGCTTTTCAAAAATTGGATAATCAGCTGTTAAGCAGTAGAACTGATGGGAGGCAAGGTTACAATGTTGCCAATTGTACACTCTGGCCTTCTACTAGAGGTGGCCATGACCAGGCACATTTGTCTTGCTTCGTGACCATGGCATCCATGCTGTGATGTCAGCCATTGCGCGGCAGCAAATGAGCACGTGACTGCATTACATCATGGAAGCATGTCCCTTTGCTGTTGAAAATTGATAAGGTAAAAGCCACTAGCAAAATTACATAGTGAAATTTTGCTAATTGCGCATGATATAATTTTAATATTAATATTTTGTAAAAACTCATATTTTGCATTATTTCAAAAAATTACTTTATTTTTTTCAATTAAAATTCATGTTCAAAGGAGTATAATGCCCAAAATAAGCAAAGTATTGCAAATAAATGCATGAAAAGAATCTTTTGTTTTATCACTAGTCAGCAAAAATACTCCTACCAAGTCCATTTTCAGTTATTGTCCTTGTTCTCTTGTGAACTCTTTAAGCCTTCTCTCTGCAGAGCCATCAAAATCAGGATAAAGAGATGTATTAGCCAGTCTTTAGGTGTACTTACAGATTAATGTAAAAATGTCCCATTTGGTGTTAGTTATTTTTAAATTCCATAGCTCTATAGAGTACACTTCCTCATTCTGGAACTGAATACGTTTCTTGACCAGTTAGTAATTAAATAGTAAAATAAATTATCTGGATCACAAAATAAAGATGCAATTTCATGTGTGCATCTATTTTAATAAAACTACATCTAGTAACCTGTGGTATGTGAGAAGTATCATGAAAGAACTCTTTAATGTTGTCAGTAGGTCACTTAATACATACCTGTATAATTCATTATGGAAAGCTCAATTCTGTAAACAGTGGCTTTGGTAATTTCATACATATCTCCCACTCATTAGTATCAAACTGATGCAAAACAATATGCAATTGCTATCAAGATACAGCCATACTTCAGGATATAGGGTGCTCAGATATCTACTTTATATATTCTAGCAGTGCGTACCTTTCGCTCATGTGGAATTCTGTTTAAATTCGCAGTTTTCATTTATCAGTGGTGTGCTGCTGCTGTTATAAGCCAGCTACATTTTAAAATGTATTTTCAAATACCTGTATATAGAGATTTTACTAATGAAACTTTTTTTCCCCAATGCTAGCCATGTTTCCTTGAAGTGGGGCATTTCCTTCTCAGCTTGGCAGTATTGTAGCTATCTGAGGCCAGGCAATAATTCATAAGGTTAACATTAACCCAATGGGGATGATTATATGATATGAGGGTTTCTTAAACCTAATAAAACTACTTAATTAGACCATGTACACCGTGAAGTTCTTCCTAACCAAGGAAAAATACCCATTGAATATCTGGGAATTGAATCCAGGACTCCAAAATTAGAAGTCAGGAATGCTGACCACTAATGAAACATATAATTAATTAACAATGAATACATAAGAACATTATACATTATTATATAAATAAAAATTATCCTTTAAATACTTTTATTATTTATCTGACACTTTGCAGAAGTTTAACAAAACTGGAAATGTTTGTATAGCCTTACGTGTATAAACTCGTTTTTGTACCTTATAGAAAAAAGTGCTTGTAAAACAACAATCAGTGATATTTCATTGTGGAGTAGGAAACTGGTGTAGCTCCAAATGTGCATGTGTATATATTCAAAGCTACATTTTTTTTTTCCTTGGTTGTGCTGCTTTTTTAGTTGTCTTTATTGTAAATTTATAAGTCAGCATATTCAAATGATACCAAGACATGTGAAAAAAACATTGTTTTATGTTACAATTTCCTCAATTTTAATCTTTTTAAATTACAGTGCTATAAAATGGAAGTTTCAGTGTTAATATAGAATGTGGTTTTTGCATACTTATTGTTGGAACTACACCTAAGTGAACTGATTCATAGAAATTTGCAGTAATTGCTATTTATTTGCAGAACAATAATAAAATTGGACACTGTTATGTGTGTGTGTGTATATATATATTAATGCATCCATCTTTAAGTGATTTTTCAAAATTTGTACCCCACCTTACTTTTAGAACACGCCCCCCCCCAACCGTAAAAGTATATTTCGCCGAAACCTATCTCCTTTGAATTTACCTCATCCCGTTGCAGGCTCATATCCTTGCCAATGCTCTTAATGTAAAACCTGTGCGCTAATTATGCCATGTCATTCTGCAGCCCTAATTTATCCAGAGGATTTAACATTTCTTCCTTTGCCAGCTGTTCTTCTAAGAACATCGTATATATGTTATTTTGTAAGTTTTGCAAAGCATTTTATATTTGTTTAACTTCTACCAATGTTTTGCTCCTTATAAACAATCATAGACATTCTGTTAAAACCAAGTCTCCCTTGCCGGTTGCCCATTATGCCTTATCTGACTGAAAGGATTAGCTCTAAAAGTTTACTTAGAGATAGAGAAATGACAGCTATATTTTTACATAAAGTGCTTATTCCACCGGGCTTAAATCTTGCGTATATCACTGGGTTTAAATCTTACATATTAATTTTTTTCCCCACACACTCTTGTAGCTTGTTTCATCTATTTCCATGCATAATGTTACCTTCAATATTCAATATTTATTTTTATCAGCATCACTTGTTTTCTTGCCATAGAAGAACTGTAGTAGTTTGACATATAGCAATTACAAATCTGTGACCTTTTCTTAGTGTCTTTTCTGCTTTTCTAGTTACTGATCTCTCTCTCTCTCTCCACTCACATACCCACACAGACACACACCTTTATTGCTTAAATCATGCATATACTGCAGATGAATACTGCACAGTTTGTTCTTTCAGTGGTTGGTGCATGCATGACTGAAGATGGTTGATTGGAATACATGATATCATTCTCTATTTCAAATGAAAGTTCTGTTCACTATAAACATTGAAATTGTATCGTTCTGTATGAATGTTTTGTGACTGGTTATTTTCTTCTCCATCTGACTATACATACATATCAGGTAGCCAAAAAGGCAGTAGGATGAGCATAAGGAAGGAGGGGGAATAAGATAACTTATTGTAAGAGAGTTCACCAGAAAATCCTGCATTTTTTTTTCTGTCCAACTTGAAAATAAAAGCTTGTACTACTCCAAAAATGTATAGAGTATTTACTGTGAAACAAATTACTTACATTAATCCTTGGCAGTGACATGACCTTTAAACCTGAAACCTCACTTCCAAATTATAATTGGAATCAGAGCTCTTTATCATATAACAGGGTTATCACAAACAAATAATTCCCCCAAATCTTACTTTCCTCCTTTGTTGTATGATTGTTTGCTTTCCACATTTTGGATGTTACCACATAAACTACAATATCTGCAAGTTTTCTTCTATAACTTAAAAGTTCTTTCTGGCTAAAAACCTTACAATAAAACCCCAAACCAATTCATTTGTACTTCGATTGCTATAGTACAGGGGAAACATGACAACTTGATGGGAAACTTTATATACCAGATCATTTACCAAATATTTATTCTTGTCAATGTGTTCCGGTGTTACGCATGCTGATTTAGATTTTAACACTTTTCTCTTTGAATGTTATGTTTCTTTTTCTGTAAACACTGTGCAATATCTTGCTTGTGATAGGAAATATTTCGATACTGATTTAACTTTATACTGTGATACGAAACATTTTTTCATCACTATTAAGTTATAGGACTCAAGTTTCTTCATTGTTTTGGAAAATCAGTTATGGAAAACCTCTCAATTTCTATATAATAATCGCTTGTTTTTTTATGAACTCTAAAATGTTTGGAACATCATCCTTCTCCTTAGCACAAGTTTCCCCTCCCCTCAACGTTGCTGCACATGGGTACCATTTCTATGGCACAATATCACAGTCAATCATCACATTTATAAAGTATATCAATCTGTATCTAACAGTAATCTATAGATTTTTCTTAAAAATTGGTAGCTTGGAGTTATTAATAGCATAATGAAGTTATTCGAATGTTAGGGCTTCTTTTTTGGGGGGGGACTGTAAATTTTAGCTTTAATTATACATTTTACAAAACTGTCCACGCATCATAAAAAATACTTGACTTTGTACTTTCTTTTCAGGAGTTTTCATGGCACCAGTTTCTTTAAATTCATTGTACATTTTCCATTTGGTTTTGCAAATACTCCAGTGAATCCTGATGTGAATTTAATAATGTCCACAATTGCTAGAGTTGAATATTACTTTAAAAATGCAATGAACACATTAAGTATTGACTGCTGATGTCCATTTTTTAATACTTTATCACTTTTATATTTTGCCATGTTACTTGGATAAGTGATAAACCTTGTTCTATTGGTTCCTTATTTAGTGAGGCTCCAAGATGTAGAACATATCATACAACAAAAGGAATTTATGTTAGCGACTAAAGGAGTAAGGACATGCACTAAAATTTAATTTGCATTGGTATTGAAGTAATCCACTATGTAAAATAAATGAGTAGTTAAACATTTCTTTATACAATTTTTAAACACAGAGTTGTTCTTTTGGTCATCTAGCAATTTGAAATAAGATGAATAGGTATCATACACCTGTACTGTAGAATAATAGCACCCCTTCTGGAAGAGTTTAATGAGTTTTCAGTTTTATGTAAATTAATTCTAAGTCTAGTATCATAATCATGCACTATTTACTTGTAATTAGCTATAAAGCTATTCTAATTATCAGCTAGATTGCCCAAAAGTGATTATAAATATATTTTCTGTGAAGGTGAGAATATTAATATTCTTAAATAAGGACCTAAAAGGGTGTACCACTTATAATTCTTTGGGTTCTCTTCTGCAGAATGAATACCTTATTAACTTATGCTGAATTTCTCCAGAAAATTTTCCCATATCTCATAATGGAGTAAAAATATGCAAAGTATACTGTTCTCAGTGTACAACATTCTTTATTGCAATATATCTGATAGATACCTTTCCTATTTTTTTTTTGCATTGATATAACTGTAATGCAGAATAACTCCAACACATTGTAGCTTCTTAAAATCCTTTGTAGCACCACCTAGTTCATTACTGATCAACTTATTTTTATTTCATTATAAAGTGAAAGTATCTGTGAGGTGCATTGCACTAGCTCTTGTTGCTTATTGTTTTTTGTACCCTTCATTTCTGTCAGTCACGTTTTCATGTATACAGTGTCACAGCAATGAGAAGTATTCTATCAAAATGACCCCAATGACTTACAGAAATATATAA
Organism: Metallyticus violacea; assembly: GCA_030762175.1. Classification (NCBI taxonomy): domain Eukaryota; kingdom Metazoa; phylum Arthropoda; class Insecta; order Mantodea; family Metallyticidae; genus Metallyticus; species Metallyticus violacea. The sequence continues at coordinate 262,852,063 of CM060846.1, read as the reverse complement.
GAATATGATGTTATTACAATTATTTGCAAATTTCACTTAGTCTGTAATGAAATAACTGACTATATATCACTGAAAAGATTCAGTGCATATTCCAAGGAACAGCTCTTACAAAATCTGCATTTGTTTTCATGGAAGAACTAGAGAAAACTCATTGATTTAATAAAAGTTTAAAATACTTGATGTTTATTGTTTACCTATTTATTGTGAACATTTTTTTCTTTCTCTTGTTAAGGTATGATAGTGGTGGGGGTGGATTTCCTATAATAGGAGCATTTATTACTTTAATACATATACTATATTGTATTTAGAAATAAAATAATGAATACTACAATAAATAGAACACTAAAATAACGATTATGCTGTTGCTGCTGATGATAAAAATAAAATATTATGCCTAGAAGTATTTTCAAATAGCACAAATCCATAAACATGGCCAGTGAAACAATGGGTATTGGGCAACACACTGCATTACAATTCCTGTCACTCTGCCATTATGCACTGCCCTCTGACTCGAAATATGTGTGGCACTGTGACAATTTGCCATCACGTGGGAATTACTTGGTGCATCTTGCTAATTCTCTAATTCTAATCAGTGTCCCAGTGAGGTAATATGATGTGATAAGTAAAACATAAATTTATAAATCTGCCAGCTTATGTGATTATGCAAGATAAATGCAGTAGCCACAGAAATGTTACTATTTTGTCTTGAGGCATGCTGCAGTTTTCAATCACTGACAATGACAATTAATACATGTGTACGTGTTTACAGCAAATGTAATGAATAGGTAGTGTATTTTTATGTATTTAAAGTGATGCACCTGCATGTTAAAATATACACACACACACTGGATATAGGTATTTTACAATTGAATATTTAACGTTTGGTGTTATCTTTTGATATACTGTTAAAATCAGTGCCACAGTTTTTGCTTATAAGTAATACCTAACAATTGCTGATATGATATGATCGTATATTTTCTTTTCTTTTAATCTAAGTTTTATTCACTTTTGTGTTTTGTTGATATATTTGTTATTCAGTTTAAAGATATACTGAAATAAAATTTGTAACAAAACATTTTAGGGAGGGACATGATAATTAAATTGGAAAAATAGATTTGAAATTAAATTCCTGGACACAAAATTGATCTGTTAGGTTTTTACTGCATTTCAAGTTCTACCAGGGCGTGAGTAAACTGACTTCTCTGAAGAATATCACATATAGAAAACGTAATACCAAGCATACCCTATTCAGATACACAAGTCAAATCATTCCATGCAACTCTTTTATTGTGTTGTTTTAAAGGTAAATTCATCTAACCTTTTGTGTGTTCATCTTGTCTGAAAAATCTTTGTCCTACATACTATGTGTGTGTATAATCTTGCTAAACATTTATTGTATTTTCAGGTTAGCCACCATCCAAAATGAAAATCGTAACCAGAAGGTGGAGAATGAGGCACAAATCTCACACATTTCATTTGAAAAATTCTGGCTTTCGACTTGATGTAGACTTCTCAGACTTTGATGCACTTGAAGGAAACTCTGCAGTTAATGAGGATGCAGTGCAAGAGGAAATTGAAATAATTGATATAACAGATTCTACAAGTGGCAGTGAAAATAATCCTGGGGAAGACCAAGCAGAAATAGCAGATGGAGATGATGACAACGACGATGATGATGATGATGATGATGATGATGACGACGATGATGATGACGATGACGACGATGATGATGATGATGACGATGACGACGACGATGATGATGATGATGATGACGATGACGACGATGATGATGACGACGACGATGATGATGACGATGACGACGACGATGATGATGACGATGACGACGATGATGATGACGATGATGACGACGACGATGATGACGATGACGACGACGATGATGACGATGACGTAGTAGTAATAGAAGAAGAAACAGAAGAAGAAGAAGAAAAACAAGAACAACAACAAGAACAACAGCAACAACAACAGCAACAACAACAAGCAGAAGGACAGGTAACAGAAGCAGAAGAAGAAGAAGAAGAAGTAGAAATAATAGGTGAGGTAAGGGGAGGGATCGAAATAATATTAGGAAGCGCGAGAGAAGAAGAAGAAATAAGAGCGCGGAAGAAAAAAGAAGAAATGATGATAGAAAGGAGAAAAAAAGAACAAATGATATTAGAAATATTAGAATCAAATAGAAGAGAAGAAATAAAACTGAGAGAAATAAGAAGAGGCACAAGACATAGAATGGAAGATGTTGATATAGTAGGAGAGGAAGAATGGAAAGTAGAATCAGTAGAAGATGCAAAGAAAATAATGGAAGATTTAAAAATGAAATTAAGAACTTGGCCCAGAGTGCCAAAGATAACAGTGACAGAGTTCTTCAAATCAAAGATGGAAATAGCAAAAACAAGACTTTCTATCATTGAAGTTACAAGTCATCTTCAGAAATTGAAGGAACGTGTTCCTTGCACTGTAAGTATTGCAGTATCATAATTGTAAGTAAGCTGATCTGTTTCTTAAAAGCATGTTCTGTTAAAGATAGGCATTTTAGGTGGATACTATGAAAGAACATTAGCAAATAGTGAATATTCCATAAAATAATAAGCACACAATTATAGTTGCAGTTGAAGTCTTTCACTTTAAAACAATTATTGCTTCTTTTTCCATAAAGATGTATTTGTACTATTTCACCATTAGAAATGTCTGTAGGCCAAACAATTCTATGAGTGTGATTTTTAAGGCAACCTTTAAAATTAAAAAAGCCATTAAAGCATTTATTAAATTATTTCTAATATAAAATCCTATTATTTTAGTCAGCAGGGCTATATAATAACATGCCATTGGGGATGGAACAGCTTGTTAGTTAAAAGGATTTTAAAGGATTAATATAGGAGTCATTCCACGACAATTTGAACGATTTTAAGCAAAGCTTTTTCTCACAATTTACTGTATGTAATTTTTTCTTCTAATATCAATAAATAACTTGACTTGAATAAATGAATACATCTATTTTCATACAATTAACACACTATAGGTTTAATTATGTTGACACATTTTTGGCACATTTATGTAAAGAATATAACAAAAGGAAAACCTATAAGTGACTTAAGGATACCTACATTCGTGCAATTAAAATGATATAATAAAACAACCTTCTCATACAATCTACAAAATTGATTGATCTAGGGGCTTCAGCCCTTCCAGAAGGTACTAGTTCCATTCTTACAACCATAAGAACTCCATCCTCCAATTCCCAAGGGAGGATCTTCCCTGCCTCTGCCCTCATATCTCCATATGAATCATAAATTATAACTTTTCTTCTCAACTTAATCTATAGCTCCATTATTCTTGAAAATTGTTTTTTCCTATTTAGATCCTATTATACCTTTACATTAGGACTTTAGGTGTAAATGATTTATGAAATATTACATTGCCATTTCACAGTAAATGCTGTATAATCATAATTATTTCTCTTTAAAACTGTCTTAAAAGCATGCACCTCACCAAAACTTAAAATTATGTTTTGAGAAAACTATTCATATGAGAAATACTAATTTGTGTTTGTTTTAAAGCAAATGAATATGCTTCTATTCTGTAGCAATAATGTGATTTTTATAAAATTCTACAAGAAAATAATCAAATCCAATTTTCATTTCAGTATAGCATATTTCATGGTTTTAAAATTTTAAAAACTTACCATATAATCTTTGTATATGTAGAAGCTTATGGTCAAATTTTGAATTTGGGAATAGAGATATTTCATGAAATAAAACATGCCTCAGTATCTTTGTGCAGACAGTTACAACACCAGCACAAGTTTCTGTGGCAGTATGTGTTACTTCAAGACATTGCAGCATTGACTTACTCTTGACAGCACTCATAGAGCTTCTTGTTTCACATAGTTTGCCATCTTGATTATCACTTACAAATAAATATTTTTAACAGCATCTTCCATTTGGAAGCTGTCGTAACAGAGTGAACTGAAAGATTGCTCTTGACAGCTTTGATATTTTAAAACAGAACCTGTAAGTTTTCACTCTCTTTTTTATAATCATTCTTCGTGAATATGCTAAAAATTCTGACTGTTTATATTTGAATTTGCCCATTTAAAAAATTTCTTTGAGCTTATCAGATCCTTATTGGGCTGAAGAATGGCTTTCATGGCAAACTGCTTTACGGTTCCTTCAATGCCATCACTGTCCTTTTCATGTGCAACAGCAAGAAATTCCATTCTGCATTGAGGTAAAAATCTTCTCTATTTAAATATAAATTCAAGTAGATTATCTTATTTTTGTACTGGAAACTAGTCTGGTCAGAAACAAATATAATTTTATTTTGACAATTGATCTGTGTTTGAAACAGTTAAAAAAATTACATTGAAAGAAGTGAATTACAATTGTGTCATGTTAGAATATTCAGGTATTTCATTAAAATTCTTGTGCTGTAATAATTTTTCTTTTGTAACATGAGACAAGTGGATGTAAAGTAACATGGACATTATTTTAATGAACTTCCTGCACAGTCTTGCATCACCATTGAATTTTCTGAAAAGTGACAAATCCTAAACACTTGTTGGACTTCAAATTTTCTTTCTTTTCAGCCAAGAATTCAGCAATGAATGCTTGATTAAATAATGTTTGAAGTTATACAGAGAACTTCTCTAAAAAAAAGTGAACAGATTTCTGAACTGTCTCCAAACTAGTTCTGTCGACTGTTAGCCACACTTTGTATGTTACATGTGCTTCATATATTCATCATACATATCTTGCAATGTGTGGGAAAAACATTCTACACCTGGGCATTTTGAACATTTTTTGAAATGACAATCTTTGTAGGGGAGTGGCACATGCAAAGATATCTTCATAATTTTTAATGGATTTTGATGTATTGGCAGTTTGTGTGCTAAACTTGTCTTCATCGCTTATTAACTTTACATTTTCATGTATTGCACAAACACATCCATGTCTGAGAGGAGGGTGGAATGCAGTGTTAAGGTCTTAAGTTTGTGAATTTTGAAAAGCTATTTGGGATATTTTTCTTTGAACATTTGATGAGTCTTTCAAATTACAACATTAAGCATTTCCGTTTCTGAATTCTCTGTCAATTTTGTACATTTGCTGCCTGTGATGGCATGAATTCTTTCTTTGAGTTTTGTACAATTTCTTAACTGTCAATTGTTTCATTTTATAGTTTGTTACTAATTTTGAACTCTTTGTTTCTTTAACTCTCTTGCATTTTTGGTCAATTTCGATACATGATATACCGTTGGTTTAATTTAGCTTCCTTGACTGCAGGCTCTGATTTAATTTGGATACTTGACGTTTTCTCTTACATCTAACAGAAACTGCCTGCAAGTTCTTCAAAACTGATAGGTTGATCATTGTTGCTAGACAGTGACTAGAAAAGTTCCCTGTAGTTTCACTTCAATGGTACTGTTTTTAATAAGGAGCATGATTTCCACTGTTCTCAAGAATATTCACCTCTGTTTTATAACAGGTGATAACAAATTCTTAGTTTTTATTTCAAAAAATAAATTTCTAGTCCTCTTAAGTACAGCCATTCACATGCCGTAAATATATCCATTTCATGTTGTGGTTCTATATATTAAATGGATTAAAACAGTGATCATGTCTGATTTTACAGGATTTCAAAATATTGCTTTAAATTAAAGACTTTTTAAAATATATGGTATCAAAACAATGTGATATGCATATAAATAGTATCATTTTCTTCCAATATTACCATTCGGCACCTGTTTCATAATGCATAATGTATATTCTAGCAACACAGTTCTCTACAAGTTCAACTACTTTATGCACAAGGTCGGTTACTTTGTAACACATGTGCCGTGATTGCATAGAGTTAGCACTTCCTATATACTGAAAAAGTGCAGCTGCTAATGCACAATAGACAGATAGAAAGACAGGAAATCAATTTTTTTCTTAAGAACCACTTGCATTCCCAAAATGAAACATTCAATAAATTCTGTACATTTTTTTCAGTGTTTTCAAATTAGAACAGGAAGCTCAAATCTTCAGTTTAAAAATATAATTGTTTATAAAAGAATGTAGTATTATAAGATGTAGATAAAAACTCAATTAAATGATTTTAAACTATGTTCATTAAGTTTTAACATGAATATAGGTTACATTTAACAATATATGTATGTCAAAAATATGAATTATTAAATCAATTAGCTTGTTTCAATTTTTAAAAAATATATGTATATTGTAACAAACAACCTATACATAAAATTTTGCAAATTTCTGAAAAGGTTATATTGCATTATCATCTGGTTTGTCGTGATATTTCCTCACATATTTCCTTTATGAATAACAAAATGGTCATTTAGGCATATTTCTTTTGCAGAGGCAAACTGTTGACTTTCATACAAATTGATTATAAAATTTGTGAAATGTCAAGTTTCAATAGGGATATATAGCATGCTTTATATCACTTGTAAGCAGCCCCACCTCTGGGCAACAATTGATCTTTTGTAATTTGGGATTGTCATCAATACCTTTAGTTAAGCTATATGCAATTACTTTAGCACAGTATTTAACATTTCTATAAGTAGTCTTTGAGCTTGGTTAAAAGCTCTTGTATCTGAACATGAAAGAAAATTACCTTTATTCTTTTCAGAATTGTTGCAACTGTTTAAAACTTACCAATTCATTATTCATACAATTCGTTAATTGTATTTATATATCAATTTAACTCAAAAAATGTTTTAATTTACTGGATAAATTTTTTGCTGTAATTATTAAGGGACCTGTTATTTTCTATAAAAATTGTATTATTCATTTGATCAAAAATATTCTGCAAATTTTTTCGTGATGCACAGATTCCAAGCATTATCATTAGTTAAATGTGCAATTAACAATAATGCAGTGTTGTCAAGAGTTAGACTGTTAAACTGATAGGTTAAATTTTTGTTAGTGCTAAATATTCTGAGAAGTGTGATTAAACATGGGCATTATGATGATTGTTATATCTTCAAGAATTTATTCTGAGGGACTACAGAGCTGACTTACAATTAGTTGTATTGAAAATATACAACTATGTACTTCTTAGTATATACATAAGAAGAGGATCATTAAAATTTATTAATGGGTTAGAATGGAATTATTGTATCAACTTCTTAGTATATACATAAGAAGGGGATCATTAAAATATATTAATGGGTTAGAATGGAATTATTGTATCATTGTGCATATTGAGGATCATAAGTATTTTCTTCTGTGGGGTGATTATATATTTTTATTTAGATATTAAAAAATGCAATCACTTTCAGATATATTTGTTAGGTTCTTCATTAAAAAACGGCATACCACTGGAAAATAAATTAAGCATATACTCAATATAATGCTCAGACTGTAATTTTTTAAAAAATGCGAAATACTAAGGAACTTTTTTTTTTTTTAAATATTTCCTATTGCCATCTATGGTGTAAAATGTGAATTCAGATGCAATGCAAGATAATGATTTGGCAAGGAATGCTATGTGGCTAATCGCTGGGGGCAGCTAATCACTGTACTGTTTACCCTAAAAGGTAATGAGGGAATTTTGAGCAGGAAATCTGGATTGTAGAAGACTTAGCACTCTTCTTTTGTAAGAAAGGGGATTGATACCTTCTGGATATGGCAAAGATGCAGATCCCCCATAATGTATGATAGTTCTGAAGATACAAAGCTTGTTTTTTTGCACATATTTTTTTTTAGGTGTATGATTTAGGATAGAACCTTGTTTAAAACTAAACCCATTTCATTGTGTATTTCTTAGCACTAATATGAATGTGTTCAAGAGTAATTATGATGTGGCTAGAAATCAATGCTTACCTTTTGCAGGCCTTGAGTTTTCTCATACAAATGCAATAGTTGTTAATTTATTTCACAGGCTTGATTTAATAAACTCTTCCATTGTGAATAAGGATATAAGTAGAGTAAATGTAAAGGTTTCAAGCACATTTTACAGAGATTTAAGAATGTGACACTTACCTGTATTAGATAGAACTTACTTCACATAATATTGTTGCGTTCGGAAGGGAAGTAAAGCCATGTGTCCTGTGTACATTTACGGCACGAAAAAGAACCTCAAGCCTGAAAGAAGAGGCCTCTGAGCAAAATTTGGCGGCCGTTTCACGCCCTGAATTGAATGGGATGCTGATGACCTGAGATGTTAAAGAGCATCTGTAAATAAACCAAATCAACAACACAATATTGTGAATCACACATTATTACATGCAGATGGTAAATTATCTGTGCATGAGATATATAAAACTATTAAACCCTCGTATAATATAACTGATTCCATTACACCATCTTTTCATGGGAAGCTGATTGCACCATTGTTTTTGTTTTAATAGTGTTGAACATTCATTTTTACTACTAGGCTACAGAGGTGGGGGTCACTGGTAATACACAAAATGAAATGATAAATTGAAAAAGGAAATTCTTTTAAAAGAAGGAAACATTCCAGGTCTAAGTTTAGAGTATCTCCTCAGCATTTGTCATTTATGAGAACTGAGGAAAACCAGGAAAAAACCTGTCAGGGAAGATGTTCCTGGAGGGAATCTAACCCCAGACCTTCCGCTCACAAGTCCATGCATTAATAGCCTTGGCCATCTGTTTTGTGATTTGTTTATTTACGGACGCTCTTTAATATCACAGGTCATCAGCATCCCATTCTATTCAGGGTGTAAAATGGCTGACAAATTTTGCTCAGAGGCCTCTTCTTTCAGGCTTGAAATTCTTTATCATGCTGTAAATGTATGACACAGGACCCATGACTTTACTTTCCTTCCGAAGGAGGCCATACTTAGATTTTATGCCCGAAAAAAATCCATCGATCCTGGCCGGGTTTGAACCCGTGATCTTGAGTTTAGGAGGCAAGTATGGTTACCCCTACACCACCAGGACCGACTTTGGCCATCTGTGTTTGATAACCACAGATTTGAGTAATAGTTCTCAATGCAGTAAGGTTAAACTATTAATAACTTTCTAACGGTATTTCATTTAAATATTCAATATATTTCCTTAAAAAATAAAACTCTGAAGGTAAACCTGAACAGGTTAATTATTGTAAAATCACTTATTCCATGCCACAAGTTCATAGTGAATGGGGGGTGGTGTGTTAATACTGGTTATTATGGCTATCAATTTATAGGACAGTTAAAACATTGAAACCTTTTGCAATGGGAAAAAAAAAATTGAATTGATTTCCAATACAAAAAACAAATTTTTTTCTCCAAAGCTGAGCTTAAAAGAACTAGTAATTGTATTTCTTGTTGGTTCTAGAATAGTATCTTAGTATCTTGTCACATAGTTTCTTATAATCCACATTAATACAGAGTTCAGCTAATACAATCACTTTCAGATTAGACGAAAAATACTTGCTTACCTTACTGTCAGGAGTGGTTTGGAGAATGTTTATTGCGCTGCTCAAGAATCTACGAATACTATGACCTTTATAATGGTCACTTGGAAGGTTTAAGGTGGCATGGGTATGTAGGATTGGGAAATACCTACTGGGGAAGTATGAACCAATATTTATATCTTGCACAGAGGTGCAAAAACAGGCATTACTGAATAGCTAAAAGAGGTTGCATTTGATTGTGCCTAAAGTCATCCAGTGAAGAAGGATGTGACAGAATTTGTAGGTATATTGATACATATGGTCATATCAGCATTGGAACTGCCATGGGTGGCCAAGGTCATTAAGGTGCGAACTTGTGAGCGGCAGGTCTGGGGTTTGAATCCTGCCAGGGCCATCCTCCCTGACAGGTTTTTCCTCAGTCCTCATAAATGGCAAATGCTGGAGATGTACCCTAAACTTAGGCCTGGAATGTTTCCTTCCTTAAAACAAATCATTTCCCAATTTAGCATTTCATCTAATGTATCATCAGTGTTCACTGCCTGTGATGCCTCAGTAGTAAAAATGGGCATTAAATACCATTAAAAAAATATATCAGCATTGGAGAAACACCTGGTTTGCAGGAAATTCATATCAGAATTGTGTGAAAATGGCACTGGAAAACTGGGACCACTGGCATTTTTCACGGCCCATGGATAAAAATCAATTTGATGTAGGGATTACTGCAAAACAATGTCGGTCCTTCCAAACCCATATATATCTCTTTGCATAAAATTCCATAGCATGAACATATGAAGCATAGTGGCACACTGGAATTATTTTGGCAACATGTCATCAAATACTTCATGAGGCCTTCAAGAAATGTGTGCAAGCAGGGTATAAGATGTGTGATGTTATAGGAGTTCTTTTATTACTTAGAATTGAGTCCTTTACTTGAGATGCCAGCTACTTGAAACCAGTATGTCAACATCAACTGCTGTAGAACCAGACTTTGCTGTTTGTCATCCACTTTACTCAGGACTGTAAAATTCCCATTCCCATCTTTTGTATGACAGTTTCTACATTAACTGGGCTGCAACTGTAGGTAATTGGCATGATGAACTTTCAGAAGCACTCACATATCTGAAATGGCCTGCAAATTCCCCCATTTGGAGCCTAATTGATATTTTGTTAATCAAACTAGAACAAAGCTCCAAACAGACAGCATCCATGCAATCTGCCCAACCTGTACAATACTTTGATTCAAGCACAGTTGAATACTGAAATCTCTTTTGTCCATAACTGTGTCCAGTCCCTGCCCATATAAATCATAGTTGTTATGGTAATATTACACACTAATAGGTATACTCTCATCACTGGTGACTAATTTTGGTCCATTGAGCTTATTATTACCTAAAGGAACTTGTTACTAATGCCAAAGTACTTGAAACTCATTTATTAGATTCTTGTGCCCAGGCTATAGACATGCACGGGAACGCTACTAAGTGAAGAATATATATGACATTTTTGTGTGAATAAATCAACCACTAGTGCATATGTAGTATTTGTGCATATTTGGTATTTATTGAGTTGCATTCAAAAGATAATATGCTTTCTCTTACTGGCTATTTGTGCAGTATATAGAAATGCTTAACCTTTTCCTGGATATGGACGTGTATAGATGTCCAGAGTAAAATGAGCCTGAGTGATATGGGCATTTATACATTTGCAGCAAGTGCTGCAAATCTAATGATTTTCAACCCATAGTTGTTTTAACATTTATTTAAAAATAAATTGAAATAAATTCTATAAAATAGATCAACCTTACCTTTAAAAGTTGTTTTATGAATGATACACCTCAAAGCAAGGGTAGTGACATAAGGGTACATCTCCGCAGTCACCACAAATCATATTGGTTTCCTTGCTTATACCCCTTTTGTGGCATATCATACATTTCCGAAATGGATGCAACTTTTTTCCCATAGACAGAATCTTTTTAGGGAAGTATTAATCCATCAGTCTGAGGGTTGCAGGGTTTTAGACTTACAGGCCTCTGAATTTGTAGCTTTCAATAAGGCTATGAGCAATCGATATGCTAAAAATCCAGATATGTCATTGTTTTTAGTGGATTTAGAGCTCTCCAAATTACCAAGCAATTGTATATGGTGATATCCAACATGTGAAAAAATAGTTTTTGTACCATTTTACAGTGTTTTGACTCTCTAAATTAACCCAACCCATATGCATATTTTATTCATATATAATATAAGGCTTGAAAATTGTCAATTTTGGTTTTGCCATCTAGCTGCAATCAGATAAATCCATAACTTCCCTTCTATCAAGCCAAGCAATGTAGGTCAAAGGTTGAAGCTGACGCACCTCCATTTTCCCTCTCTTTAGAGCCTGTACATTCATATTCTTTTGCATTCCAATATGATTTGAACGTACTGTTCGAATGATATTTGTCATTCTTTGATATAAAGTAATAAATAACTTAGGGGAACTGTACCAGCTATCTGGATGTAGTCCTACCCTGATCAAGAAAAGACTCCATGAGGTGCGTGAGTATGGAGCAAGATAACTCCAAGCCTTTTTCTCCTGTGTTGTCAGTCCCTTTGCCAGTAAATACAGCTATTGTATAAATACCCTGATTTACTTTCAGAAAGATTTTGTTTTAATATATTGCTTCCAACTCAAGCAGCCCTTCCAGAGCATCAAGCTTTCACCAACAGTGACCTTTTCACCAGGAATGTAATTTTCTTTAAATTTTGAAATATGGTAATCAAAAATGGGTCTAGTTTTGGGTAATTTATCACTTATGTTTTCTGTGCTGGTGAAATGAAGAAATGGCAATATAGACGAAAACCTGTTGTTTTACATGCATCTTCCAAAAATGAATTTGCTAGCATTTCATCTGTAGAACAGTACATGCCTAATATAGGTTTTCGAATAACACCCATGAGAATAATTATCCAAGTAGCTGGTAAATCTCATTCTGTGTTATATCTGACCATTTCTGTATTCTACCTTTAGGTCCTAATTTGCCTTTTGAGGTCAGATCTTCGTACACTTTACACTCATATGCATTTGTTTCAGTAACTATGAGAGCTACTAAATCTGCAGTAAAAATTTTGGTAAGAAAATCAATGGTTTGCTATGAGTTGGGTATGAGGCTGTACACCAGAGATTGTACTCTGGAAAATGTGTCTTTTTGTGCCGCCATGGTTTTTGGAACTCCATAACACAGTCTGCACTAATACCTGCAGGAACAAAATCACTTTCATCTTCACTGCTGTCCACATCCTCAACACCAGCTTCAAAATCTGAAAACTCTGTCTATATACAAATCACTATCATGTATCAAAAGTTCCGCAATGCTCTCTGAAGTTATTTCAGAAGCTCATACCCTTCCTAAATGAGCTAAAGCTATACCACTGGTTTAAGCCATTATTTGAATTGAGAATATGAAGTTTCTAACTCTGTAATTCCTTGCCAAGTGAACTTTGCCTTGTTAGAATTTATTTCAAATGAAAATATTCTCAATAAATAAACCCAAACATGTGCCAAGAACAGATTCCAGTATCAAGTAGCTTATTTGTCTATCTCAGCAGCTGAAAATTGTACAGCTGACCTGAGCATAACAAGTTACGCTCAGTGTGTCATGCAAACATAATCATATAGATTCAACCTTGTCTAGCATTTATGTACATAAAAACTACTCTCTTGGATAAGCAGCATGTGTGCAGCGTGCTTGTGTTCCATCAAACATTTCTCAATGTACAACATTTATTAAGTGCTGGCTCAGCTACTCAGTTAAAAATAGCTGAGAACTTGCAATGCTACTAAACACGAGTTTTGAATTATATTACTCTAATCCCCTGGCTTCTGCAACATTGCAAAATATTTGCATTTTATCCCTTCTATAAGTACTTCATATAAACTAGTATTCAAGAGAGAAAGTAGAGAACTCTTTTAGCTCTGCAAATTACAATCATTGACACAAAAAATACACTCCAAAATTGAATGATTTTTTTGCATTTTGCAAATAAATACAGTATAACTTCTTGTTGTTGGCTCATGCTGCATTTAATGCCCTTTAATACAGTTTTTGTTTTATTAAAATATGATAAGAAATAAGCAAAATATAAAGTGCAGTGATTTAAATTGCCAGCAAATTTAAATACTTATATCTATTTATTGGGCATCTGGGAACAGTCAATTTTTTTTTTTTTTGACTGATTTTATTTATTTATGGACACTCTTTAACAGCTCAGGTCATCAGTGTCCCATTCAATTCAGGGCATGAAACGGCCGATAAATTTTGCTCAGAGGCCTCTTCTTTCAAGCTTGAGGTTCTTTTTGTGCCCTAAATGTATGACACGGGACCCACAGCTTTACTTCCCTTCCAAATGTCGCCATACTTAGGATTTTTATGCCTGAAAAAATCCATCCATCCTGGCCGGGTTTGAACCCACGATCTTGGGTCCAGAAGGCAAGCACACCACCAGGACCAACAGGGAACAGTCAGTGCAGGGTTTAAATGGCCTTTGGGCTACAGGTTAACAGAGACAAAATGACAAGAAATATATTTACACAATGTTTAAATTAATATTTAGCATTCGTGATGTGAATCAGTATTCCTAATAATAACCAAATACATAATAGAATTCACAAAATATATAAGCTCTATGGAATTCAAAAACTTAAACAATGAAGAATAAATGCAATCAAATAGTAAACTTATATACACATGTAAACAAGGAATTTGATAACTAACATAGCATTAAACTTGTATTACTTCATGTAATGGAGCATGTTTAGAAAGTAAAATAAAAAAATGTTTTTTCTCTTCTCTATATGTATTGTTTGTAGGTGATAAACTAACAACCAGGCACATAATCATCTGATAAGGTGTGTACACTAACAAGAACATTATAATGAGAAAGAACCGATAAAGACTCTACACTAGTTGTACATATTTTAATAAATTTCCTTTCTTCAACAAACAATTGAAGGGTTCAGCTTTAATAGAATAAATTTAAATTATTTGATTTGTATAGCTGTATAGGACATAAATTAATTCTAATATTTTTCTTAACATTATAGTATTCCATATTAATTTGTATTTTGTATCTACTTGTATTTTAGTACCAGAATGATGTTTGTTGAACTTTCTTTATCTCATTGTTACACATTTATTATTTATATTATTATTTATTTATTAAATGTATTTTTTGGCATCAGCATCATGTTCCCTTCATTAATGACTATGATCAATACTTGTACAATACGTCATCAAGTAATAAATATAATATTATGGTTATTTTTATCATCATAATCATTGTTGTAGTATAAAGTGTAGGCTACTTAGATTTCAATGATTTTCTTAATTGCAGGTTCAGATACAGGAGAGCGATAAACTGGATCTGCAAAATCTCCAGAAGCAGATTGATGTGGAAATAGCAGCAATGGAACAATACATTGAAAAAGCCCGCCCGTAAATTGTTGCTCTCACTTTCAGTACAAGTGTATTTGGTATTTGTTTGTGTAATCTATAAATTGTACTAGACTGGCCTTCCTTTCTAGATCTAAGCTTGTTTTACATGTTATGCTTTACATCTATGCTTGTTTTTCTGAACAGTTATGTTAAGATGCTATGGGTTCCTATATGTTTTAATGTGTGTGTGTATGTATGTGGAAGAGAGAGATAGAGATATATAAATATAGAGAGAGAAAGAAAGAAATACTCAACTACTGTTGACAAAGTATCTTACCTCTGGCAATCTTTCAATGCATACAGAAATATTTTCTCTAAAAATGCAATAAAATGTTAGAAAAAGCAATTTATTGCTAACAGAGTAACCTTTAAGGAATTGTAGTAAACACTTGATTCACTAAATGGGAGATATGATTAATTATAATTTTTCATGGTTTAGGGTGGGATGGCCAATGCGAAGCCAAACTAGAGTTTGGCAACCCACATTTGTGAGTGGCAAACAGCGGTTCAGAGTTTTTGTGACATAATGCCATCAATTGATAATGCACAGCTATCTTTTAATGCTGTGCTTTGCAGGCATAGTATTATTCATATTTGACTTTGTAGGCCATCGCTTGCTTAGGGAATTTTGCTGATTACATTTTCATGGACCACTAGTTAATTTTCTCAAGGTGTCACCATGGTACCAGTGCCATTTTAATAGAGTATATAGTCTTTATTTAAACTCTTTTGGCTTTATGACTCTAATATTATTTTTCTCTTCTTTCAACAATTAATTTGCTTTGTTTAGAAATAATTCTGAATCTACTTTGTTCTGTGATTCTGAAACTCTAGGCCTATCATTGTATATTGCAAATATGTGATTAAGGTTATTAAAAAACAAACAATTCCAAACATAATGACTG
The DNA here is from genome assembly GCA_030762175.1 of Metallyticus violacea. Lineage (NCBI taxonomy): Eukaryota > Metazoa > Arthropoda > Insecta > Mantodea > Metallyticidae > Metallyticus > Metallyticus violacea. Next base: position 262,836,310 of record CM060846.1, on the reverse strand, counting down.
TTGAAAGTATATTCTGCAGTGTGGTAGTTCTATCTGGAGTATAAAATAATAAGATTGTTTTCCCTTGTAACCAGTAACCTGTAGTATGATGAATGTAGGAATCCACACAGTGAAATATTCATAAAATCTTAAGGTAGATTAAAATTAAAACTACTTAAAATCAGTTAAAACTTAAAAAACACCTTGATGTCCCACTCTTAAAACTTTTTAAATTAAAACTGTGACATGTTTTGTGAGGCCTTTGTCAACCATAGAACGATTGACAGTTCAAACTATGTTGGATGTGTAAGTGACTGTGGCTGTTCTGGTGATCTTTAATGAACTTACACACAATGGCTACCTCTGGGATATAGAAATTCATGAGTCTATGCTCATACTTCTTTATAAACATTTTTTCTCATATATTAAATTCCTTTGGGTATTGAACTGCTTTTAACAATGTGATGTCCTTCTCTATTTTGTGGTGTTCTTTCCAAAAATGTGTCCACCACTGATTTTTCTTTCTGTTTGTGCTTAATATTTCTTTCAATCTAAACCCAAATTTCTTTTTTGTCTTGCCTTTGTACACTTTATCACAGTCTCTACAATTAATCTTATATAAGCCAGAATTTTCTTCTTAAGGTCTAGGGGCTATTTTATTTAGTTTCAACAAATTGCCAACACTGTACCTATTTTTAAGTGCTAAGGTAATGTTGTGACCACCTCCTTGGTCTAGTGATTAGCATTGCTGAATGCTGCCCAAAAGGCCTGGGTTTGATTCCCGGTACCTACTTAGGAATTTTTCTAAGATAGGGAGTTCTGAAACGGGGTCCACCCAGCCTCGTGAGGACAATTGGGAAGCTGCCTAATGGAGAGGTGGCGATCTCCGATCTATTAAGCCAGAATATAGTGATCAGCAGGATGTGGTGTGCTGATCACATGCCCCCTTGCAATACTGCACTCTGCAATGAAATCATGTCTTGGAGGTAGAAGACACATTGATCGTCGCGGATAAAAAGGCTTCCAGAAAAGGTAGTGTTGTATTGTTTAAAATTGTTTTGAAATTTATTGTTATGTAAGGGTGGTAAGTGTACTTAAGGTAATTTTTTTCTTTAGATAAAGTGCTGAGTATAATATTTTGTTTAATTTTATTTTTCCAATGAATCTATTTTTTGATCAATCATGTTTTGTTAAATCCATTATATTTGGGTGTTTCTATTACATGTATGTTTTCTTTGTTATACTCCTCCTTATTGAGAGGTACATTGTCCATTCTATACCATACTGTTAAAGGTTGCTTCTTTATGATGTCTAGGGTTGAAACCATGAGCTTTTATATAATTATCAGTGTGAGCGTCTTTTAAGTAAATCCCAAATTCCATCTTGTTAATGCTTTTTATAATCTTCAAATCCAAAAAAGGTGATGCTTTCAGTTTCTATAGTGAATTTGATCATGAGTTCCTGTAAATTTAATAGTTTGCACCTTTTATACATCTGTTTTGTACAATGGCATAAATATCATCCATATATCCATGCCAGGTCTTAAACGTGTAGGGAAAGGTTTTTGTGATGTGCATCTCAAAGAAGCTCATAAATAAATCTGCCAGGAATGGAGAGAGAGGCCTACCCATAACTAAATGTGAATTTTTGTTTAAAGAACATTCATTCAAAGGTAAAGGCCTGATCTAAACATACTTCCATAAGTTTTATATATTATTTGATGTGTGGATATCAACCATTTTCTTAAAAGAGTTAGTTTTCTTTTTTGGAATGCTGGAAGAAAGAGCTTTTACATCAAAAGAAACTAGTGTGTCATTTGAAGATAACTTGTAATCTCTAATTTTGATAACCAGATCCAAAGAGTTTTTTTAAACTTAAAATAGGAAATTTTGGAAATGTATTGAAATGTGTGGATAACCAATTTGCTAGGTAGTATAATTAATGATTGGTTTCATACTTTTTCCGAGCTTGTGTATCTTTGGTAAGCCAAAGGTTTTGGCTAAACATAGATTTGGTGCTTTGATTTTGTACAGATGAGATTTTGAGAATAGAGTACTTTCTTTTATAGTGTCTTTTGTTAACTTTTTGCATTTCATTGAAATAAAAACAGATCCACTATATAAATGGATAAAACTTACATAAAACGAAGATATGTTTCTGGAGTAATCACTCACAACTTCAGTTGTTGACAGACTACTGTTACAGGAAATGGTGGTTGGATAAAAATTTTTCTTCATTTTTCCAATGTATCTCTGACCACAATCTGCACATTTGATTTCATAAATTCCTGGTTTCTGTGCTGTTGGTATGATGTCTTTTACCATGCAATCTAATAAATTCTTGATATTATATTTGTTCTTTAGGACTAACATTATTCCATGTTTACCAGTTAGTGAAGTTTTAGTGTCACCTAATAGTGGACTCATTTGTATATTATTCCATGTTCTTTGAAAATCTTCTTGAATTTGTTGTGGTAAGTTGGATGGTATGTTAAACCTTTTGAATTGTATCTTTCCTTGTTCTTTAGTGTGGGAACTTTTGTTATCGATTTTTGTTTTTTACATTTATTGATAATTTGTATTACCATTGATTATAGTGGTCTTTATTATCTGTTGGTATTCCATTTTGAGCACCTACAGTCACACCTCCAACATAGTTTGAACCGTCAGTTGTTCTATGGTTGACAATGTGAGCAAGGTTTCAAGAAACATGTTCCAGTTTTAATTTTAAAAGTTTTAAGAGTGGAACGTCGTGAGTGTTTTTAATGTATTAACATGATTTTAAGTAATTTTACTTTTAATCTACGTAAGAACCTGTAGTATTATACATTTCATGAGTCATTGTCAGTGACACCTTGAAACATATTGTTTACTCAAAAGGTGAGAGCAACACTTTTATAAATTGCGGCTGGAATGGCTTCTGCTAATTAGCATTTTCTAGTGTCTTCTGAAAGGCAGTCTTGAACTCCCTCATCCCTTTTCAATTGTGGACATACCTCTGAAAAGTGTGAACACTATCTATAGCCTTGCTGTAAATGGCAGTCATTCATGATATGAATTTCACCATAATTTTCTTGACTGTGTTTTATTTTTTGGGAGGGGGTAATTTTTAATAAACATTTTTCTTTCTTCTCTCCAGATTGATAGGCAAAACATGTATGGAATTTTGCAATTAACCTATGATCAAGTATCACCAAACTTAAGTGAATCAGGGGCCACCTGACTACACATTCCAGAACAAAAGTGTGATTTCATGTACACCAGTATGCAAAGTCTCTATACATACAAAGAAATCAATTCAAAATTAAACATTATATGCAGATGTGCATTCATACATTCCTAGCACACCTGAATATGCACTTTGAGAGGATGAAAATAGTTCTGTTATATAAGATAATATCCGAGTTCAGGTTTTTTCTTTTAGTTTAATATCTCATGTCAGCTACGAAAGAGTTATGTAATGCATTTTAGGAGATATGCAAGTTGCATATGGAAAAATATGATTGGTACTAGCCATAAACTAAAGCTATGCATCACCATATGTGCTGGTATTGATGTAAAGAAAAGATGTGGTTTGAACAAATCCAAAAACAAAAAATGTCTTATGTTTGGCGACAGTATTTATCTTCTATTAAGTTGAAAATTAAAGATTTTATTTTAATTTTCAATTTCTCTTTGCCTTATTTAAATTGTATTTAAGAAGCTATAGACAATGTCATGGTAATATATCCTATCAAAATTTATTAAATATATTCACATTATCTCCACTTATACAACATTTGGCTATATTTTGGGGGCAATCACTCCCTTTAACAGCTGTTGACATTCAATGCAAAGACTCGAGCATGCTGGTGTGTAATCTAGTGGTGCCATTATATATTAAGCTTAATAGATTCTTAATACATCTAAGTTATGCTTAACATAAATTATTTTAATAGAAATTACATATACGGACGACAAAATAAATGCAAACCAGAGTTTCCTTTCTATCTATAAATCTATAAAAACAAGGAAGAGCATTATGTTTATCAGATTGAAAAGAAGAGAAGAAAGCAGTGTTGTAACTTAATCTACCACATTTGTAGGAGATATAGGTCTCCCTAGTCATTAAGACGCATTGTTTTTCATTATTCCTGATTAAAAGTAAATGTTGACTGTATTTTATGCATATGCATAGATTTGATGTTTTTAGTGTTGATGGTAAAAGCATTGCAATGAGATATTTTTGTGCATATATCTGTGACACCAGATTAAAGGGACATAAGCACACTATACTTTAAGATAGCTGAAAATCATTTTTAAACAGTTTTTGAATTGTTAAAAGAAAGTATGGCAGAATATGCTGGATTATATTGTGCAAGGAACTCAAATAGAGAAAGGAAAATTAGGAATATTTTGTAAATTTCAACCAGATCCCTATTATGAATGAAATATATAAACTTCTTTATATTCATATAATACCAATGAATACAAATTAGGAAAATAAAAATGTACCACTTTCTCTTAAACATATTTATCTCTACATTCATTATGCATGTTATGGGATATTACCAAACTAAGAAATTTACATAAAATGCACATTAAATGATTTGCATTGTATATTATTTACTTTTTGGGTAATGCTTTGTTTTTGACTTTGATGAGAGATTTGGATAATTGTCCAAACAAGTCTGGGTTATGTGCCAAGAAACGTTAATAGGAAACATTGCCTTCTGGAGAAATGGACTTGGTTGTAGATGGTCTGCAAAGTATCATCCCATTTATCATTATTTGCTATGTTGACCATAGATGATCTCTAAGAAAGACTGATGATCATGGATGATGAAATGATCAATAAAGCTATTGTTTTATTCCCTGCATCCTAAAGAATTCATATGGTTCCTAAGAAGTATATTCCTATGAAGAGTAAATAAGACATAAGTTGTGCTGTTTATTTTTCCTCTAGAATAAGTTTAAAGAATAAATAATTATAAGCTTTACTCATATGGTATACTTCTAAAATTCATGTATGGATTTGCAAATATAATCCATTCAAAATTCTGCTTTATCTAATCTAGGATGGTGCTATTAATTCAGTATTAAATTCCAAACATTTGCCCCTTTACTCAGGCAACACAGATGTATTGTTTGAAGCATTTAATGTTAGTATTATATATTACTATTAACTTTTGTATTAGAGATTTATTGCATTTATTTTATAAAATGTTGTGTTTTGTGTTCTCCTAAGATAAGATTTGATATATTGAAAGGGCTGTAAATCAGCATTCTTTAATAGAAGAGGAAAATGAATATGCTTCTGTATTCACAAGTCAGTTATGATTTACTTTCAGCAAGAGGTAATTTTTATGGTTATTCAGGTAGCTGGGATAACCATTTCTGACTTTATGCAAGTGGAAGCAAAGGGCTGATTTTCTGTTTAAACGGACATAAAATTTATAATATAGAAATATTCTGGTGAATAACTTCTTACTGTGATTGAAATAACACAGTGTGATAGAATGAAAACTGAAAAGCGCATATTATTCTCATAGCAGCAGCCATGAACATCCTGCCCATAACATCCTGCAAAGATAAATATAATAGTTGTCTAATGCTCATTGTTGTGTAAGTGCTAATAGGGAGTACTCTTGATTGATATGAATATTGGCATCTCCAATGATTTTTTTTTTCTTCAAAAAGATTAGAATGGGTCTGCAATTTCACTCAATTTGATTCAACATCACAAGGACAATTAAAAGTAGTGTGAGCCTAGAGTTCCAAGATTACTGTTACAGGTGAAATTGTGCTTAATATGTAACATATAACATAACTGTGATGCTCTCCAATGAGAAAACAGGCTTTAGGAACCAGGATTCCTTAGGGGCTATATTGGCAAATAACTTTTAATTCACTGTAAGGCAATAACAAAACATTAACCCATTCACATTATGATTAAATACCCTTACTGGGTCATAGAAAGCAGATTTAAATAGCTCCAAAGGATTGTGGGAAAAATGTTCATATATGTAAATCTATCTAATCTGTTGTCTAACACACTCTTATGCATCGCTTCCTATTAAATATGGTGGGATCGGTTTTGAAGAGACATCCTTTCCATCTTCAACCAACTTGACAGCTCTCCTACAGTTACCTACTTTTTGGTAACCCCAAAACTTCTCTGCAAAACATTCTGTGAAAAAACCAAGAAAGTGAAATATAAGTGTCACTAAACCAACTCTATATCAATATTATTTTACTACTTCACTGCAAATAGCTTCAAGAGTGTTCATATGAAACAACAAAACATATTCTTTTTAATTGTCTGTAATCACAGGTTTAATTTTTTTTCAATTTGTTATTTGGATCTGCATTTGTATTGCCTCTAAAATGTAAAAATTAGGAAATTAGCTTAAACTTCCCCCTTTCCATTTATTCTTTGAATACTGGTGTTTCATACACTTGTTTTTACTTTAGGATAACCGAATTCATTATTTTTACACTTAAGATGTGAGGATAATAAGCGCAAATTATCCCTTTATTTCATCTGGTGTTTTGCACCACTTTACATAATCATTTTTGGTTTTTTTTCCTGGATGAATCATTGAGCTACTTGTTGCTTATTATTCTTTACATCAAAAATGGTGTCAAACAATAGTCTTATATATTGCAAAACTATGGAAATGTAAGTTCGGGATTCTATATAAAACTGCTTTATTAGGACTTGGCAAACATTATTGTATTCACTGAAAGGGTAAATGTTTTTTTATTTTTTGGCCATTTCCAATTACTCTCTTGATTTTGTGTCAGAATTCTTCCACATTTCAATGATTCAAGTGTATCATAATCACCTTTATTTCTTTAGCCACCATTTACATAACTAGAATTATTGTCACTGCCACTCCCTGTGCTTTTTAAACCAGTTTCAATTAGCTTCTTTATTGTCTCATCATAACAGCACCTTTAGGATGCCATGGTGAAAGATGTCAATAAACCAATTTTTCTCATTCATGATTAAACACAAACTGATGAGAGATAAGGGTTCCAAACACCATTTATTTCTGCCGTTTGTTTATGTTAGTAAAAGCCACCTCTCTGGTCAAACAATAGTGCATGTGTCTCTGTGGAGTAGTGCAGTGATGTGAGTCCACCTCAGCATTTTATTTAAAGGCCAAAAGGTACTCTGTTACCAAAACATATCACATGATTTGAAAGAAAAGGGTGGTGGTAAAACATTCATGTACTGTAATCAATATAAAGTTAGCCCGTTTAAATTGGACACTTTTGCGTGCTACTTGCTCTGAGAATGTTATCACTACTAGCAGAATTTCCTTATCAGATTTTGTATCCTAAAATAAATGCAAGATGGTGAGTATAAGCAACAATTTCTTGTGAATACAGTTTGTGCCTCTCTATAAAATATATTTTATAAATCACTGGCAAGTTCAACTGACCTTTTAATGCTATTTTAGAAATCATATTTAAACTTTTAAAATGTTTACTTGATAATTAATGGATATTTAGGGATTATAAAATTGTTTTTAAAATGGTGTTAAATGGGAAATAAAAAAGCAGAAATAATGGCCTGGCCTGTGCATTAGCTCCATGTAGAGCAATGTGGAATGCATAATGTGTACATTTGCATGCACACACTATACAAGTAAAATGTAATACAGTAAAATGCATTGTACTTTTCAAAAAAAATTTCTATATTAAAGCAGTGTTAAATATTATAGGTTTCCACAGCTGATTTTCGGTTTAATACGCTCAGTTTCTAGGTGCTGCTGCTATAGCACAATTAATTTTGTGTGAAATGTTAGCCAAAAAGTCCCAATTTTAAATATTTATAACTCGGTAGCACCTGGAAACAAAGCCTAATATTATGAAATTAGTGTCGTTCATTAGACATGCTTGAAACATTTGTAATTAACATTATTTGAAATTGTTCTGAAAAGGGTGAATCAAAATAATTACTTGTTCAGTAATGTGAAAAGAGTAGAAGATATTTAACAAGCAAAGGGAAAAAAGTGATATTATGGTGCAGTGTTATGCATTAAAAATGTTTTATCCATGCAATTAAAACTGTTATATTTGTAGCATATTTGAAAATACTGCATGGCAACAAAAAAGTAATGCATTGTATATAGTAGTAATGGCAGTGCAATTTGCCATAACTGCTGCCTTTCCTGCCAAACTTCATGGAACTTTTTCAGCTGTGGACTGGATATAGCCAAAATTCAAATGAATGTGCCAAAATATTTTTGAAAATGTTACCTATATTGCACAAGAGAGCACTAATGCATATTAGTTCATCAAGAAATACTTGTGGAATGCATTTAATATACCCGAAAAATTAATTATACACTGAAATTAGGAAATTCAACAGTTGTATAAAAGATGCAATGTAGGGTATCTTTTAGTAATGTTAGTAATAAAGGTTGTAAGGATACTTTATGTAAAAGTTGTTTGAACTTCGGAAAAAGCAAGAGTGCCAAACAATGTACACTGATATAATTCTTGGTCAGTGTTGTCTTTAGATCGTTAATCAGTATCACTGTGTACTTAATGTTGATGCTGGTATGGAATTTAATAAATATCATTGTGTCAATGTTATCTAGTATTTTATATTTTAGAGACTATGAACCATATCTTTGTGAAGAAAAGTTAAAAATAAGAAAGATGAAAAGTAAATGGTGCTTTTTCAGCATTAGATGTGCCTTAGTTAGGGATACAAATTTACAACAAAACTAAATATTGGGAAAAACTATTCAATTTAAGCATTTTATGTTTATTGTGCTTAATCTTTTTAACTATATAAAACTTACTGAGAACAATAAGGATATTGAAGGTCAGAATGTCCAAGATTGTACAAGATACAAAAAATATTTTGTAGTTTAGGCAAGCAAAAGAAATGGCAAAATTTTAAAACCATGTAATGATTAACTATTCATACGAGTATGTATTTATAAATATATTTTAAATATTTAAAGCATTGTTTAACATAATATATTACTTGTTTATACCACTGCATTTATTTTGTGAATTACATATTCTGACACATTATATGCCACTAATATAAAACTGTAAGTTCTCAAAAAATAAATTTTTAAAATGACAGTTTGCTCATTTATGAATACTAGCATAAGATAACCATTACACAAAAAGTTCTTATGGAGTCTGTGCAGACAAATGAAAGAAATAATTAGAAAGTGAACAAACAGGTTGCATTCAGAAAATGTTTCAGACATCACATTATTTTAAGCTCCTAAAACAAAATAATAGTGCTTTGGTAACATTAATGAAAATAGCAACTCTTCCCTGCAAATTAATCTAAGCTCCATAATCTTCTAGTAGTTAAATGTTCATACTACCTTTATTTGTTGCATACTTCAATTGAATGAAATGGATGTGGTATTGCATATAAGTACTTTTGCACATACAGTTCTAGAATATGTAAGCAAAGTTGTGATACATGAACAGTTGAACCATTTTTCTGCCTAAATATACTGCTACAAATCCTCTATGACTGTTGGTCCACAGAAGGCAGAAAATCAACAAACAGGATAGGGTAGGTAATAATTAAGGTTTATATAAGACTTCATGAGAAGTAAACGGGTTGTTCAGAAACACTGATGATCTTAAGAATAGTGCTTATGCAAAATAAAAGAGTAATTTAGAACATGTTTATTTCAATGTGGAAACAGGCAATCATGCTCTTTCATGGATTCTGATAACACCCAGGAAAATTGGTCATTTGATTTGTCAGACACTGAAGATCTCTGCCTTCAAATATAAAATGCATGATAAGGTGACCTAAAACATTATATATTTGTTGATAAAAATGAAGCAGGTTAAGCAGTATATAATTATTATTATGCATAGGGATTAATATAATAATTAAGGTACTTATTTAAGACTTGCGTGAAAAATATACAGTATTTCAGAAACACTTATTTTAAGATAAAAAAATAATTAAAACAGTTGATTTCAATTTGGAAACGGGCATTTGTGCTCTTACTTGTGTACTAACCATACCCATGAAAATTGGTCGTTTGATTTGTTGGGCACTGATGATCTTTTCTTCCAATATAAAATTCATGATAAGGCTGATCTAAAATATTTTTCCTTTAAGTAAGCCCAGGATGAATTTGCTGCTAAATTAGCTGCTAGCTGTGAAGTCACCCTCCTCTTTAGTGCTTTTACAAGATATCAGAAGCAATTACAATCTCATGCTTTGAGAGTGGAAGATATACATAGTTAATAAATACAAACTATCCTCTTTTTTATTGTAGGAAAACTCATAAGAGTGCGGGTTTGATAATTTATGCTAAAATAGCATATAAAGTACCACTAAATAAAATATTCAAAATTTGCAATGAAAAGACATTTGAAATATCAGGGATAAAATTATTCACTGAACTTGGATGCATAACTTTTTATGGCATATATAGGTCTCCTAGTTCTAAAATATATAACTTCCCCAAAATACTTAAATTTGTTCTTAAATAAAATTATGCAAAATAATGTGAATCTTATTCTACCATGGATTTCATTTATTGCTGTGCCATAGATAGTGTATATGCATAGTTCACTTGCACTGCGATGACCTCAGTATTATTCTAGTAGCGGACTAACGGTGAACGAACCGCTCGAGGGTACATTTATCAGTTGTGTAATACTGTGTCAGTTGCTGCCGTTTGTTTGAGCTGTAAAGACTAGGTTTGTTCAATGTGCATCTTGTCAGTCCTGGTGGTGTAGTGGTAACCATACTTGCCTTCTAAACCCAAGATCGTGGGTTTGAACCTGGCCAGGATCGATGAATTTTTTTGGGCATAAAAATCCCAAGTGTGGCTTCTTTTGGAAGGGAAGTAAAGCCGTGGGTCCTTTGTTACACATTTACAGCACAATAAAGAACCTCAAGCCTGAAAGAAGAGGCCTGTGAGCAAAATTTGTCAACCGTTTCACGCCCAGAATAGAATGGGATGCTGATGACCTGAGATGTTAAAGAGCATCCGTAAATAAAACAGTTGAAAAAAGTGCATCTCACACGTGAAATTTTATTCAAAACATCTGCATTGTGTGTGAATTACATTAGATCATTCTTATTATTCTACTGAAAAGCTTACTGAAAAATTCACGCTTGAACAAAGAATTTTTTTGTATGTTCACATGTAAAAACTGAATCATGCAAACAGGTATATAGACAGTTTCAGGAGAAATTTCCTGATATTTCAGTTCCAGATAGAGAAACTGTCAGGAGTAAGGTTAATAAGTTTGAGACAATGGAATCGCTAAGTGCTAAACTTAAGGGGGAAAAATTTCCAATGGAGGAAAAAATTGACAAAATTGGTGTGTCATTCAAACAGAAGTCTAAGATGTGTTGCACAGCAAGGGAGTGTTTAAAAAAAAACTGTTCATAGAACTGCTAAACTTTTAAAATTGAAACCCTACAAAGCGACTTTAGTTCATGAATTACAGCCCCATGATGACAAAAAACAAGTAAATTTCTGTTACTGGATTTTACAAAATATCAAAGATACTATTGACCCACATTTAAGGATTTTTGTTACATGAGGCATTTTTTCATTTAAATGGTCATTAGCCGCACAGAACAAAAGGTATTGGAGCACAGAGTGTCCTCATTTTACTCCCCAGTCAAATAGTGTGCTGAGCATGCATATGCGCAATCTATGGCCCCACAATATAAGGAATGCTATGTAGTTGGTGACAAACATTGATGTTGGCAACAATAAATTTAATTATTTATTTAAAAAAAGCTATAATCTAAAGGAATGCCTTACGTCCTGCTAGGGTCACTAGTCACTGGAGTTCAACCTTAGATTATATTATCATTAATCTAATGAAAATAAATATTCCACATTCAACAATGGATTTCACATCATAGAACCCTAATGATTGATATTATAAATTGCCAAATTCAGGTAGATAATAAATTCATGATTTTTAGGGATACAAGGGAAACCAAAACAATAGAACAAATGAAAATTGGTTTTGAATAGCGGGAATTATCACAGTGAAATATAGCATAACGTAAATCATTATTGAGCAAATCACTCAAATTTCACTAATTTTGTTCCACTTACTTGAACGTGTTTCAAAGGCTGTTGCCTTCATCTTCAACATTTTTCCACTGTCTGCTTCCCAGTGTGATATTAAGATGTCGCTCTGTGGATTTTACGAACTCAGTGATGAGGTTAATATTGTTTGGGAGATTAAAATTAATCAAATTTTCCTTGTTTTTGTTTATGAATATATTTTCACACAAGGTTAATTCAATAGGTTTTTAAAGAGCTTTTAAGAATTTTGGTTCCTTTTGGAATTCGTGGTTCTTTGCAAAGAAATGGTCTACTATTGCTGATTTTTTCATGTGTTCCTTAAATTGTATGATTTTTTTTGGCTTTGTTTAGGCATGTTATATTGCAGTCTTTGCAACTGATTTCATGGCAGAATTTTCTCTTTTGTGTTTTTAGGAGGTTGTTTAAACTGCATTTGTTTATTGGATCTCTAAATTATGTTTACCTCTTTAAAATTCTTCTGGAAATTTAGGTGTACCCTGGGTGGAATGTAAATTTCTTATATATAAAATCTCCTTTGTAGCCTTTTAGTGTGTTGATACCTTTTATTTGTTTTTTTTTTTTTATTTTTCTATTTCCTTGTTGACCAGATCTATTGCGTACAGCAGGGATAAAATTATTCACTGCTATATCTATGATTTTATGATTTTCCGAATCGTATTCTGTCTTGATTATTGGTAAGTTTGTTAATCTGAATGTGAGACTATTGATTGTTGTTTTTTTTATATAATTATCTGTGGGGGGTATCTGTTCTAAATATGCCAAATTGAAGATTATTGTAATTTTTTATAATTTTTGTATCCAAGAAAGGAAGAAACATTTTTTCTATTCCCATTGTGAATTTAACAGTGCTATCTTGTAGGTTGAGCAGTTTTATTGCATCCTCTTTCCATTTTTCATTTAATATTGCAAAGACATGCAAATAAGTTTACCAACATTTGTATATATGTAAAAAGCCTCAACTAATTTTATTTCCAAGAAACTTGAGCACATATCTGCCAAGAATTGGTTAATGTTAATATAGGTAGATATACATTACATAAACATTTGCTTAAAAGAAAACTTAATGCCTACTTTCGTAAGGAGGATAGTAAAAGAAAACGACAACAAAACACAAATAACTGCCAAAAAAAAAGTATTGGAAGTGGAAAAAATGAACCACTACAAAGGAATAAGTGAGTTGGATTTGAAGAGCTACATCTAAAACTGGCACCTCAATTAGGCAGAATCTTAATGGAGAAATCTTGAAGAATCTTTTTTGAGGTTAGAAATGCTCAAGTTAAACAAAATAAAAAACTAGACAACTGTAGACAGAAACAATGAGAGAATATAATTAAGAAAGTAATTCTAAAAATAATGGAAAATGTAATAAACCAGTCAAATTAACACTTTTCAAAAAAAGAATTGCAACTCTTATACGTAGGGTTAAATTCCTGTTTAGATTACTTAAGAAATATAGAAGAATATGTAGCATACATCGAAATAGCAACTTTTAACAAACCAGATGAGGAAAAAAATAGAATAAGATTGCAATGTGGAAAAGTCCTATAGCAACTAATTAAAAAACAAAATAACCAAAAATGACCATTAGATAGGATACTCAGATCTTTAAAAGAAAAATATGTTATTTATAGTAGGGCTGGGAAAGGAAACAAAATAATAATGATGAATCAGACAGATTATCAAAACAGTATGTACAATTTACTAGCTAGCCAAGATTATGAGAAAATGAAAACTGATCCTACACAAAAATATATCAGTACAGTAACAAAACTATGAACAAAAGTAATTCTGAGCTAGGAAGAAAAAAGGAAGATCATACCAGACAACCCTATAACACCTAGAATCTATGGCTTACCAAAAATACATAAACCTGGCAATAAAATGAGACCTGTAGTAGTATAATAAATTCACCCACATATGATTTAGCCAATCTCCTTTAAAAAAGTTTAATACTCTACCGAAATATAAAAGCCAAAGCATAAAGAACTCATCACAATCAATAGACAGCAAATAGAATTCCAAAAGGAACCAAACCTCTTAAAAGCTCCTCAAAAACCCATAGAATTAGCACTGTGGGAAAATATATTCATTAACAAAAAAAAGGAAACTTTGGTTAATTTTTATCTCCCAAACAATAGTAACCTCATCATTAAGTTCATCAAATCTACAGTAGGTATCTACGAGAACTCTGGTGGTCTAGTGATGAACCTAAACAGGATGCTGTCTACTTCATATCAAAATTCATGAGTTTATGCTCGTATTTCTTTATAAAAATCTTTTCCCATTTGTTAAGTTCCTTGGGTTGTTGAACAACTTTTAAAAACTTTTATCCTTTTTCTATTTCATGGTATTTTCCATAAATGTGCAGTAGGTTCTTGCAGGTTTAATAGTTTTAATGCATCTTCCACATGTTTTTTATGTACAATGGCAAATACTTCATCCACATATCTGTGCCAGACCTTAAAAATGTAGGGGAAAGCCTTAGTGATGTGTATTTAAAAAAAAAAAAGCTTATAACAAGTCTACCAGGAATGGTGATAGAGGGCTACCTGTTACGAGTACTAATTTTTGTTTAAAAAGTTTTCCTCAAAAGTGGAAAAAAGCTTGATTTATGCACTGGTTGGTAAGTTGAATGTATTCATTAATATGTCCTGTTAGGCTGGAAGAAAGTAACCATTTTCTTAAAAGGATAGTAATTTACTTTGTGGTGTGCTGGGAAACAAGGTTTTAACACCAAAGGAAACCAAAGCATCTTTAGGAGAATTTGGGATCTGTAACACTATTGATAAAGTCCATGGAGTTTTTTAAGCTTAAACTGTCAAATTTAAGAAGTGAATTAAACTGTGAAGATAATCATTTTTAAATATACATCACTAAGGCTTTTCCGTACATTTTTAAGGTCTGGCACAGATATATAGATGATGTATTTGCCATTGTGCATAAAAAACATGTGGAAGATGCACTAAAACTATTAAACGTGCAAGAACCTACAATAAAATTTACTATCAAAACTGAAACTAATAATATATTGCCATTTCTGGAGCTGAAGATAATAAAATGTAATAACAAACTTGAATTTGGCATTTACAGAAAGGACATAAAAAATGCAGATAATTACTTTAAAGCCCAAGGTTTTAATCCTAGATATCATAAGGAAGCAGCTTTTAACAGCATGATATACAGGTTAATGAATACAAGAAAGAATATCTGCACATAATAGAAGTAGCCATTTCCATTGGGTTCAAAAACAGGTGATCAACCAAAAATAAAAGAATTCCAAAATAAAAAGAACTAAACAAATTACAACTTTGAGTGCATTATCTTGGGAAGAAACCTTTTAAAAGTTCATTTATCACCCATTAGTCTAATAAATTTCAAAAAAAATTTAAACAATGTATATCACATTAGCACCTTAAAACAGATATAGAATGAACAAATTATTGAAATTAAATAAAATAGATTCCAGACCCAAAGAGCAAAAATCAGGTATGTACCAGATTAATTGCAAAGATTGTGGCAAAACATACATGAGCAAGACCAAGAGGAATATAGGCATCAGGTTGGTTGATTGGAGAAACAGTCGTTATAAACAGACAAATCGACTGTGGAAGCACATTTCTGGAATGGACATCATTAATAGAAAAAGGTATTAAGTTATTACAAGCTGTTCAACAACCCAAAGAACTTGGCAGTTGGGAAAGAATTTTTTATGAAGAAATACAAGCATAAACTCACGGAATTTTGATATTCCAGAAGTATGCAACACCCTGTTTAGGTTCATCACTGGGCCACCAGAGAACTCGCAGATACCTATCTTTCCAGCTTCGAGTGATCCGTCAGTTGTTTAACAGTTGATGATGTGAACAAATGTTTCACTAAACATGTCCTGGTTTTTTAATTCTTGAGAGTGAAACCATAAAGTGTGTTTCAAATATTTTAACTCAGACTAATTTTATCCCATGGGAATGAGGCCATAAAGAGTTTTTAAATATTTTAAATGCAAGAAAAATGAATAGACTACTCTCGCTCTAAAAACGATGCATTGGAAGCATATATCATCTAAAGAGTAGAGAATTAGCATTTAAAAACAATAATATCTTTACAGTCATTGTTA
Source organism: Metallyticus violacea (assembly GCA_030762175.1). Lineage (NCBI taxonomy): Eukaryota > Metazoa > Arthropoda > Insecta > Mantodea > Metallyticidae > Metallyticus > Metallyticus violacea. The sequence goes on along the minus strand of CM060846.1, from coordinate 262,820,144 downwards.
TTTATGCATATAAACTGGTAAAATTAGTCAAAAGGAAATCTTTTTTCATAAATAAAGATCTGTACTCTTAATCATGCTAGAGGTCATGCCAACTATCATAGAGTAATTATTACCAAAACAGCAACAGAAAAAGATTCATATACAGAGGGTGCCAAAAAATGTATTTAAGCTTCAAGCAAAGAAAAAACTGTGTTAACATATCAAAACTGAATTCATACAACAGAAAATGATGAGCATTAATCATCTTAAGACTTTTACATTTGCAACAGTTGCACAAAATGCCCACTATCAGCATCGATACACTTCTGAATATGTTGAACTACTGATTGAGCAACGTTTGCAAAAGTGTCCTGAGGGGTTGCAGCACATGCCGTTTCAGTTTCTTTCTCAAGTGCTGCCAGTATAGGTGGTTTTTTATGGTTTACAACTCCCTTAAGAGTTCCCCATAAGTAGAAGTCCAAAGGAGTTAGATCGGAAGAACGTGGTGGAAACTCAATTTGACCACTTCGTCCTATCCAGTGCCTTGGAAGATTGTCATCAGCTACGCACATACATCTCAGTGTTAATGTGGTGGTGCACCATCCTGGTGGAAGTAAAATTCCTCATTTCCATAGAGTGTATGAATGGCGAGTAAGACGGATGTGCGTATCATGTTCAGGTACACTGGGCCAGTTACTGTTCCTTAAAATAAAAATGGTCCAATTAGACCCCTAGCTGACAACCTATACCAAACATGAATTCCAGGTAAATTAACAGCCTTTTTCAAAATAATATGTGGATTGTTTGCACACCAGTTGACTGGCACAGGCATGCCAGTTAACAGTTCCGTTCAAGTTAAATTGTACCTCATTGGACCAAACAACTTTCTCTACGAAGGCTTCATCCTCTTGTTCCGTGTTCCGAAACCACTCACTGTACTGAATTCTCCGATCAGGGTCATCTTCATTAATGCATCCAAAAGTCTTAGGATGAAAATTTCAATTTTGCTGTTTTAATAATATGATGTACACTGCTAATCCCAGTCTCACATGCACATTGCTTTGTAGATTTCTGTGGTGAGTGCTCAAAATGTTCCAAAACCATAGCTGAGGAATTGAGCTTGTTGCTGTGCAAGGTCTCCCAGATCAGCCCTTGTGAACATTGCATGCGGTACCATGAGTCTCAAATTTGTCTCGAATGCGTGCAATAGTTACTCGCATTGTTGGTTGTGTTCTGCACACATGTATCCAAAAATTTATGTACCTACCTGTTCACAATTTTTCTTTACAATCACACACAAATCCTCCAAAATATTTCTTTTAAATACAATCGAGTTTCATAAATTTCCTTTTACTCCCATGTTAACATATAATGTTATTGATTTTAAAATTTTAAGGATTTGCTTTGTGCTCAGAGAAATAGATTCCATTAGAGAATTATTACACCCCCCTCCCCCCAGAAGTTTACAGTTATGTCACCTGCATAAAAAGTAACAATAGATTTTTCAAGCTGGACAATATAATTTACATATATTAAAAAGATTAATGAGCCGTAGACTGAACCTTTTGGGACACCACATTTTACTGTTCCATATTATGACCTAATATTAAACAAAATGTTTTTTTATATAAATTTCAGTTATTTGTTTTTTAGGCGTGGGATAAGGTTTACATGCATCCTGAGAAATTCCTCTAATCCCATAAGATTCCAACTTATACAAATAAAAGATCATGTCTAATGCTAGCAAAAGCTTTTGGTAAGTCAAAGAATAGTGTATCCAATTTTTATTCTGCTCAAATAACTCCAAAATTAATAACAGTTATTGTTTAGTAGCCCTTTCTGAAGCCATGTTGAAAGTTACAAAGGATATATCTATATTTAAAAATATATAGAAATATGAATTTTTTCATAAATTTTCCAAATCTCAGATACTATTGTAATTGACCAGTAATTGTTAATATTAAATTTATCCTCCCCCTTATCTATAGATCTTACAGTACTCATCTTTAAGCTGTCTGTGAATATTCCTTTTTCAATTGAGGAATTTGTGAGATGCTCTAAGGCCTTGCTAATTCATTATTACAATATTTTAATTGCCTAGGACTAATTTCATCCCAACCTGACATATTTTTACATCATATAAATAAAATGTATATGCCTATGAGTTATTATTTTAATAATTTTGTCCATGTTTGTAGGTTTTACATACACAGTTGGATTTACAGTATCTGCAATAACATAATATTGACTATTTGCTGCCAGTTGAGGTATTATATTCAGATAATAATTATTAATATATTCGCAAATTTTGTTTGGATCTCTTTAAATTTTCCCCATCAGCATCTTTAAAATCTTCCAATTCAATTGTGCTATCCCCTTTTTGGTTTTCCATTTTCCATGAAGTTTTAGATGCATTTTTAGAATGAATTCTCTTCATTAATTCTGTTTGTGTATGCTCTTAATTGTTCCAAATACTTTTTCCTAAGCCTTTTATATCTAGTTTTGTAAAATTTCATTGCAGTTGATTTATATAATTTATAGCATTCTTTGCCTCTTCTTTAAGTTTGATTTTTGGAGTGATTATTATTCTTTATGCTACCATAGAATATGTAGTATTGTTGTAGATTTTTAAATAACTTAATTCATTCCATTTATCTTTAATTTTAGCATTATTATAAATGGCCTCCCAATTTTTTTCTCTAAAACATTTGCTAATTTTATTACATTAATTTTGTTTAGTTGTCTAAATGTTTTAGAATCACTTTTGTTAATTTTTCCAAACATATTAATTATATCTAGACACTATGTATAATGATATGATATGCTAGATATTTTTACACCAGCACATTTTATTTTTTCCTTCATATTAGTAGCTGTATGATCAGTAGTTGTAGCTAAAGAGGGAGTGACTCTCATTGGATTATAAATTGTGTCAACTGAATTATAACTATCTATAATATTAGTTTTTTATTCACACTTTCATCCTTTATATTAACATTTAAATCACCTGCTAGAATGACTTCTGTATTTCTTGTAACATAAGCATTTAATAACTTATCTAAATATAGAACAAAATCATTACTGAAGATTTTGGTGATCTGTACACCAAAAATGAGTATAGTTCCTTCATAAGTTTCTATTTAATACCTGAAGCTTCAAAAAACATTTTCCACACAGTGCTGATTTAACTTCAAACCTTTAACACACAACTCTTTTCTGGCAATTATAGATACACCACGACTCTTAGAAGTAGATCTGCAGTAAGAGCCCACTGTTTACAATATGATACAAATTTACTTGACCATCTTTTAGGTCATGCTCAGTTATAATTGCAGTCTGCAAGCATGACTCATTTATAAAATACTTAAGAGCCTATTTTTTTTTGTTAATGCATTGAATGTTTAGGTGAACTAATTTTAATATTTTGTCTAAATTTTTGTCATAGGATTTTTAACTGTAGTGGTTTTATGATGGCAAACACTTTCATTTAAATATGCATACATAAAAGATTTATCCCCCAATTAATTTACATGTTTCCTTATGAAAAATTATGTTACATTACATAACAATTTCCAAAATTTATAGACACCCTTATAACTTAATTCCATCTATCCAACCTACAGTTGCCATCTAGCTTTATATAGTCCCTTCTGTCTGGACAGAGCCCACATCATGTACTATAATCTAAGTGGTGAATAAATAATACACTTTGAATGCTTTGGAATAATGCACTCTCTAGAATCAGCTTCAAGTATTTATCAAGACCATTTATACACTGGGCTCTTGCACTTTATGTTCTAATGCTATACACCAGTGTTTTTCAAACTGTTTTCAAATGGGGACCTTATTATTTGCCACTTAGATCATAGTACATGATGATGATTATCATCATCATTATTCTGGTACATATCCATTCTAACTCACTATTTCATACCTATTGAACTATCCATTTTCTAACTTTGACACAAAAGTACCCAGTAATCTGCGTGAATTTTTTATTAATCCTGATAATAAAAAAAAAAGCTCAAAATGAATTAAGTTTGTGCTTAAATGAAGAAATTAGGCTACATTTAAGTGATGGCCATGCAGAGGGGTTTTAGCAAGTATGCCATCCAGTTAAGAATGCACCAAGGGTAGGTGGAAATGCCTGTGAACTTAGTGTTCTCTGTAAACAAATATAATGTACAGTTGAAGGCAGAACACCCTGCTTCAAAGGTACATACACCAGGATTAAGGATTATTAGAAGGAAGAACACAATGTATGTTTAGCTATTTGTAGTATGCAATAAAGTTATATTATGATTAAGGTATTAATTTGCAGAAATTGAGTTACACTGGCTTTTGTTTTACAGTGTGAGTACAGGTATTATAATGTAATGTATTTCCTAAATGCATGAAATGTAAATTCCATGCTATTAGCACATAGATAGTTTTTATATTTGGAAAAACTATGTTCCACATCATGCAACATAATAGCAAATATATTACATGAAATATCAGATTTCCTTGAGATTCCCTGACTGAGTAACACATTCCTTGTTTTACACATTTCTGTGCACCCAGTATTCTTTTCTAGAACACTTTAGGTATCCTCTCTTAACTGTCCCCACTTGTACCTGACTTGGTATTTCTGAAATCTGTTCTATTATCTAGAGCTTCTGGCATTTTAGTGAAGATATAATACATATGTTACTATAGTTGCAATATTAAGGAAATGATTTGAATATATGAAAGATCTGTAAACAAAGCACTGGTGAAATTATTTCCTTCACCGCACATATAACAGCATTTTTCTCCTCATCAAAGACATTAATTATGTTAAGAGTTTTGTTGTAATGTCGAGCATAGTATACTGCAGCCTGTAGCCATGTCTTCCACAGAGCTACAAATGGTTGTGGAGGCAAGGGAATTCCAGGCGCCATCTCCTTAAATATTTTGTTTCTTGAGGGAGCCTTGCAAAATATGCAAGATATCTTAGTCACATTGGTTATAAAAGTATCAACATCCAAAAAACAGGTACTAATTTCTTCTGCAACTTGATGAAGACCATGTACTAGAAAAGCTAAATGTATTAATTGTGGATTAATTTCTATGGCAGCATTCTGCATATAAGAAGCGCCATTCGTAATCAAAGTAAAACATTTTCTTTCTTAATACCAACAGGCCACAACAGAGACAAGGAATAATTAAACAAGTGAGTAATTGTGGAATGATTAACCTCCTCCATCTCTTTGGAGATCAAGAGAAATGTTTTCCTGGACCATCATGCATCAGGGTTCTTACAACAACATTAGCAACTGACTTATTATCACTATCTTTAGTTTCATCTATAGATAGGAAATTCTTTATATGTGCTATTGCATTTATATTATTTATGCATTTATCATATACTGCTTGTAATATGCTTTGTGTAATTATGTTTCCAAAGGCATTTTTATGTTAGTATATTTGTTTATGAAAGCTATGAAACAAGGGTGCCTTACCTTTTTGAAAGGAATATCCTCTTATTAGCATATGACACATCCTCAAAAAATTCTGATCTGTAGTTTGGGGCAGAGGAGATTGAAAGTCCACTTTCCTCATTGTTTCTTTCTAATATGTCACATGTACCTTGTGTTTCTTTGAATTACAGTGTTGTTTAACATTAAATGTTCTTTCAGCTCTTCAGCTCTATGTAACATTCATTACATCTGATGGTTTTACCATATAAACTGAAAATGACCTGAGTTGAACATTGAACAACAATGGGGCAAAATAAAAACAATTTTAATGGAATAGGAGAAAAGGTTTCAAGTAACAAACAGAAAGAAGCCATGGATATCTGACAAATAATGGAAATTAATTAAATAAAGAAAAGTCGTTAAAGAACCCGTTAAGTCCTGCTATAACAAGAGTTGATAGAAAATATGAGAAATCAATACAGCTGTAAAAATAAAGAAGTTAAAAGTATGTTCTTAATTATCTAGTCAGTCGATTTGATAATCTTATGCTCCACTTACTGTTGAATTGTGCAAAACTAGTTTTGCAGGTTTTTGCCTGCATCCTCAGTTACGAGTCAACTGTCAGCTTCATTGTTGTTTGGCTGGAGGACTTGGTGTAGATCTCGTGAACATTTTATGAACTTCTGGATTAATTTGTCTTCTGTTGGGATCTCAAAGTTCATAACCTTATCCTCTTATTTTTTCCCCATATTCCCAGCTCAATGGGTAGGAAGGAACACTGGAGAAACATAAGGTACAATCAGATAGAGAAATCAGTAGTTGCACATCTCTTTTGGAGAGATAAACATGATATAGAAATGGGAGTGAAATTATTGAAATTCGTAGATCAACCCGTTGAGCTGGGAATATGGGAAAAAAATATGAGGATAAGGTTATGAACTTTGAGATCCCAACAGAAGACAAATTAATCCAGAAGTTCATAAAATGTCTACGAGAGCTACACCAAGTCTTCCAGCCAACCAACAACAAAGCCGACAGTCGACTTGCAACTGAGGATGCAGGCAAAAGCCCGCAAAACTGGTTTTGCATAATTCAACAGTAAGTGAAGCATAAGATTATCAAATCGACTCGGTAGATAATTAAGAACATAATATTCACTTCACTGTAATCGTTCCGGCACGAAATCAAATGTTATATTTAAGTTAAAAGTAGCTTAAGAGAAGACAAAAGAAATTGGATGGAAAAACTAGCAGATGGAGCACAAGTAGCTGCAAACAGTAATAATTCTAAAGTGTTATACAAAATTACTAAAACTTTAACAGATATACCATTTCTAGCTAATAGACCAATAAAGGGTAAAGGTGCTAACTTCTGAAAGAGAGCACCTAAAGAGGTGGAGAAATCATTATAATGACATTTTGAATTGCATGTTCTTAGAACTATAAGAATTTGAGACAAATCCATTAATTGGAAATGAAATTTTAAATATTAATATAAATCTCATAACAAAATCTGAAATAAAGAAAGCAATAATGGAAACTAAAGCAATGAAACACTGGGCCTAGATATCTAATGCTGAAATGTTAAAATTAGATATAAATATGACTACTGATATTTTATATCCACTATTCCAAAAGATGCTGGAAAATAAGAAAGTGCCTCGAGATTGGGAAAAGGGTATAGTAGTGAAAATACCAAAAAAGTAAGATTTATCTATCTGTGATAACTGGCATGGCATCATTTTATTGTCTATTCCCTGGAAGATCTTTTCTAGGATTCTATTGAAGCATATCAAAGGTGTAGTGGATAAGAAACTGGGGAAAACAGTAGGGGTTCATAGCTGGGAGATCCTGTACAAATTTCATAAAAACAAAGAAAACAGTCACTGGAATGGAATAGACCATTTTTTTTTGCCATTTATTTATTTTATCAAAACCTTTGACTCAGTAATATAAGATAAGAACTATATGAGAAAATTGGAAACAAATTGCAATGCCTAGTAAAATCACCAACATAATAAAAGATAAGTGCGATATTCATGTGTTTCATGTCACATCCAGGCAAACTCTCTAAACCCTTTCTTTCTCTAAGTGGAGTGAAAAAGGTTATGTTTGTTGTCATTATTATTATTTATATTGGTATTAGATGACCAAATGGAAAGGATTTGCAACAGGCGACTTAGAGGTATTTAGTGGGGGTTATGAGAGAGGTTAGAAAGTGTAGAATATGCAGACGATGTATGATGACACATAGATTCTCAGATATAAATGGCAAATTGTAGGATCTAGATAAATTTGAATGTGCAGTGGGGGTCTGCACCTAAATAAACAAAAGACCAAAAAAATGAGGATATATAACAAAACATATTCTAAAATTATGCTAGGGAATGAGAAATAAGAGCAACTGAAGGAATTTCAGTTCCCAGGAAGCATAATCTCAAACGAGGGAGGGGTGACAGGTCAAAGCTAGAATCAGGAAAGCAAAATTTGCTTTCTCTTAGCCACCTTATGTAAATCTAAACAAATATCCCAGAAATTAAAATTAATATTAACACAAGTGTAAAATCAGTTTTGTTGTATGGGTGTGAAACCTGGAAAGTAACTAGCACAAACATAAAAAAAATTGAAAGTGTTCCTTAATAGATTCTTTAGATTTATAATGGGAACATGGTGACCAAAAGTCATATCAAATAAGAATCTATGGAAGGAAACTGATCAACAGGAAATTGGAAAGGAAGTAAAATATAGGAAGTGAACGTGGATTGGGCACGTGTTAAGGAGAGAAGATTGAAATATAGTTAAGGACGCTTTTGACTGGAATTCGCAAGGAGGAACCAGGAAAACAGTAGACCTAGAATTACATGGTGGAACACAGTCAGGAAGGAAGCAAAGCAGACTTGGAAGAGATGGAAGGAGATTAAGGCTATGGCTAAGAACAGGATATATTAGCATGCTTTCATCAAGGCCCTATGCTTCCCAGAAGAGTAAAAGGAAGTACCAACACTGCCACCACCCCTGCTTCCGCCACTGCCACCTTTACCAGATCAATTGTGAGGATTGTGAAAAAATATATATAAAAAAAATAAAGAAAAATATAAGCATAAGGACGAAGGAACATTATAAAAACATCTGTTACAAGCAAATAGAAAAATCAGCAGTGACATCACATATAAAAACCATGAGATAGGAAAAGACATTGAGCTATTAAAAACATTTCAACAACCAAAGGAATTAAACATATGGGAAGGAATTTTAATTTAAAATGAATTTTCGCATCAGACACTGGAGTCCACTGGAGTCAACCAAGACACCTACCAATCCAATTTCAACAAATGATCCAACAGTAAAAACAGTCATTTTACAGCTGAGAATGTAGATGAGTGTCCACAAAACATGTCCTGAGTAAATATCCAGTAAGTGAAGGTAAATAGAGTGTGTTTAAATAGTTAAACTCAAAAGAGATTATTACTCCTGAAAGTTGTTTACATTTTGTTACTTGGGCAGTTGCCTTGCATCTGTGAATATGTTTATGTTTCGGCAATTTAGTGTAATGTTTGTATCAACATTGAATTAAGCATAGTATGATATAGTGGTATAATTGAAACAAATGAAAATATAAAATTGCTAAAGCTTTATCATACAGCAAAAAGATGCATCTATGAGTATTTGTAAAAACTGGAGATGCCTAGTACAAGTATATCTGGATTTTATAGAAGACAGTTTGCACAAAACCCTTAGAAAAGTTACTATGTTTGTGGAAGTTTCAGCTTTGAAGGAAAGGTGTATAAAATAGACTTGTTTATAAAAAAATTGTATTTTGCATACTTCAAAGTAAAAGTTGGTGACCAAAACAATTTATTTGTGCTTTGTAGTGCATGTAACATTTCTGTAGATGGACTGCATTACTTTTATGAAAGAAAATGGGAGAAATGCCTTTTGCTATACCAGTGATGTGGCATGAGCAGAAGAATCATTATGATGAATGATATGATTGTAGGATTAAAATTACTAGTTACAGCAAGAAAAATAAGAATGGTATGAAATATCCAAATCATCTCTCATTTTTGCAGCCCTTTCCCAATGGAATGCATTAAAAATATTGTGAAGAAATTTCTTCATGAAGAATATAAAGTATAAAGGAAGGAACAGTTTGGACATGTTGAAAGTACTCAGTTGTAACATCAGCCTAAAACTTCTATTTCTAATGATACATATATACTACTTTCCCACAAATTTGGAAGTTCTCAGTGAAGACCAAGGTGAAAGGTTTCACCAAGAGCTGAGATAGAGAAAGATAAACCTTTAGCGCATGCAACCCTTTAATTCAATTTTTTGTGAGATAATAATACTATAAATATTCTTTGATGCTTTTGTTACGCTAGAAAAAATAGATATACCTGTTAAGTGCTCATATGTATATAATTTTAAATACTATGCTTTTAATACTTAGTTCATTCTTAATTAGCAGGTGAGTCGATCAATTCTTTTATGTTCTACTTATCATTGAATTATGCAGAACGAGTTTTACAGGCCTTTGTCCGTATCATCAGCTGTGAGTCAACTGCCAGATTCATTAATGGTTGGATGGACTTGGTGTAGCTCTCATGGGTATTTAATGAACTTTTGGATTAAATTGTATTTTGTTGGGATCTCAAAGTTTATAACCTTATCTACATATATTTTTAAAAATTTTTTCTTCGATGTTCCCAGTTCCAAATGTCTATCTGCAAATTTCAGTATTTTGAATTCCATTTCTATATCATATTTATCTCTCCAAAAGGGATGTGCAACTGCTGATTTATCTGTCTGACTATACCTGATATTTCTCCAGCATTCCTTTAGCCCAATTCCAATGCAAATGCAATGCAATTTGTTTTGCAAATATATATTTTGGTGCATTCTGAGCAGTTGATGGTATAGATTCTTGGCTTCTTATCAGATATTCTATCATCACCTGAGTTAAGCTGATTATTTAGGCTGAATTTATTCACTGGGGACAAAGTAATACCAAACTCTTGAGTATTTTGAGGAATTTTTGGTGTCCCAAGGATGATAATAAAATAAAAAGTGAACAAAGAAAGAAGACAACAATTGGACTAGAGTTGATGTTTATATCTGCAGTATTTGCAATATTTACATTATTTACAATACTGGCATTGTTAAGTACTTAACCCACAGTCTTACTTCTTTCTCTCCCTCCTATCTTTGGAAGCGCTATTTTTATCCCCCCTCTTGACTACATTGGCTCAGTAATTTTTCTAACTGTCGCTCCATGTTCTTTCGGAAGGCTAGGGACAAACCGAGATGGCCGACAATTGAGGCGAGGAATTCCTGGCGGTCACTTGCATCCTCTTCAGAGTTGGACATTTCCAATAGTGACGCCATATCCCGGAACCGTTTCTCCTCAAGTGTCGCCCGATCTTCTCCCGACTTGGGCTTCACCTTCCTACTTTTGGCCTTAGGCTCATTCGATTCAGTTTTATTGGTTTTGGTAGCTGCCGCCTGTAACATAAAAAGAATCGTACTGGATTAGTACAAAACCTCTGACCATAGAATTCGAGAAATGGAAGAGGGAATAACGCTCTTAACAGCTTCTCGTATAAAAGATGTCAGTGTAGCAAATGTCATTAAAGAATACACAGGAGATCCAAAGGGCAGGCCAGTGAAAGATTTTATCAGTAATGTAGAACAAATGGCCATGGTTTTCAACTGGACAAAAGCAGATCAGCTGAACAGAGCCAGAGCTAAATTAGTTGGGTCAGCCTTACAATTTTACAGGGGAAGAGCAGATTTACAAGTAAAGACACTACATGGGACGAGTTCAAAGCAGCCTTGCTCGATAGATTTATTGAAAAGTTACCCTCTCAGTACTATTACACAGCATTACAGGACGCAACAAAAAAGAATGACGAAACGGTAGAAATGTTCATAGATAGGTGTAAGCAATTGTGTCACAAAATAATACGCACCATGGACAATTCGGAAGCACAGCCTACCATAAATGAGGAAGTTGGAAGACATCTCCTTGCCGCCTTCATAAACGGCTTAAAGGGTACTGTTGGACAGGTTGCGTCGGGTTTACTAAGCCCTGGGTCCAGGGGTGCAACACAGAGGTCTGTGCCACCCGTGGGTTTTTGCATTAGGACGGCACCTTGTAACTCTAAACCGACCCGCCTTTCGGCTGCAGACGATTGCGTCGCCCAGGCGCACCGAGTGAACTGCAGCTTCAAGAGCCGAGCGCACCCAGCTACCAGAATTTCACTGGCTGATAGGTCGTACTAGCTTAGACCTACTCCTTTATAGGGGTGAGTGACCCCAGCATTAAGGAAGCCACCACCTTCTCACAATGACGGTGATTCCGGCGCACCGGCCCCCAGGGTACACGCCTTGGGCACTCCCCAGGGACACACCGCTCTTGCGAGTACTCAATTGCCCGTGAGTTCCGGGTACCACTGCCACGCCGAGTTTAACCCAATCCGGACAACTCCTTTGCAGGAGGGGCTCGTCTCAAGTCCGGCCCGGCTTCCTCTAGTAACGTCAGAGGTACCACGGGCGCTCAGGGTCCGCAGAGCCCGCGCCTGGAGCATCTGAAGAGCAAAGCCGTAGCCCGCCCCCCCCCCCTTACGGGAGGTACTGTTGGACAGCAAGTAGCTCCCAGATGTCGGAGATCATGCCAGCGGCTATCCGTATTGCCACGACGGTAGAAAATACGGAGAAGCAGATGGGTGGCCAAGCTGTAACAATGGGGAATACGAAACTCTTTATGATAAGCGGGAATAACATATGTTATAACTGTAACAGGAAGGGACACATAGCTGCTGTGTAGAAGCAGGCCGCAACCCAGAAACATTACGCACGAGACCAAGGACAAGGTCGTAAAGTGATGTTTAATACTAAACAGTGGCAAGCTGGAAGTCACGGCCGCAGGCAAGTAATACCCACAGCGGAGAGGAAAGTATTATCATCACTCAGGAGCGGAAAGTGATAGTGGACTGGACTCGCAAATACTATCGGTGTGGCATACCGGGACACATGGCGAGAGACTGTCGGTGGCAATGTCCACTGGAAAACGGGATGGGCCAGTCGGGGAGCTGGACCTCGGCAATAAGGCGGCCAACCCATTTCCCGTTTTCTTGTTAGATGCTACACAATTAATTTATGGTACTATTTGAGAGGTTACGGGAAATAGATCTCCCTAAATGCCTATATGCAATGTTAATGGATTACTGCAAAGACAGAAGGGTTCATGTAAAATGTAGTGAAGAAACAATTTACAGAGATATAACTAAGGAATGTTACCAAGGCTCGATCCTAAGACCAGTTTTTGGGACATAGTTTTGGAGACTCTTTTAGACGAACTAAACAACGATGAAAATGTGGTAAAAACCATCGCGTATGCTGACGATGTTTTATTTCTAATAGAACGAAACAACAGGGCAGATATAGAAAGAAGAGCGAATAAATTAACTCATAAATTAAGTAATTGGTGTAATAAAACTAAATTCCAAGTAGCTCTAACTAAATCAGGCTACATGCTTTTATAAGGTAATCTCAAAAGAGATCCATGTATAAAATATAAGACGCCAAAAAGAAGCAAAATATTTGGGAATTTACTTAGATGAAAAATTAAACTTCAGGAAACATACTGAATACGTACGGAAAAAATACGAAAATGTTATGATGAAATTAGCAATATTAGTTTAATTGAATTTTGAAATTCCATTAAACGTCATTACAGCATTCCACACGAGCATTTTTGCTTCAATAATGATGTATGGTGCAGGGGTCTGGGCTCCGAGAATGAAGGATGCTCAAATAAAAACTCTATTAAGAAGATCACAAAGGAAGGTGTTATTAAGATTTACAGGGGCATCCACTATGGCCCTTTTAGTAGTCACAGGAATATGGCCAATTGGCTTATTGATTAAATTAAGAGGTGCTGTTTATTGGTTGAAGAAAGGCAACTTCGAGAAAGTAAGTTTAAGTTTAATAATCGGCAGTCACTGTAACAACTTAAATGAAATAAAACATAAATTAAAAGAACAATGGCAGTACGAATGGGAAAATGCCGAGGAAGGCAGGAGAACTTTCGACTTATTTAGCAACATTTTTTAGAGATTAAAACTAAAATTTATACAACCTACCAAAGGCATGATACATTACCTTATAGGACACGGGCCTTACAAAACTTATTGGAAAAAAATTAATATATAAAACGATATATGTACACTTTGCAAAACACAGGATAACCCAGAGCACGTGTTAATTGAATGTACACGCTATTTAGAACAAGTGAGAGACGAAAAGGAAATTTTAAGTGGCCATCAGGTGGCACATATACTTAGAAATAAGAGCCTATATAAATACCTCGAGCAGGGCGCATTCAAAATAAGTAACCTAGCACGAGAAGAGGTAATACCACAAGAACAGATAATAAGAAGTAATGAAATAGCTGAGGAGGTAAGAAGATCAGAACGCATACGTATGCAAAGACAACCCCCAAACACAAATCACTTAACAAGAATAGAAAATATACAAGATAACCTTATTTAAATCAACAGGAAGAGAATATTAGAAGGAGAAGTTAAAGGTAAAGAAGAAGGGAATGGTGGAAACGAAAATACCTGAATTTATAATAGACAAGGATAATTTTGATTTACAACCTGAGGTGGAGAATGGGGAAGAAGATGAAGGCTTTCACCTAATAGAGTTTTGGCACCGGGAAGAAGGTGGAAGAAGGAAGATTACAGAAGGAGATGGAAGGGTGTTGAAGATACACGGGAATGAGCCGCGGGAGGAGATGGAGGATGGAGAAGCGGTGTCCGGAGAGGAGGTGGAGAGCGCGAGAAATGGTGCAACCAGGGGACCAGGAGGATCAAGCGAGATGGAAGAAGGGATGGTTGGGAAGAAAAGATGGAGAGTGATGGTGGAAGCGAGGTGATAGTGTTTAATGAAATCAAGTGTTGGGACAAATAAATGAAATGGGTAGGAAATATTAATAATGCTAAATGAACTTTAAGTGAAGTAAGTTGTTAAAGAGAAGGATAATATTATGATTGTAATAAATTAAGGATATTTGAAGCAATTAAGTATAATGTTTAATTTAAGAGAATTTCTGCCAAGTACTGGATACCAGTACATACCGCTGGAAACCAGTGGTTGGTAGTATAGTAATAGAATAAATTTAAAGGATAGAATAGCTGGTACCAGCTATAACTCTTACTGGCTCCCAGTAGTATTGTTAATTTGGTAGTTTTTGTAGATTTCGGAAGATTAATTTGGGAAGTAGTTAAGTAAATTTATATTTTGGTTTAATTTAATTACATTCAGTTTTTTTACCGTTTATAATATTATTTTAATCTAGTTATTAGGAAAATCTGTTAAATAAGTGTTAAAAGATCATTGAATTGTATAATTATAATAATAAATGGATAATTTGATATACAAGCCCTGGTTTAGGAAACCAGGTACCAGGGTAGCGTATAGAGATTTTATTTATTTATTTATTTATAGATCCTACACACAAAGAATTAATTTTAGTCTTTTATGTTGAAGGGAAACTCCATGAAATGCTAGTTGATACAGGGGCTAGTTTTTCTACAATTGATGAGGAAATAGGGGATCAATCTTGGGTATTTCCGTCGAAATTGCATGCAGTAGGAGTAACAGGTGACGAATTAGATATAAAAGGGCAATTGTGTGTTGGTTTTAAAATAGCAGATGTAGCTACTACTATAGCACACGAGTTTTGTGTAATGGCGATGAATTATGAAATTATTGAAATTATTGGCCTAGGTTTATTAAGAGACCTAGAAAATGTGATTGACGGAAAAAGTCAAAACAAAGTGTGGTATCGTAAGGTTAGAAGCTAGGGGAACAGAATCTAAGTTGGACCTGATCACTCCAGCAGTAGAAGGTGTATGTATGATGCAGCCTATAGACAATAAGGAAGAAGAAGATGATAATCTAAATCGGGACGTAATTTTAGCCCAGGATGTTATCATTCCATCTAGGTCGGAGAACCAGCTGCTTACTCGCATTAAGAAGAATAAAGGTGTTCTTTCCCCTTAGAAGTATATGTAGAGCCTGTGAGTATTGAGAGAGAGAGAGAGAGAGAGAGAGAATATATATTGCTAGGGCTGTAACGAAGTTGTCCTCTGCAGAGGAAGTAAGCGATTCGTGGGTTAGGAGAACTAATGTAAAGTTACCGAGAAATTCAAAATATTGTGTAATGCAAATTTTAAATGTAGGTTTGGAGGAAGTTAATATTGCAAAAGGTGTTAAAGTTGGTGAAACAATAGAATATGATGCAAGAAACAAATAAATCAATAATGACGCCGTATGAAGTAAATAGAGTAATTGAGATAAATGTTCCTATGTATGAAACTTGTAAGATTTTTTTTGAGAAGCCCTATAATGAAGAAATGCTGTGTGAGCCCACCGTCCGAAGGTCAGGACATTGTGATCCTGGCACTAGTGAGGGCCAAGGGAACCCGCATGAGTGGAAGGGACGAGGTTCAGCGGGCAACTATCCCACCTTTATCAGAAGGTTGGAGGAGAGATGGCCGGCAGGTCAAAAAGGGCGGAAACTCGTCACCCTAGGGACTGTTAGTCACTGGCCAGTGTCTGAGCTTATGAGACAGAGGTCCATAAGGCAGATGCCCGACATCGCATGTCAGAAAGTGATCTGAACCATTTCCGGAGGGGCAGGTCACAAACATACCATGTACTATGTAAACAAATAAAAGAGAAGTTATTTATGGTAAGACTCATCAAACCAATTTTAAAGGAAAAAAGGAGCTAATATAGGAATACACAGGGAGTTTGAATCAAAGGAAATGTATGATGTATTTAAAGCAAAGACAGCACATTTAAACTCAAGAGAGAAAGGTATAATTTTAGAAGTTTTGTGTGACTATGTAAATTTGTTTCTCAATGAGCCAACGGGTGAGTTACCATGCACTACGATAGTGGAACATGAGATAGATACAGGCGACGCAAAACCGATTAAATTAAATCCCTACCGAGTTCCTTTTTTCGTTAAAGGGTGAATGAAGGAGACAAATACATGAGATGCTAAACAAGAAAATTATCGAACACATCAAAATCAGATTCGGCGAGTCCTTGCTTATTTGTGCCTAAGAAAGCCACAGATGGGGTAGTGAAATATATGTTATATGTTGACTATAGGAGATTGAATGCAGTAACTAGAGTTCCAGTTAGGCCTATACCTGCCATTAAGGAAAATTTGTCTATGCTATCAGGTAATGCTTATTTTTCTATAATAGATATTGATTCAGCCTACCATGCGATAAAAATGAAAGAAACAGATAAACCAAAAACAGCTTTTGTATGTCCTGAAGTTAGTTACTAATATATCAGAATGCCTTATGGTCTAGTAGCAGCTCCAATGACGTGGTCAAAGGCAACAGATTTGATTATGGGCAATTTAAAGGGATTAATTTGTTTGGTATACATGGACGACATACTTGCATTTGGAAAAATCATAGAAGAACATGCTGATCATTTAAGACAAATTTTTGAAAAATTACAAGAAGTTAAATTGAAACCCAGCTTTGAAAAGTGTCAGCCTTTGATACTTTTTGAAATGTGCCTTCACAACTTCATCACTGCTTGCTCATCTGATTTTTCTCAACATTTATTGTCATGCGATGCTTCCAATTATGGAATTTCAGCTGTGTTAAGCCAAATTCGAAAAGGAATTGATCTACCGTTAGCGTATGCCAGTAGGCTATTAACAGCTCCAGAGATAAATTATAAACACAACAGAAAATGAATTACTTAGTGTTATATTTGGAGTTAAGAAATTTAGAATTTAATTATTCGGGCATAAATTTGTAATTTACACTGACCATAAAACATTAACCTGGCTCTTAACAACCAAGAATCCGCTAAATGCTAGATTAACAAGATGGATGCTAGCTTTGAGTGAATATGATTTTACTATTAATCATAAACCAGGAAAGGCTAATGTAGTAAGTGATGCTCTGCGCGGCTACAGCAACGACACCCTTCCATAGAGTGCCCGACTGGAAGGTGCAGGTGTGCCACTTGTCGCCGGAACGGTCGGCGGTGTCCAATACCCTTACGAATAATACATTTTCAAGAGATATCCTGGAAGAAGAGCAAACTAAAGTTGAATATTGTCAACAATTACTCAGGGAGAAATGATGTTGTTGTTGTTGTTGTTGATGATGATGATGATGATGATGATGATGATGATGGTGATGAATATTGCTTAAGGGGCGCAAAACAGCTAAAGTCAGTAGCTCCCAAACACACTAAAAACTGCGCCAAAATTAAATAAATAAGTAATCTACACAAAATCAGTGTATAAAACGAGCAACAGTACCACTTTGAGCAATAAAATAACCCCACAACAAATAACAAGGGTAATATAGACAATAACAAACAAGACCGGTAGGAAAACAACTGCAAGAACTGAAAACACAACAGACTTATAATGGTCTAAAATTGTAACAATGAAAACCCCCAAAACAAATAACAAGGATAATATGGTAAACAACAAACAAAAGACTGGTACTAAAACAAAGCTGCAAGAGCGGAAATCACCACAGTCTTATAATGGTCTAAAATGGCAACAATGAAACCCCAAAGAAAACAACAAGGGTAATAGGGTCAACAACAAATAAAGACCGGTACTCTTGAAAACGCAACAGTCTTAAAATAGTCTGAAAATGCCGTCATAAATAAAATGATATAAAAACACACCTTGCTCCAAAAACCACAATCACGAATAAAACGGACCCCTCGCTCTACAGCAAGCACATCATCTGCAAGTACTTCCTAAATGGAGGAGGGCAAACCTAGAGAAAGTCTAAAAACCGCAAGATGAAGGTATTGAAGTAAAATGTGACGTAATGTATAGGGGCGGTCACAATTAGGACATACTGGAGCTGGATCCCCATTAAAAAGCTGACGGTGACTAAAACGGCAATGCTCAATTATTAAACGTGCTAAAATTACTTCTTCGCGACGAACTGCGCGAGAAGAAGATGACTAATTAAAAGGGGCTGATTTACATTGGCGAAGTTTATTATCTTGGAGTAAACTCCATTCCTCGCGCCGGAACGGGAGAACTCCACGACGTAAAGAATGTTTAAAATCCCCCAGTAAAAACCTTGCAAAATCTCAGTAGAGTTTAAAAGGGCGGATATAGTTGCGACATCTGCGGCCTCATTGCCTGGGAGTCCCTCATGTCCAGGTACCCATAGCAGTGTCACGCTGACGCCAGCGTCAACAAGCGTAACACTGCATCCTGGATCTTCTGTACAAGAGGATGGTAGTTGTACAGCGTTTGCAAAGATAAAAGGGCACTCAAAGAATCGGAACAAATAACACTGTCCCCCAGCCGCTGTTCAGAAACAAATAAAATCGGCCGATAAATAGCATAAAGCTCCGCCATAAAAATAGATGTCGTAACGTTAGGACCAAACGTAAAATTAGCTCCATTAAAAACAAAGTCACATCAAACTCCTGTTGCAGATTTCGAGCCGTCGGTATATAAAATTGCATCTAGTAAAAGAAGAGATGATCTCGCTAAAATGACGACGAATAATAGAGTGCTGCGGTCGAAGACATCAGACAGTACGTAAGCCTCAGATGAACGGGCACCTCTGCTAAAAGCCAAGGGGGAGAAGACGTTTCCCCGGTTAAGAAAAAAGCAGGTAGCTCCACGTCCAATTTCCTCAACAACTCCCGAAAACGAAACCCAGGAGACCTAGAAGTAAAAGACCGAGCAGCATAAAATGGAGCGAGAAACACATTAAAAACGGCTCATTTGTGGGATGACGAGGTTGCGCATTTAATCGACAAGCGTAAGCAGCAAGTAAAAGATCCCTACTATAAAACAATGGAGGTTCACCAGACTCCGCACATAAACTTGACACAGGACTGATTTGTTTTTTTGTTTTGTTTTTTTTGAGTAGTGTTTAACGCTCGTTTTTACAACTGCGGCACCACAGGCGGTTAGGACTTGTTGGGAATGCTCCAATGGCGACACGGATACCCCGGTGATGAATGGGGTTGAGGCGACGTAGAACGGAAGGTCGCGCAGAGCCGTAAACTACAGAGCCATAATCTAGTTTGGACCGTATTAAAGAACGGTAGAAACAGAAAAGAACCGTCCGGTCAGCAGGATGTGCCACTCAGAACACGTTAAATACAAAGAAAACGTTCACACTTGCCTTTGAGTTGTGCTATATGCGATGACCAGCATAATTTCCTATCAAATACCAAGCCAAGGAAACTAACCTCATCTGCGAAAGCAAGAGCGTCTGGGCCAAGACGGAGAGATGGTGAAGTGCACTCCTAACGGCGCCAGAAATTCATGCAGATGGTCTTCTCAGCGGAGAAATGGAACCCGTGGTTTACACTCCAAGCATAAAGACGGTCTAGACAGCATTGGAGGCGGCGTTCTAAAAGACAAGTTCTCTGAGAGGAAAGAAAGATGGCAAACTCGCGACAAACAACGAGGAATGGATTCCTGGCGGTAAAAACTCGGTGATGGAATTGATAGCAATTGCAAAATGTGTGACGCTAAGTACCGAGCCCACTCAGGGAGAAAGAATTAGGTTTAAACAATATAATTTATTTGAACTCAGAAAGCGCATGTTCGTTAATATGAATGGACGTTGCAAAATCATCGTCCCTAGTAGTTTGGTAAAAGACGTAATATCAATGCATCATGATACTCTTATAGTGTACACCAGGGAATTAAACGCACTCAAGCCATAAATGAACAAAATATTTTCGGCCAACTCTATGTGAAGAAATAAAAACGTACACACAGCAGTATCAAACCTGCGCAATTAGAAAAGTAACTAAGAAACCAATGGCGCCTTTAAGAATTTCAGAAACTCCTACGCGATCTTTCCAAATATGGACATTACAGGGCCTTATAAAATCCGAGAACATGTATATTCTGACCGCAATTGATCATTTTACTAAGTATCCAGAAGCAATGCCAATGTCAGACCAATCTGCAAACACAGTAGCTCGAACTTTAGTAACAGAAAGTTATTGTACACACGGAGCTCCTGAGAAACTTCTTTCTGATCAAGGAACAAATTTTCAATCAGCATTATTTACGGAATTTTGTAAAATATTTAATGTTAAACATATCAACAGTAGCCCTGTGCATCCACAATCCAACTGTACTATTGAGCGATTCCACAGGTATTTAAACGATTCTATTTCAATTATGATCTCGTGTTATCATTCTGAATGTGATAAAATGATTCCGTTTAGTCCATTCTTCCTAGTATATGCACGCGAGATGCGATTACCGACTGCCATCGATCTCGAACCAAAGACTACTTTGACTGAAAATAATTCATTAGAGGAATACATAAAAGCTATGAAACGACGATTAACTGAAGCATACGATGATGTGTACCACAATATTCTAGAGAGAAAATACAAGCAAACGCAAAATTATTACAAGAAAGCTGCACATGTAGAATTTGAAGTAGGTGATTATGTGTATCTAGATAGGCCTTATATAGGAAAAGGCACAAATAGAAAATTGGCGCCAAAGTATAGTGGGCCGTGGAAAATAATTGAGAAACTTGTCCCTTTGAACGACAAGCTCCAACAGAGTCCGCGTCGTAAGATAGTGGTCCTAATAAACTGGTTAAAACGAAGCTACGTGGAAGGGACTCAGGAAATGGTAGGCGAACCCGAATCTACAACGGAACAGGACACGATAGGTACTTCGCCCAGGCTCATTGAGGTTAGTAAAGAATGTCATACATCTCGTACGAATGAAAATAATATTGAGATGCAAAATAATGAGACGCAAAATAATAATGCCAGTAATTATAATGGGGAAAATAAATTAGTGGAAATGCCAGAAGGGGAAAACTTACAGCAGGGAAATGAACGGAGACAAGACATAACACAAGACGAACCGAAAACCTACGACATGGGACCCACGGCTTTACTTCCCTTCCGCAGGAAGTCATACTTTACAATTTACATACAATTTACAATTTACTTTACATACATACAATTTTTACGCCCGAAAAAATCCCCAGATCCTAGCTGTGTTTGAACCCGCGACCTTGGGTTTAGAAGGCAAGTATGGTTACCACTACAGCACCAAGACCAACGAGCAGATAAGATGCAAACTGGCTGAAGGTTGATATTAAACTTTTATCTATATAATAGGGAGTTTTTAATGACATCAAAGTAAGTTAATGAGATTTTAGTTTCATCATTAAAACTTAGGGTATAACTTCCTTCCTAGTACTGGATATTGTCATATCTAAAAAATAAATTTAGTTTCAGAACTGGCATTTATATAATGTGTTCTCAGACATGGTGACTGCAGTTACTAGAAAAAAGGAATTTAATTATATATAATTTTGTGGAAAAGAATTTACTCTTACTTATTAGCAATTGCAGAACTGCTACAATAAGCAGAAGAATAACCTTTTGTTAAGGAGATATCCTTCGGGGGTAATGTCTACTCGGTGTTTCATCTGCGGGCAAAGTAACGATTTTATTTCTCGGTTGCTGACAGATGGATTTGCACTTGTTAGTCTAGAACTCTAGAGAGCTATTTTCTGCACGGATGCCATGTTGTCTACAGTGAAGTTGCATTGTTGAGAGAACTCGTTAAGCTGATTGCAGAAATAATTACTCGTTTTAAGCTTTAGAAACTATTAACAGTGTTAAGCTACGTGCGAATTTCCACTGCTTAATGCCGGTGTAATGGTAACCATACTTGCCTTCTAAACCCAAAATCGCACGTTTAAACCCGGCCAGGATCGATGGATTTTTTCGGGCGTAAAAATCCTAAGTATGGCTTCCTTCGGAAGAAAAATAAAGCCATGGGTCCCTTGTAGTACATTTACGGCACGATAAAGAACCTCAAGCCTGAAAAAAGAGGCCTCTGAGCAAAGTTTGTTGGCCGTTTCACGTCCTGAATAAAATGGGACGCTGATGACCTGTGATGTTAAAGAGCGTCCGTAAATGGGGAGGAAAAAAAAAAAAAAAACATTGCTTAAACATTGCATTGAATTGAATTGCTTAACAAAACATCATTTAAGCTACAGCATCAGCAAGGAAGAAAAAATATGCAGTATCCAGAGCGAAGCTTTTTGTACAGGATAGGCTGAAATATGTGATGTCATAATGAACGGAAAATATAATTTATGTTAAATATACAACAAAAAGGGAATTGTAATGCTATCGTAAATCTTTTTCATGATCAAAAAATTTGCATGTGCCTATCAAAATGTAAGTTATTAATAAATTAAATTACATGAAACTAAATAATGTTCCGAGACTCACCTCTTAGGGCCGGTTTCATCAACAGGTGTTAGAAGTTCAAAACTGTTGGACTGCCTTAACACTAAAATTACCAAAAATCCTGCTTCATCAACCAATGTTAACTTGAACAGCATGTTAAAGCTTGTGTTAGGTTAACACCATCTTTCCCTTGTGTTAAAACTTTAATAACTGTTAACATTTAAAAAATGGCGGCCGTAAATCCGAGTGTAAATGTTGAAATTTTATATTTGCATCTATTAAGTGTCGTTCCTGATAGAGGAAGCACTTTAAGATGCAAATACTTCAAATTTTATGCAAAACAGCAATTTTTCAAAGGTTCAGAATGTGAAAGACAGACATCATAGGCTATAGAAGAATTACGAGGAAGGTTTAGAATATAGTAAATCGAAACATGCTTTGTTCCATTGGTTACGTATAGGTTTTAAGCCGCTAGTACCCCTTCCCCCGTATTTAATGGTTATGGACACTGCCTGTGTTTTAAAAGCTACTGTTTTCAGGATTATCAGCAAGGTTTCCGCAGCAATTGCTGGCAAAAGAGAATCATAACATTGCCTTATTTAGCCGAATACCCGCAAATTATGCATAACTTCTATCATGGTACCATTTCCTAGTGTTCCGGGAAAGCATTTAATTGCACGCATGTAAAAATTCATTATCCTAGAACCAACAGAATGAAAATATATCGTATTCGCACCGGGTACTTTATCACATAATTAGCATTACTAACCTGTAATCAGAAATAATTGCTAATTGGTCTGGATCAGCTCATGATAGCACAATATTGATTAATTCTCACTTCAGAGCTCAGAAATGGAATAAAATCAATCGTGTTATGTTAGGTTATGGAGGTTGTGTAAGGAAATGCCTCTTAATGCTTCTCCTACATCCTGAAAACAAGAGCTCATAAAATTTGTAACGTAGTACACCTCAAGACACCCATTAAATAGAATGATAGCGTATGACAAAAAACACTTTTCTGTTATAAGTCTGGAAACACGAACCAAATTCCAAACAACGTTAACAATAATCCTGGCAACAGCTGTTTATACAACATTAGAGTAGAGACGAAAATGACTAGTCATTTCTTTTTACTTACTAACTCGACAATTATCTGTATTTCAAATTTGGAAAACATATATGCCCCTGTTCCTCTAAAATTTGTTTAACACGCCATACTTATAAATTATTCTGTGTAAATAAAGGTTCATCGGAGTGTGTTAAAAATTTTTAACAATTTTCACTGCCTTCTTGACCCTCTCAGTTTGCAATTTTCGGAAGCTTAACAAAGCGTTAACGAGCATTATGCTGGATAAACTTAGTGGAGAGCAGGAGGCTTAACGCGTGACTAAAATTTTAACATTATGTTAACAAACATGTTAGGGCCGGTTTCATCAACAAATGTTAAAAGTTAACAAGCTGTTACACTGCTTCCAAATATCAAAAATTTGGTGTCATTAACCAATGTTAATTTTAACAGCGTGTTAAACCATGTATTTGTTGAGTTAACATCACCTTTCCCTTGTGTTGAAAGTTAACAGAGCAAAAATGGCAGTCTTAAATCGGTATAGACGCCAAAATTTTATATTTGGGTACATAAAGGACCCGTTTCGTCAATAGATATTAAAAATACGCTAACATGTTGCTTGTTAACAAGGTGTTAATATTTTAACAATATGTTAACACTCTTGAGTTACATAAAGCTTTTCCAACATAATGTTAATTATACCGTAGCTGTTCCAGAGAATTGCAAATAGCACAGATCGAGAAGGTGATGTCACAACCTAAACACTATTGAACGCACTCCGAGGTACTTTTGTTTATATAGAACAATTAAAATACACAGTTCATTAATGAAGCATATAAACATCACAGAAAAGCTATATCCGAGTTTACAGCGTTCTGGGTTGCAACGATAAACACCACTGGCTGAGATAGTTTCTAACGCCAAGTAGATACAGCAGATAATGTTAAAGCGCATGTGTTTATGATCAAGTAATAATTAAAAGTACTTTTAGTTGCCGTAAATGCCTATAGTATGCCTGGTGTGCAACTGTATTAATCGGAGTAATAAGAAAACTCACATATCGTATTTTAGGTAAATATGCCGTTCATACTTGTTTTCGTTTAAATATGTGGCTCGGCACATGTTGACTATTTAATTTTGTTTTATTAAGACAAAAGGCAATGCTTAACAGTTTTTTTTTCCAGACACCCTTTGAAAGAGAAGATTTTGATTTATTTATGGACGCTCTTTAACAGTTCAGGTCCTCAGCGTGTTGAAAGAGAAGGAATTGACAAAATGAAGGGTAGTGAATATGAGACGTGATAAGTGGTAATTTACTCAGTAAAGCTATATACGCTCTGCTCATTTTGGACAGAAACTTGTATATAAAACCAATGAAAAGAAACGAATCTTGGCTAATTCTGTTCCAACCATATTTTTATTTCCTGAGCATCTCCAGTAACAACAGTAAGAACAGCTCCAAAAAAATGTCCATTTCTAGGAGAATTAGCTACTTGTGAGGTGAACTTATCAAAGTAATAATTTGAATGACTTATGAAAGATTATTGGCATATAATTACAAACACAAATAACTGAAACCTTACAAATGAAAGGGGTACTATAAATTAATTTAGTAAATTATTCTGATTCATGAGTAATATGAAATAAGTTTCATAGCATTATTAAACAACAACAACAACAACAACAACAATAATAATAATAATAATAATAATACTAACCCTTATTATAGTAATAAACACTTTTTTCTTTTCTTTTAGTAGGTGAGGGTGAGAAGCACAGTCACATTATTGACCACATCTGTTTTCTGTTAAGTCTGAAGAAAATGAATCGTAAGTATGATGCACTATTAGAAAGTAACGAGAAGCTGAGAAAACGAAATAAGCATGCAAAATAAGCTCTTTCAAGAGAGAAGAAACAAATTATAACTTATGAAACATTGATGGCGGGTTACAAAGAAAAGTTAAGGATTTTTCATCTAAAATGTCACCGCCACGGGTGGCCGAGGTCGTTAATGCACGGACTCGTGAGCGGAAAGTCTGGGGTTCGAATCCCGCTAGGACAGTCCTCCCTGACTGGGGGTTTCTCCAGGTTTTCCTCAGTCTTCATAACTGGCAAATGCCGGGGAGGTACCTAAACTTAGGCCTGGAACGCTTCCTTCCTTAAAAAATATCCTTTCCCAATATATCATTTCATTTCATGTATCATCAGTGTCCACTGCCTGTGGTGCCTCAGTAGTAAAAAAGGGCGTTAAACACTACTCAAAGAAAAGAAAAAAAATCTAAAATGTTAGGCAGCGAAAAATGCGTTCCTATTTTGAAATAACACATTGCATTGCAGGTAAAATGTTATATTACTGAATACCCAAAAGATGTGAAACAGTTGGCGATTACACTTAATGTTTATTCTGCACAGGTTATAATTATTTGAGAAAGTTCGTAAAAATGCCTCATCCTCGAAGACTTCGAAGGGTGGGGTACACCAGTAAACAGCAGTCTAGGCTTTACTGCAGAGAGTTTTGAGAAAATAGTGAATTGGGTGCAGAACAGTTCAGGACCCATCCTTAATACAGTCATGTTTGATGGTATAGCTATAAAGAAAATTTTGGGGTCATGCTGATTAGGGCAATAAGAAGAACGACGATTGTCAGGTTGCAAAAAAGGCATTGGTATATGGTGATTGCACTTAAAAGAAGTTGGAAAATTACTGTTGGGCATTCTTCGTTAAATGATTTGGCCGCAAGTGTTAATTAGACAAAAGTATACAATATTGATGTTGTTTAAAGGCCAGTGAATGTAGGTTCATCACACATCCACACAAATTGTTATACATAAATGTTTTACATACTTAATTTTTGTGTGATGCACCGCTCTAGTGTCCTTTATCTTACCGTTCCAAAAATGGGATTGGCATTTTTGAAGATTTCCATTACCAACTGATTCTGCTGTACTTGTGGATAAAGAAATTACAAGGATGGATTGGGAACTTTCAAAGTGATCAGTGGTTTGTGTAAATAATTTGAATAAAAATAAATGAGGGAGAGTTTCCTCTTAGTACATTTAAAGTTTTGTCAAAAGTTGTTCCTATAATGTTTCCTAACTTTCAAACAAATATGAATGCTCCAGAAACAACACAATGGAAAGATCCTGAAGAGAGAAGAAAGAAGCGGGCTGAAATACGTGAACAGAGGCTATACGAATAGTTACACGATTTTTCAGTATCTATTTGGAAAAAAGCTTGACAATTTGGAAGTTTTAATTTAATGACTGCAAAGTTGTGTTCTATGCATGTAATTTTGATTATGTACATCAGATTGTAGAAATTTTGAAGATAGTAAATGATCGACCTGTAAGGTATGTGTGAGCCATAATATTAATTGTGTTCTTGATTTACATGGTTGGTTACCTACAAGTAAGTGAAAAATATTTTACCAAGGTATAAAATCTCTGTTAGTGAGTCTACGGCTCCATCAGCCAATGGTTTAGTTTCACATATAAGTGAAAAAATAAGTTTATTAGTCCTTTTATTTAGTGAAAGTATTGAATTTAATAATGAACCTACAAGGCAGGTTGAATTTTTAAGTGAAATGCTCAGTTTAGTTTTTGTAAAGGGAGAAAATGTTGCAGCAAAAAATAATTTTTGTTTAAGCAAAGCTATATGATCAATATATAAATTTAGTGAAACGACAAGTTTTATTAATGAGTTCTGATTAGCTATATTTATTATTATTATTATTATTATTATTATTATTATTATTATTATTATTATTATTATTATTATTATTATTATTATTATTATTATTATTATTATTTGTCATTTATATGGGTGAATGTGTGCTAGTGAAAGATGAGTATGTAGCCTTAAATGTATTCAATAAAATTCAAATGTAGAATTTAATATATGTTCATATAGCAACTATACCCAAAGGCATATTTTTAATGTTCTTTCAGATGATTAGCTACCCTTGGTTAAGAATTCCCAAACAGCACACCGAATAATTTTACAGCTTATATTGCTTATATTTTAACTAGCCTAGTTTTGTCAGGTTGAGGTAAATTTTATATTAGACCTATGTTTTAATAGCATTATAAAACAAAAGACTAACAATGATGGCTCTATTGAATACTGATTTAATCCAATAATAAACGTGAACTAATTTTTATTTATGCAGATATTATTGTGAGGGTTTCTATCTTTTTTTTTCAAATGTTGGGTAATCAGCTGTTAGGCAGCAGGACTAATGAGAGACAAGATTACATTGTCACCAAGTCGTACATTCATGGCTGTCGTCTCCATCCCAGTCATTTTGTTATGCTTTGTTTTCTACAAAATCCCAGAAGAGGGCAGCTATAATTAACTAGGCGAAATATGGGGTTACCTATGGTGGAGACAAGACTAGCTTACACAAGCGACTCACGGCAGCATCTGCAATAAACAACCTGGACAATCAGAGAACGTTTATAGCGGTCCGCCATTTTAGTTTTAACCAGATTATCAAACTTTATATTCTTCTTATTTTCCTTGGTATTTTGGTGCGTTTAATTATGTATATTTTATTAGAAAATTACTTTCTGCTTTTTCAATAGTACACACAATATCTAAGACTACTACACAATAAAGTTTTAAATATAAAAAAGGGAAAATTTCGGCAAATCAACCAAAAAAAAAAAAAGTTGAACAGAAGGAAATTAAATAAACGTAACAAATACTTCAATTGAGACATTTTCAGGCTCTTTACTTTAGGAAAGATAGTAAAGATGATACAAAATCACCAGCGAACCTTTAATGGCCGAGATGGAAATGTCGCAAAAAAGTATTGTTTAAATGAAATTGTTGAAAAAAGTTTACAAAAAGGCAAAGCATTGAGCCTCTAGACAAACGATAAATCTATAACGTTTATGAAGGGGAGATGTGTTTCTTCAGACGTGTGGATAGATGGGCTTATAAACTCTGTATTTATGAGCGTAAACTTATGAAGACTGCTTTTTCTGAGTCTCGATCCTGATTGTCGGGTAGATGAAATAGGCAGATGTACATCTTGATGGAATGGCAAGCATATCAATGTGTCTATAGGATCCTTCTTGGCAGATACGACGAATTTCTTCATGGATAATCCGACAGTTCTTTCTGAAAGAGTCAGCAGTCATAGATCGAATCATATAATATCTTGGGTACCGCAGTGTCTCGCGCAAAGGAAGGTACCCAAAACATGGGTAAGCATTTCAATCACATTGTCACAGCAGCAGCAGTGGCCGTCTCGGGACCTTCCTCGTATTACACGCCGCGGGGAAATATTGGCTGAAATTGTAAGAGCCAACTCCAATCACCGCTTCTAAAGTGTTCTGTTATCATATTAATTTATTATATGAATGTAAATTTCTTGAGATTGAAATTTGAGTATTTATTTCCTATAAAACTCCAATTAATTTCTTTAAATATTAAGATCCGATTATTGATAAAACTTTCTGATCAAGATTGTAATTTAGTAACTATTATAGTATGTTAACTCTCGTCAGGACAGTAGATTATGAACTATTAAGTCTACCGGACGGCGTACTGACTCAACAATAAACATGATTTTATTTCCTGTTCATCGCTCATCAATTAGGAGTTTTTTCTCATTGTTGCTTCAGTGCAAATGTATTAAGTGTATTGAATCCAGTACAATATTAGCATAGTATACTTTTCAGTGTGAATGTATGACAGTTACAGTTACAGAATATTTTTAGTGTGGCCATTTCAGATTCAAAGTAACTAAAATGTTAAAACAATATAACGTACGCGCTAAAATAAATCGTGGTACGGCCAATTGGTTTATTTATATTAGCTGAACATTATTAGATTTATAACAATATAAATTATTTACAGATTACCTTCTTCGGGCAGGCCATTGAGGATGATAATGATGTTGCTCCTCAGTTTTCTTAAAAATAATTATTATATGCAAGGTAGTAGTAGTAGTAGTAGTAGTAGTAGTAGTAGTAGTAGTAGTAGTAGTAGTAGTAGTAGTAGTAGTAGTGGTGGTGGTAGTGGTAGTGGTAGTAGTAGTAGTAGCAGCAGCAGCATTGAAGGGGGTGATTGAAAGAGTTTTAAAGCATTTCTACACTTCAACCATAGGCTTTTGTACCACCCCCAAATCCCTTATAGTATTCTAAATTCTGTGCTCTTTACAAGATTCAGAGTCTTACTTCCTATAAGGGATTCATCCATGTTTAGATATGGTTGCAGACGGAAGAGTTGATATCTTCTTCTCTCATTGCTTCACACTCGAGGAGTACGTGCTTCGCAGTCTCCTGGGATTGTCCGTAAATCTTACAAATGGGATCTCCCTGAAAGAGTCCCATTTTATGGAGATATTTCATAAATTGACCATGTCCTATAATTAATCCCACTACTCTTTATAACTTATTCCTTCCCAACTTCAGGAGCATTTTGGTGAGTATGGGATTGGGTTCGTTGACAAGGCTTTTTCGAAGGCTTTTCCTGGGTATTTGGACTATCGAGAATTATGTTTCTCTCTGGTCCATAACCTAATTGTTGTTCTTGCTGTAGATTTATTTACTCCGCAGACTGGTTCCGGTCCTATTAAGGGACTAGATGCTCCTTTCTTGGCCAGTTTTTCTGCTGCTTCATTCTCTGCCACTCCCCTGTGACCTGGTACCCACCTCAATTCAACAGTTATCTGACAGGGCTATCAGTTTTTTGAGGCAGTCCCATACCAACTTTCAATTAAATTCTCGAGAGTCAAGTGCTCTAAGTGCAACTTGACTATCTGAGAGGGTGATAATATGTTTACCATAATAGCCCTTCTCTGTATCATTTTGCACGTAGGCCAGGATTGCTATGATTCCAGCCTGCAACACTTCCCGAGGATTATATTAACGTAGGTCCTTGGAGTTTCGCCGTAGATGCCGGTTGCAGCTTGTTTAAGAATCCATGACACGTCTATATACCATATTAGTTGTCCTTGAACCTTCTTTGTCTTTGATCTTTCCTGCCACTCAAAGAGATCCAAGATTTATGCTATAGTCTCGTTGAAAACAGAACTGGGTAATCATGAGATCAGATTTCATTTCCAGTTCCAGACTGTCCGCGACCTCTAATGTTTTAGTATGTCCGGGATAAGCCATTCCTCCATCTTCCTGAATGAACTAATCTGTAAGCTGCAAGTCTTACTTCCGCTTTAAGGAATATATCAAATGGAGTCAGATCTAGCAGAATCTCTAGTGCGACCGTTGGGGTACTTATATTAGCTCCCGTTGTGCACATATAAGTAAGTCTTTGCAGACTTGAAACTTTTTAAATCACTGTGGTTTGCAGCATATTTGGCCACCACACCACGATTCCATAGATTAATTTGGTCTACGGATCACGGTATATAGCCACCTGTAGATCATAGGTCTCATTTCCCATGATGTTCCAATAAAGCGTCTACTGGTCACGAGTGACCATTTGGTTTTTCAGATAGCTTTTCCTATATGAGTATTCCACGTAAGCTTCTTGTCCAGCATCAAGCCGAGATATTTAGCCGTCACATGTACTCCTGAATAATTGAGATTGACAAAGCCTTGAATTTTTTTCTTTCTTGTGAACGGTACAACTACCGTTTTCGAGGGGTTCACTATAGTTCTTTCCTTTATGCACAATTTTTTTTATTATCATCAGCTCATAATTGATGATTTTCGTTATCGTCTGGGAAAATATTCCCTTTAACCTAAGGCTATGTCATTTGCTTAAGCCTATACATAATGCCCTTTCTCGTTCATATCTACCACTTAGTTGTCTAACAAGAGGCTCCATAATAAGGGGGATAGAATTCCTCCCTGCGAGCAGTCCTTCATCGCAAGCATTTCCTGTATTTCTCCGAGAAGTGTTGCTTGCATATTTGTGCTGCATAGCATGGAATTTATCCATCTGCAAATGGTATTATCCAGGCCTCGATTGCGAACAGCTTGAATTATGGAAAAGTAGGTGTATTATCAAACGCATGATCTCTATCCATAAATGCGACCAAAGCTGTTACCTTCCTGGCCAGAGAGTGCTCAACTCTCACCACTAAATTGTGTAAGGCTGTATCACAGAATTTTCCTGTCTGGTAGGCACATTGATTGCGTTGCAGTGGTGCTTTAACAAACACCTGTTATGGAATATGTGTTTTCACCAGTCTTTCCAATGTCTTTAACAAAAAAGAGGAAAGACTGGTGGGTCTGAAAGCCTTAGCAATGGAGTAATATACTCGTCCCTGCTTCGGAATTAATACACTCTGGCAAGTCTCTATGGAAAAGATAATCTAGCCTAAGACCACACTTGCTCTGAAAGATGGTAGAGTAGTATATAGAGGGGTTCAGGCTGTTTCTGCAGTAAAGCTGCCATCCCTTCCTTAAGATTTAAATGGTCCATAGTTGTTGATGGCCCATTTAATTATAACAATCGTGACTAACCTTCCAGTTCTCCAAGGATGACCTAAATATATGGGTATCCTCATGGTAACTGGAGTTTTCGCCTCAATTGTCATTGAATTTGCAACCAGGAAGTGAACCTTAAGAAGCGCCTTAAGCGTATCTTTATTTGTGTTGGGATAACCTCCTGTGGGTTTCTTTAAAAAACCAACAGGAGTTGTGTTCTCATAGATTATCATCTGATTTCTAGTAGCTAGAAATTTGTAAGGGATGAATGATATTCTCCCAAATTTTAATTTCTCTTAGCTTTATTGAAGTGTTTCTTAGTCCTCACCCTTAGTTCACTAAGTTCTTAACTACCACTTCACCTTCACTGGTCCAGACATTATGGTTATCAGGACAGTTGTCCTGATAACAGTCTGTGATAGCATACTGAATGAGGTATGCCGTCCTGTCTATATCTTCAAAAGCTCTAATACTTTCGATCTTTCCAAATATAACCTCGAGGTCCTCTTGTAGGTGGTCCAGGTGGTTCATCTTGGATTCCTGAAAGATGTTTCACTAGCCTTAATGTTCAGTTCAAACTGAATATATTTATGGCATGAAAGAGATGGCTATATTTGTTATGCGATCTGTTCTAAAAGTAATGTCTATGACCTCTTTACTAATCGTTTAGTGAAGGGGGGTTTATTCCCGACATTAAACAAGTAAAGATTATTGATGAAAGACTGCCTCCTTGTTGGTTTTGGTACTGCCCCAGATTTCATAGTAGGAGTTGGCATCACATCCAATGAGTAGTTGCTTGACATCCTTCGCCATCCGTTCCATCAAGAACTTTAATTCTCTTGATGGGGGATCGCCTCCGTATACAGAGTTCAAGATAAGGTTTCTGTTCCCCTCTCTCACGTTGAGGTTTATTTTCACCTTTGTGATTTCTCTGAAACAAAATTCATGTAAAGGTAAAGCATGCACCTTATTCCTGATTATGGTACAAGTCGTCATGTCATTAATGGTGATGCAATAAATCAACTGACCTTTTGCTTCGTCTAGCCCTGCTATCAGTCAGTCCCTTGTGTAACCAAGGCTCTTGAACGAGGGCCAAGTCGATATTTTCTTCCCTTATCATTTTACAGAGGACTGCCGAAGCTGCCTTACTGTGTTGTAGGTTGATCTGGATTATTCTTGTCATCTTTGGTTAGAATAATGAATGTGATTCTACCTAACCCTAGGTAGCCTCTGTTTTCTAAAACTCTAATGTCTTCCTGTTGCTCCTCGTCTATTGAGCATACAAAGGTCTTACCAGTTGGGTCACTTTTACTGCTGATAATTGGTCAATATTCCGTTTTCAATGCCTTATTCTGTTTACCAAGCATTGTTAGGATTTTGGAGGGGCCCATCTTGGCGTCTTAAAGAGCACCTTGACTGTTTTCAAGAAGTTCGCCATTAATCCTACGAACAACGTGGAAATTTCCTATGGCCTGAGCTTAGGAAGATTCTCTTGTAGCCAGGGTCTTAGTCTGCTGGTTGGCACAGGAAAGGATGAGAGTTCCCCTTTCCACGTTTGAACCAACAAACCGAGGAAAGTTTCCATCTTCCAGAGTTTCGAAGGACTCGACGATCAAGTGCTGTAGCTCCTCTACACTTCAGCGAGTTTAGCGGCCGGATATCCTTCCAGGACTACGGATACTATCTACGGTTGCCTTAAAGGTTACCTTACCTTTATCTCCTGGTGGTGCCGCAGAAATTCTTGGGTTCTTTTGGGTGACTTCAGAAGCTGGGGTGGATACATCCGAGCGGCTGCGTTTTGCTCCACTCCTATGTGCCACTTCCTCCTTGCTAAGTTGGCTCTTGGGCCCTTCTTACCATTCTTTCCCCACTTGCTAAAATCCCACTCGATTCCCTTCCTGGCAAGCTTTTCTTTCAGGGCTCATTTTCTCTATGCCCCTAAAAGTTTGGGAGGCTTTACTTTAAGTCTGTCCATCTGCTTCACGGCTTCATCTAGTTGCCTGCTGAAGCCAGTTGTCAGTGCGCTCTTAAGGAGCCTCTTCTCTTCTCCTTCTGAAGGACTAATCTCCCCTTCAGGTTTGGAGACTTCCATCTGCTTAACTTCGGAGGTTTGCTTCTCAGAAGCTTCCTTCTTGGCAGAGATGGATTTCCATATTGAAGTCTCAAGGCCTTGAGTGTTAGATTTTGGTTTATTCTCGTTTTCCATATAAACATACCACAAGCAGAAGTACAATTAGATAGTCCGCCCAGGCAGAGCCCGGCATACCTGGATAAACCTAAATACTATCGGAAGGTCGCCTGGTATTCCGGAGGCTCCGTTTTTACTGCACATCTTCCATGTGCCATTCATATGCTCGGCACGGGTCCCTTTGCACCTTGAGAGTGGATGATAACGGGGAATGAGTGGGATAAAAATGAAAGGATGAAGTTAAGTCGCTTCTTGGTTTGGCCCCTTTTCTCCAGGCTGCCCGGCATGTTGTCCGTAACATTAGCAATCTATCTTCGGTATAGCCTGTTGTCACAGAGGCCCCGTCACCAGCGAAAAGTACTGCGTCTCCTAGGTGGGAATTATAAGCAAAAGTTAAAATATTCTTGGATGGACAGTCACTTCTGGCCAAAACCAAGAGTGAAATCAGAAGACATTTTACTGCAGTATCTGTACAAACATTATGTAGCGGTATTTCTGCAGTTAGGAAGCGTGAAAATGACAAGGGACCTAAACCGAAGCGTAATCTTGTAAGAAATCGGCTGTCGGTTAGCAGGCTTTTTTTTCTTCTTTATATGAGCACATTTAAATCTCCAAGTGAACATATAATGTCCAGCGTGCTCTTTAAGTAGGATCTTAGGAACTTTTCTGAAACAAAAACTCTTGTAATTTCTGCTTAAAAGTAATATGAACATATTTGGAATGAATTTAAAACATTCATAAAAATGTACATATTGATATTCCAAAACCCATTAATAAAACGTGTTAGTTACACACACACACACACACACACACACACACACACACATATATATATATATATATATATATATAATAAAACTGAAAAATACTCTGACTAAAACTCTAGACTAAACCCTAAATAAAACTTCAAAACATATTTATAACAGGAATTAAAACATGAAATTGGTAAACACTGAATGTTAATTTAAACAGAATTGAAAATAAGAATTGAAACACCCTCTGAGATGGCAGAATTTACTTTGGCAGTATATTAAGGCATAGGCTCTAGTTACTTATGGTGTAAGTGTATAGACGGACGACGATCAGGCTGGCGTTCATCATGGAGTTGTCTCGACGAAGAACCCGAAGAAGCTGCCTCTTCATCCGGCCAAAGAGCTTTTGTATTAGCTAGTTGAGGGTTGTCTTCTGACATCACAGGACACGAGGAGTAGCTTCATCCGTCCGGTTGGGGTTTACCGGTGCTTTTCCCGCCGTCAATAGCAATACAACTTAATAATCTACATAGTGGGGTAAATTTCTCTGTATTATTAATTTTCAAGGTAAGATGAAATTCTTAAATGTCAAGTCAAAGCGAATTTTGAACGTCCAGGCAGTCATTGAGAAGTATCCAGATTGTCGAACTCGGACACAGTCATCCTTGAGGTTTCCTGCTTAGATTTATTTGGTGTAAGGCTTACATTCGAAGCCCAAGCACTATAATATGTAACAAACAGTAGAATACATCTATTGAACAGCGTGAAACATAGCCCAATTTTCTTCTATAATTCCAAGTTAACTTTTCAATCAAAACCTGCTCCAGCTCAATTTCACAGTCAAACTCACCCTTTTCACTCCACAATTTTACCTTTCCTCCAAGAATTCCCTTTTCAGAGGATACACCATGATCGTCTCCGCTAAACTCCATCTCATGCTGGTGAGACCCAACCCCACCATCAAACTCGCGCACCAGATGGCTCTCGCAAATAGAAACGCCAAATATTACTTTAAAGACGCGGACTTTCAAATCCTAAACATCCCAAGGGAAACACGGAACGACGCTTTCTTTGGCAAAATAGCACGGAGAATCATCATCGCTATGACGAGCGATAAAGCCTACATGGGCGACATCTCCAAAATTCAATATAATTTCAAACACTTCCATCTCTCAGCGCCACAATTGTTTGTTAATAATCCACCTTTTCCGTCACAACCGTTATGACGCAATTTCGATGGACATCTCCTAGTTTGCTTTCAAACGCCACAGTACTGCTTAGGCATACATTTAAAAAACAAAGGTACCATCAACAGATCCGCTTATCCCAACCGTTACACCATTTTTGCTTTCGACCTAACTGCCGACATGACTGCCAACAATGACTACCCTTCGGGCCTTCACCAAGGCAACGTTTCTATAAAAATGTAATTTTGTAAAGCTTTACCAAAACCTGTTTGCCTCCTCATTATGTCAGAACTTTACAGTACCTTAGAAATTGACATGTTCAGATTCACACTCATATCATGAATAACAAACAAATAAGTGACATGCTCAAAGAACACAAATATTTTGCCGGAGTATTCGCATCAGATCAATTGTCATTCGCATTCTCGAAACGCCTTATCGCTCTCGTCGCAAATACGTACCCTAGCACAAAGCCGGGAAAATACTGGATTTGTATCTGCATAACCAGGGACAAATAGGGAGAATATTTCGATAGCTACGGTCTGCATCTGCTCTTACCCGCCTTCTACAATGTTCTAATCCGAAATTTCGGCAAAATGTGGAATTATAATACGCATCGACTACAAGGTGACGACGGCACTATGTGCTGCTACCACGCAATCACATACCTGTCTCACTGTTTCTGCAACTTACCGACATCTGTTTTCTTGCATAAATTCAGAATCTACAAATACGATCACAACGACGATCTCATCCTACGATCCTACAAGCGACATGCACAGTGCACCTCTGCGCATCAACCCTGTCAACCTCTACGCAAAATACATATACTTTGTACTTCCATAGCCTCGCACTCACTCTACCAGTAGACGGCGAACGCAAAATATCTGAGTACTATTCTTTACGCGCTCTTTCTCTCTTTATACCTCATCCATCGTACCTATCCGTATCCCACGTGACTGCATCTCTCTCTCTTTTTCAGGTTCCCGGTCTATATACATTTCATCAACGCAGCTCACTCCAAATACCTCTCCATCGTCGGACCGTCAGACGCCCAACCCATCACCCTATATAAGTGCGGACGCCAGCACTATGCCACCCTCAACAGCATCGACGAGTGAACGAAGCTCGTCGAGGATGTCGGACCACAAATAAACAACATCTGGACCCTTGCAACAACAAATCAAAGGAAACTGTAACAAATTTCTCCTCAACGATATCCGCACATTACACTTCAAACGTGTCCTCGGAACCCCGCACCCATCTTTGCATACAACGAAAAACTACCTGGTATTGCCATTTACAAACAACAGTGGTCCAATATTACGAAACTACACGAACGATACAAACATTTCCTAATAACAAGTAACGATAACAATAACAGTATTTATAACGTCTAATTCCGCTTTAACTTGCCTCAAAACGCATTCCAACTTGCAAAATCTAACAGGATGCTTGCGGTTAATATGACTCAACTTCCTAACCGGATGCTTGCGGTTAACATAACTCAACTGCCTAACTGGATGCTTCCGGTTGACGTATCTCAATTTGCATACCCAAACCTGATCCTGCGGTTAACGTGTTCCTACTTGTCCATCCTTCCACCCAATCGCAGCACTTCTCACTCTCTTTCTCCACTCCTCATCATTCTACCCAATCACAGCCATTTCCTTCCCTCCTTCCCTACTCCTTCGTTTCAACCCACTTTATATGCCTTCCCATCTTCCTTTACCACACTCAGTCCCTTCTTACCCGCCGTCATGTTGTCATCAAGCGTGTCCCGCGACAAACTCTTGATCTATCGTCACACTGTCCCCTAGTAAGTAAACTATGCGCCACCATAAAAACAACACTAGCGCCAATTTTGCCCCTAGTGGATGACCTTGGCAGTGTGACAGAAATCAAACGCCCGCCGCGGGACTCATACTACTCTCAGCCCTCGCGGTCCACAATTTGTTACGTTGTTAGATATTACATACTGTTTCATGAATGTAAGCTCTTATTAGCCAAGGACATGTGCTAAAAGTTGTGGCTAATGTGGTAGAAGACAAATTAAAAGGTCATATTCTCATTGATGAGTCTGCAATATTAGGCAGGAAAAAAAAAAACAGCTATTTGAAATTTCTTTTGATGGAATAGCTTATGCCGAATAATGCTCTTGGACTTTATAAAATTGCAAAGTAATATTGTAACAAATTAATGAATGCCTTTTTTGACAAATTAAACATATATGACGTCTTAACATTTGAATTTGTATAACAATGTCATTTGCTTTTGCTGTAAAACTGCTCTTAAAAATCAGGGGAAACCTGGCTTGGAATAGCCACGAGTAAGTTATTTCCATTTATAACAGTTTAAGATTGCTGCATTTACAAACTGGAATTGTCAGTAATTGATACACTAAGGGAAATACAAGGTTTGAAGTATTTGGAAGTTCTTATTTTGTATTATTATTATTATTATTATTATTATTATTATTATTATTATTATTATTATTATTATTATTGGTGTTGTTGTTGTTGTTGTTGTTGTTACTACTACCACCACCACTACTACTACTACTTATTATTATTATTATTATTATTATTATTATTGTTGTTGTTGTTGTTGTTACTACTACTACCACCACCACCACTACTACTACTACTACTACTACTACTACTACTACTACTACTACTACTACTACTACTACTACTACTACTACTACTACTACTACTACTACTACTACTACTACGAACCAGTCCATATATTGCGGGTATAATTTATTGCCTGCCAAAAATCAAGGGCATTTTGTTATTTTATACATTGACATGATTTTGTTGTGTACAATACCATATAAAACTGAAATAAATGAACTGGAATGAATGACAATGAAGTATGTGGTGTGGTAAAACCAGGCATGTACCTCGATATCATATTAAATTGTCGACAAAATAATTAAAAAAAGTGATTAAGGAAGATGCTATTGTTATCTTATTTTATCTTACAATGACTTCAACTCCAGCTATTAGTTAACATTCATTTTAACAGACCCAATTATTTATTTAGCTCTTATTGTTGTGTTGTTAGAGAATATAATGTTACATGCTGCAATAAAGCATGTTTGGTAACAATGTATGTGTGGCAAGGGGTAGAATCTATTCCTCATTGCCTGCAGCATGTTGGAACAGTTATTTTAAATAAAAATGGGTGAAGACAGGGTGATAGTTAATAATGTGGGCTTTGGTGTGGATTAATTAATGGCCACTCTCTGATAAACACATTAGGAGCAATTAGATGTGGGAAAGGTGTGAGAGATCATATTGATTGATGTCTTACACTTCCGGCGATTTAATAGCGGGCTGCTGTTAATTGGGCCAGCAGAATTAGTATTCCCTGCCAATATTCACTTAATGGCAGTGCAAAACAGGGCCAAGGAAACAACTTATCAACATGGAATAATTTTTTCCAACAGTAGGGTACCTAATTCCTATACAGACTAAGGAATTGATGAAGCAAAAATATAATGCTCTTGTGAGTTCCACGAGTTCCTTGAATAAAATTCTGGAATGCACAAACAAAAATGCAGAAATCAGTGATAACACAGCAAGAAGAGCAAATGTCTCAAATTAGATTGTTGGATTGAATTGTTCTGGGTAGAGGAGGGTACTTGGTACTGGAGCCTTGCTCTTTGCAAGCGCCCTTTGTTTCAATGCAAGAATGGGAGTGCTTCCAGGAAGAAGGGATTAGATAAAGAAGATACTAGGTGGCCAGGATCCCGATGGTGACTGCATGGATGTAAATGGTGACCTTAACATGTTTTCAGATAATTCACTCTGTTGCCAGTGTAGTCTTCCTCCCAAGGAGTTTGAGCACCTCAGAAGGTCTGCTTCCATGCCAGAAACTAGGGCCAAAATGTGTACAAAGCTTGCCAGTGACAAGGGGAAACCATGAAAAAAACCAAAGTTCAGAAAGGTTGGCTCAATGAAAATTGAACCAGCCAGCAATACTATGTGCTTCATGTAAATGTTTATGTGTGGATCTTAGGATAAAATAAAGATTTACCTATAATTATATTAATAAGTGACAAAGCAAATTTTACCTGCAGGGGAATAGTTAACTTTTACAAAAAATATAATAGTACTTAAAAATTGCCACTGTAATTGGAGGCTCATTTTCAGTATAGTTTTCACTGAACACTTGGACAGGTATTTTAGAAAATTACTCCAATTCTCCATATGCATTCCTCAAGTCAATAAAACAATTATCTTAGCTTTCTTAGAGATATAATATGCAATTCTAGAAGAAGTCCCTTTGAAAATACATAATAAATATGGTTTTAGCATGATGGGGAACAGCTCACATAAAGTGCGAAGTAATCAGACACTCTATGGGGCATTTTCTTGATGATGAATGGAACAATAATATATTGTTTGCTGTCAAGCAACAAGACCAGATATTAAATTTCAGTTTTCTTTGGGAGGATGTGCAAGGGTGATCTAAAAAGTTAGGGTTAAACTTCATTAGTTGACTCTATTTGAGTTCTGAGGACACATAATTTCCATAGGAGATGCAACAAATTCAATGAGTTCTGTTAAAGGTTCAGCAAAATTAGGGGGTAAGTTGTCAAGTTTGTATACAAGAAAAGGAACTATTTTTTTAACAGTTTCTTTCAATTAATTCCATTCCAGCATTTAAATACTTATTAGCCAGTAAATAATAAACTTCTATGTAATCAATACAAGAAAAATAGCAAAGTAAGGAGGGAGTTCCGGAGCATCTTTAAATGGCAATACAGGCCTATTAAATGGTAGCTAAGAATGAGTTTTCCACGGGGAACATCAATAAAAATTAATCATGAAAAAACAGCAATACTTTATAAACAAAGAGAGATACTAGAAACTTTATATCTACCATTTCATGTACACCCTGAAATTTAATGACTGAAACCCTTTGCACTCTTTATAGGCTTAAGCTAAAGCTGAAGTACACACTTATTTAACTGTATGATAATATTATTTATATGCAGAAGCAATGGCTATTCTTTCTTACTACTTGTTTATGCAGGTAGTATTTATTTTATGTATCTAAACTTTATTTAATTTTTTTTTAAATCAAATTGTGTGATCTTTTTTACACAAGCAAAATAAGGCTGCATAAGTACTTGTAGTTTCAAAAAGAAATACATGGCTGATTATGCTTTGGAATACCAAGCTCCAAGACCTGCACAGCTACCAAGTGGTAGCCCAGGTGGTCACCTTAGACCCCTGGTAGAAATTTTATTAAGAACAATGAACAATGAAAAAAATATTTTACAAATACTTTAAAAATGATAAACACAAGAAATTTGGAAATATAATATATTTAATGAATGAGTTCAGACACCTACAAGTCCAATTTTAGCCATCAGACAAATATGTTCAAGTATTACATAACTTTTTCATTGTATTCAAATTGCAAGTTCATGAAACGTTAAGCCAAATATACTTTTCATGACAGAAATAAAAATTTTCCTAAAAATAAACAGACACACAATTGGGTAGAAAAAGAATTATGTGACAAATTTTCAGTTTCAAGTTTGTTTCACATTTCATTGCACAGCAGACATACTTTTTTGGTATTTTTCTTTAATACACACACATTTTTTTTTTTAAATATTTCATAAGATAT
The DNA here is from genome assembly GCA_030762175.1 of Metallyticus violacea. NCBI lineage: Eukaryota > Metazoa > Arthropoda > Insecta > Mantodea > Metallyticidae > Metallyticus > Metallyticus violacea. The sequence continues at coordinate 262,778,183 of CM060846.1, read as the reverse complement.
GCTAATCTTTCTGGTAGTCAAATACACAGTTGATATTGGCTTCTTTTTGATAACTTGATGGAGGTTATCATCTCCTCTTCTCATAAGTACTGGCTCAAGAACAAGATTTCTCATTGCAATTATCTGTTTTGTAAAGTTCATTTCACTTGTGGAATGAGTTACTTCTTGCCAAGCTGGTGCAGAAAGTGCCTTCTTTCATGTGTAGAAGTTGATTGAAGATGTGACCTCTTTGAACTTGATTTATGCAGTGTCCCTTCTTTCTTGTAAACACCTCTAAGTTTAAAACATACCTTTTAGAAAAGAAATCATTTTAAAAAATATATATGTAACTAACACAGTGAAGCTAAGTCATACGAATCAATTCATGTGATATATGTCCTACTAAACACTCTTATTGCTTCACTTACTTGTTTGACATTTGGAACCAGTTTAGAAGACCTTGGTCTTCATCTTCGGCCAGGGGTATGACTGATTGGAGAATCAAACAGCTCTGTAGAGTTGAAGCGCTGCCCTGGTGGTGTTTTAATGTACTTAAATTTGGTTTTTCTACCTTTGGAATATCAAAGTTCATTAATCAATCACTGTATTTATGAATATAATTTTTTTCCCAAGTATCCAGTTCTATATGTCCCTGAGTTTCTTTTAATAAATCCAGGAAGGAAGGAAGATAAATTAATAAAAAATTGCACTTTTTTATACACTTTTGAATTTATAGAAGTCTCTGGTTTGTCTAATCACTTTTTTTTATAGTCCTTGTCACTCTCTAATAAAATTTTTTGTTGCATCTATGCATGATTTTTCTAATTTAATGTTGCAATAATGTCTCTATCATAACTAATTTAAAGAAATTAATGCTTTTCATAGCATCAATACACCTTTCTGTAGCTGTTTTGTATAAAGCTTTTGCCAATAATCATTTAATTTGTTCATAACACTTTAATAATAATCATATTTTTGAACTTTCATCTTTAAAGTGTGGTTTCTATGAACTAGTTTGTTAGATTTTTTGAAACTCTTGTCAATTTCTGGGTGTAATGTGATGTAAGGCCAACAACAACAACAACAACAACAACTACAACAACAGCAACAACAACGATGACGACGACGACGACGACGACGACGATGATGATGATGATGATGATGATGATGATGATGATAATGGTTTATTCACCATTTGGTAATTATAATAATTAAAATAGTTTTAGTCAAAAGAAAAAAGGAGAAAGAGGCTTAAAGTCTATGGATGAAGAGAAACAGCTTATTTACATTATATACATTGTAACTTTTGTTATTTCATATTACTCTTATTTTCCATTTCAAATTCTAGTATGCGTAGAAAGGATGTTTAATTAACCATTTATATACTCTCTCTTTGATTAGCTGAATATTTATAGCACTTATTTCTAAAGGAAGTGAACTGAAAAAATTTTTCCTGTTATTTTGTAATATCCAGAGGTCTTCTGCAACCTATGGTCTACTCTGTTCCTGTTCTGTATGTTATATGTGTGAATTTTACCCCTTACATTATAAATTTGCAAATTCTCTTTAATATGTACCAAAATATCATAAATATATAAATTAATGACTGTAAGAATTTCTAGATCTAAAAATAGTGGCTTACAATGTTCAGTTTTCTTAGAGTTTGTTAATATTCTAATAACTTGTTTTTTTTAATTTTTAGCATTTCTGCTCTCCTTGGATTACTATCCCATAACACTAAGTAATACCTAAAAATGGTCTAAAATCAAGTTTTATATCTCTGCTGATGATGCTAGGTGTGTTAAGCAGTCAAATGAATAATGTCACAAGTTTTTTGTTATGAATTTTATCAAAGTGCCAAAATACTACTAATGTTCAGCAAGCTTTCCCACATGGTCTCTGTATTCTTGATACTTTGTGATTTCAGTGTAATATAAATTATGCAGTATAAAATATTCTACTGGATCAAGATGGAAGATTTTTTGCTGACATTTAGGGTCTAAGATTTTGGCAGCAAGATAATATTTATTTAGGAAATGATCTTGCCTTTTATGGGGTTAAGTAACAAAAGGACATGACCTTCAGGAGGTTCATACCCAAAGTACAATTCTACTGCATCAGTAATGTTGCAATCTTCTTTCTGGTTTATTAACTTCCTTACAAGATTTAGTAGTTAAACAGTGCAAAGGAAATCATTATCATACAGCAGAGACTTTATGGTGCATTATATCTTCTCTTTTTTGTCATTTGCTTAGGCCTTTCATGTTGCAGTGGTATTATTTTTTTTAATGATAAGATGTGTTTCTTTGGGAAGCATCAACATTCTGCAGTCAGCTGAACTGTACTATAACCATATTCCACTAGCTCATTAGTAAGGATACTTTAACACTATTAACACATTATTTATATGAGATGAAATGCCTATGTACAAAAATCATACTTACATTATCTGAAAGTGTACAATATAAATCAGTGTTATCCTTCTTTTTTGTCAATTCCTTTGCTTCTTACATGATTTCACATAACTTTTTTCAGCATTTTGGAATATATTGTAGGATTGTAGAAAGATACTTTCAAACTTGTGAAATAATTTGCATTTTATAGTAGGGTCACAATGTTTTTATAGTTGTTGGTTTCATTTTTCTACCTATTAATTTGGAGAATGGCTGATATAATTTATCACCAAAACATCTGCTATTCTTGTAATTTTTAATTTATCTGGGAAAACTCCTAGCTCAAGACAACAGTTAATTATTGACTCCATAAAATTAGCAATTTCAACACTGCAGGCTTTTATCAGTACCATTGGTATGCCACCTGTTCCTATGCTAATTTTTAATTTCAATTATTTCATTGTTTGTATTATTTTAGTTCTATTAATAGGATACAGGTAGATGCTGAAGAATAGTTTAGAGTTTTCATTTATGTTTTGATATGTGCTGCATCTATTTGTATTTATTTTTTGACCTACAGAGACAAAAAAGTTGTCAAATGCTTCAATAACTTGCTCAGGTTCTATAATTATTTTGTTATTTACTTTAATAATAATGTAGTTGTGCTAGATGAATTTGTGGCATTTTGAATATTATTAATCACTTACCAGCATGATTTTCTTATGTTTGGAGAGTTTAGGATCTTATCACTGATGTCTTTACTTTTTGCTGCTTTTACTGCCTGATCATATTCTTTTTTAATGCATTTTAAATTAAAATTGCTAAGGTTACAGTTTTCTTTATTTTTTTATTTTTATTTTTTTTTCCTGTTGTTAGATTTTGAAGACTATACAGGCATCTTTGGATTAATCCAATGATTCAATTTTTTTGATTTCAAGTTTTGACCTTAAGTCAAATAAGGACAATATAGATCTATATAGTAGTATAATACATCATTAATATATTTAATTTCATTTGGATTCTGTTCAATGTAAACTTTAACCCAGGTTTCATTGGGCAATTCAATTTTATATTGTTTAGGGCAGTTGTATTGAATAAAGGTTGGGTATTACTGTTCTTGAAACTGGGTTCTTGTGACAGTTTTAAATTGTATAGGGCAATACATTGAACAATATAGTCAGATAAACATGATTAAATTACAATAACTGAGTAAGGTATACTGTAAATGTTGGCAATGATGTCAATTACTGTTCTTGATGTGTTGGTAATTCATGTTGCTACATTAATGGCTCATTCAAAGCTATATTCATTTAGGATTTTTTTATTTGTTTATTTAAGGACGCTCTTTAACATCTCAGGTCATCAGCGTCCCATTCAATTCAGGGCGTGAAAGGGCCGACAAATTTTACTCAGAGGCCTCTTCTTTCAGGCTTGAGGTTCTTTTTCGTGCCGTAAATGTACTACATTGGACACACGGCTTTACTTCCCTTCCGAAGGAAGCCATACTTACGATTTTTACGCCCGAAATCCATCGATCCTGGCCGGGTTCGAACTCGCGACCTTGGGTTTAGAAGGCAAGTATGGTTACCACTACACCACCAGGACCGACATTCATTTAGGAGATATGTAAGCTCAGATTTATTTAATGATTTATTTAAGATGTCTATGTTTATGTCCCCCATAAGTATGGCATCATTATTTAGGATGTGTTCTAGTAATAATCTCAAATTATCAAAAAATATATTTAAATCTCCTTTTGGAGATCTACATATACCAATATCTACTACATATTTTTATATAGATGTATTTTTATCCCTGTTAATCCAATATAGTGTTCAGCATACCAATCTTTTAAAACAATTTGATTCACATTTACTAATATAGTAGAATTATTAAAGATACCTACCCTTTTCCATGCTTTTGCTGTCCTACGAAATGTTACTTTAAGTTGCATATTGGGAATGAAGCTATAAGAAATTTCATTTCCCCTCAATGCATGTTCTGTTATGATTAAAATGTCGGGTTGTTCTTCCATAACAAATATTTTTATTCTGATGTATAAACTTTAAGAACTTAGCATTACAGTAATGTGATGAGAAGGTGACTAGTTTTTTGACTAAATATCTCTGAATTTAAGTTAAGGTTACTGTGTTTTATCTACTTCCTGCAAAGTTGTTTCCTTAAAACCACATTTTACAAAATCAGAGAATGCCTTAAGTATTTCTTGGCTATTGGTCTAAGAGTCTGTGGTTACCCAAACTAAGTGCAGATGATTTGAATATTATATGTAGGATGTAAATACTGGGTCACTTGCCCATATACGCAGGGCGCAAAAGACATTACTTGCTAGTGCAACTCACACTCTGGCTGCTAGCGCATCTGTTGCTGCTGGCCCGAGCGACAGCGGAGAGAGCCGAACTTTTCACTCCATGCACTTGTGTCAAGTCACGCTAATGGAACAAGTGTAACTTACAAAGTGTTTTGAGAGAGCGGAGGGCTTCGGAGAAAACCGAGTGCAATTCCAAGTATTGACTGCATCAATGCAACCTTACGCCAAAAGTAATTCAGGAGGAAGCAAGTTCATCACACGAAAGGAAATGGGGAACTGTAACACGTAAAAGAAATGATAATTAAACGGGAAAAGCCATGCGCTTTTAATATATAAGTTTTGAATGCATTCCGAACTGTATATGCTGTGAAATGCTACTAATGTTGGCTTAAGAATGCCGTGATTTTCTTCGCAACTTCACATTATCTTGTTGTGGAAACTCCTTAAATGGCAGCGAACAACTCACGAGCAAGTTTGTTTTTTCTGATAAGGACATAAACAGTTGAGACTTTCTTGTTTGCTTACTTGGGCTAGTATTTTCTCCTTTTCATTGAGAAAAGAAACATCTTCAGTATGTATTATGAGGTCATTAGCTACTTCAGCATATCCTATTGCGGACCTGAAATTGACATATGCTGTCAATTATATATATATCGTTCGCTTTCGATGAGGTCTTCCAACCAACATCTTCCCCTAATAATGATGTCCTCGCTTATTTCCAAGCTTGCTTCGTGCCTGCGACGAATGTCTTTCATTTTGCTGGTCAGCTTTCCTTTCGAAAGCACAATGAGCCTGTCTAACAGTTTGTCATTAACAAACGACATTATAGCAAACATTGATTTATCTAAACGTTTCACATGTTTTCCATGCAGATACACATATTTGAGCGTGTGATGCATTTGCTCTATATGCTTGTTTGTATTCAATCCCTCGTGCAGCCTATGACAGTAAGCCCAGCATGCAGCATTACTCATGTATTTTTGCTGAAAGTATGAAGCAAATTCAGAGGCGCCAGGGACACATTTCAATTTATCTATTGCAGTAGGAAGCACTACCTCAAATGTTGGGGCATCTCTCTCTTCCAATAACGTTCTTACAACCGTGTAAACATCTGCTTGTTTTTCTTGATATTTGATTTTTTATATATATTTTTTCTCCTGATTCTGTCTACGTGTCATGTACAATAGAGTCTCATTGTTGGCACTTCCATTATTGAAATCCAAGCATTATAGAAGGACTCTGCTAAATTTGGCATTAAAAACTTTAGGGGAAATGTTTCCAATTTTTATATCCATTCATTATTATATTTTCTCATTCACATTGCAAGCAATAATTATCTCATGCTTCCCCACTATTCCATCTCTCGTTCGGGACTGAGGAGTTCGGCTCTCTCCGGTGTCGCTCGGGCCAGCAGCAAGAGTTGCGGTAGTGGCCATTGTGTGAGTTGCACTAGCAGTCAGGGTGTCAGTTGCACTAGCTGCCAAAGGTGAAGCCATTTCCGTCCTGCGTGTATGGACAAGTCGGCGAGTCTGATAAACGCAAGACTCGCTTATGCTGCCGCAGGAGAGGGGCTTAGTATGCGTTGCCTCCTACCACAAGTCATGCTTCGCCCTTATATGCTGGAAGGAAATCACTAGCAACTGATGCAACTCCTGCTGCTGTTGGGTGCCTGCCAGCAGTAAGATTTACACTATTAATTTCCATCCTGCGTGTGTGTGACCGCTTGTAACGTGAGGCGGGTAAAAATATTATTATGTTGGGAAATCTGCTCTTTGATATATATATTAAATATAATTTAATAGGGCATTGTTACGCGGGTGAAATATTACGGTGGAAAATCTACTCTTATTCAAATTCGCAATTAATTTATACACACACACACACACACTAACCCTGGCACTGGCACTGGCCTCGGGTAAACTTTAAAAACCGGTGAACCCAGTGGTATGCTGCGGCTCTCTACGGCCTAAGCTCGCCTTCTTTTCGTAAATATAAATTAATAGGGGCAGGTAAATTAATGTAATTGTGACTAATCTCCATTGATTGGGACAGAAAAAATCGTCAACATTACTTTATAGGTCATTCTGTGGGTAATACTATGTTACCGAGTAAATCATTGTAATTGTGGCAAATCTCCTTTAAATTCGGCAGAAAGGGGGGGGGGCATTGGGCGTGGGGATTCGAAACCACTATCCTCACAACTATAGAGTGACGCTCTAACCGTCTAGGCTATCATGTCGAGCTTGAAAGCCTTATTATCTAGCTATAGCTGTGCAAGTCACTACCTGCGGCTCTCTCCGCTGTCGCAAGCGTTGTAGTACGTTGCACAAGTGCTTTTCGTTCAGCGTATAGAGATAAATTCTGTGATAACTGGTAGTCTAGACTCCGGTTTCCAGTTGTCTGATGCACTGTTAGTTACTAAGCATGTTTGGAGTACTTTTTACACTTTCTCAGTTTCTCTTATGCTTTGCTATGAGCGAGATTAATGCTTTGGTTGTCCATCTTATAAGAACACTGTTATCGTCCCTTTCTTTTGAAGAAAAATGTGCTCTAAAGGATAAGAGATCAACACCACATCTGAATATTGTACAGAAGGATGGAAGCCAAATAAAAACTTTCCAGTCCCAGTGGTACAGAGAGTACCCATGGTTTAAAGCAACTGTAATGAACTGTAAATTGTGTTGTTACTTGTGCACACTATTTGGAGGAAACAATGAATGGTGTGAGGGTGGCATATGTAGCATAAAGCTTTTTCATAGAAGAACGCGTAAACATTACATTTCGAAAAGAAATATATCGAAATGGGATCGTTTTCATCTTCTTTGGAAATCAAAAATCGATCATGCCTAATCAGAAGCGCCACGCCTTTCAGCTCTAAAGCATAACGAGTCAGTAACTCACAATAAACGAGTTATCGGAAGATTACTTCAAGTGGTATGTTACCTATGGAAACAAAACTTCCCTTCCGTGGGTACGACGAGAGTAATGACTCCATCAAAAAAGGGAATTGTCTAGAAATACTTGAATTGTTTGCATAAGAAGAACAGTTCATAAGGGAGAATTTGGAATCAGCCTCAGGATTTAAAGAAACTTCAAGTGATATTCAAAAGTAATAACTGACTGTGTAGCCCGGTTCCCTGGATATTCCAGTAGGTAGCTGCTGATGAACCGGGGACTGGGGGGCTGAACCAATCAAATTGAAAAAAATTTTGATATGAGTGCCTTCTGAAATTGCCGAAAGCACTGTTCCTAAATGTTATGTATAAAATTATTTTTTTTATTTGTATTTTGGTAACAAAAGTTATATGTTGATGCATGAGAAATAAATACTACTACTACTACTACTACTACTACTACTACTACTACTACTACTACTACTACTACTACTACTATTACTACTACTACTACTACTACTACTACTACTACTACTACTACAACTACTACTATAATACTACTACTATTAGTACTACCTCTACTACTACTATTACTATTATACAACTACTACCTCTACTACCACTACTACCACTACAACTACTAACTCTACTACTACTACTACTACTACTACTACTACTACTACTACAATACTACTACTACTACTACTACTACTACTACTACTACTACTACTACTAATACTACTATTGCTGCTACTACTGCTACTACTATTGACTGTAAAAATCAGGTTGAAAATGAAGAAATTAAAAAAGAACCATCAACTTGTGAATTCGTATCTGTTCAGGCAGATGAAACATTGGATATACCGTTCAGGAGAGGTTTGTGGGATTTTATGATGTCCCAAAAGATAAAAGTGCTTCCAGACTTTCAACTCTTATTTTGGGTGTGTTAAGTAGTTAAGAAATTAATCTATCAAACCTACGACGGAGTTTTTGTAATGTCCGGTGCTGCAGGAAATGTGCAAAGCATTAAAAAAAAAAAAAAAAAAAAAAAAAAATTCACTTGCAGTGTTCATTCATTGTTACGCATACAAATTAAATTTGGTCTTGCTACATGGATCAAAACAATAAAGAAGATGCATCTCTTCATTTATCATTTGACTGGTTTTAATACATATTTCAGCAAGTAATCAAAGAGAACTCAGGTTCTGAGAGATGCAGGTTTCAAACTACCTCAAGCATGCATAACAAGATGGAACTTCCACTCCAAAGCAACAGCAGCAATAAATTCTCATTTTAAGGACTTGAAAAAAGCTCTTATGCACATAATCGACAATAATGAACGAGCGGCTATCTGTTAACGGTACTGCAGGATTGGTTAAGAGATTGAAGGACCACATTTCTCTTTCTACTGTATTTGTATAAGCTAGAACGAACTTCTGAATGTGCACTCTGATGAAATCAAACACCTATCGCCACAGATACTAATTAAATATTTTTGGATAATGACCTTGATACGGTTTACGAACAAACAACGCGTCTAATTCGTTTAGTCTTCACGTTTCCAGTGACAACTTGTTCCATTGAAAGAAGTATGGGCACATTAAAACGTATCAAAACATTCTTAAGGAACTCCATAAAAAACACAAGATTAAGCAATTTAAGTGCACTTGCAATAGAGAATGCTCTATTGAGTGAACTTTCCAAGAACCATAGCTTCAGGGATCGAGTCATTTGTATTTGCGGGCAGAAAAGAGCGTCGTATGGAGTTAATCTACAAGAAGATTTAAGATAAGTCTAAGGCCCCCCAGTCAATTACATATAACTTCGCGACCGTTAATTACTTTTATATACTTATACTTTCTTTCACTTGGGATTTATGTTTATTCTCCTATAAATTAGGATGCTGGTCATGTCTCCGAGGGAATTTTGCCACAACTACGTTTGTGATAGTTAAGATATTTATTGCAGCTCCAAGATGAGGGACCACATTTTCCGGTTCTCCATTGGCAATATCATTGTTACCAGCAATGAGTACTACATAATTGTCTATTTTAATTTAGAGCAGTTTGCACTTATATATAACCCACTGAGCTGTAACGCATGTAGTTGAGGTATTACATGCGCACGAATAGCACTTATTTGTCCTAAATATTTCTTCTAAATGAAGTATATCCTGTTTTAGGTTTTTAATAATTGTATAAAACGTCTTGTTTTCCTCAAATAATGCAATTATATTTAGAGGAGTACAATTACCAAATTAGCGTCGGTTTGTATAGCTCATCTCCACAACCGACACAAGATCACTAATTTAAGACGGAATTTAGCAAGTTTGCCGCAGCGAAAATGATAATTACATTTGCAATACTTGCACACTACTCCAATTTTTTTTACATCCTTTTCACAGGATTGACAGGTATTCGCGCAAAACCACTGTATTTGTCGGAACCGTCTGTATACTGGTCGCCAACTTAAAGAGACACTTGATAATTAATATATTTTTAAAAAAAGTGTTTTATTAGCAATGTTTGCTTAATATCTTAAACATTTCATCACACAAAATGAGTTCCAATTTTTTTAAAATTATGTAGGACGTATAAAACAGCATCATGAATAAATCAAACTGCTTATATAACAAGTTTGAGTAAATATTTGAACTTCAAAAAGGCTAAGTTTTCTCCAAACTCCATTTTTATGTATTAGTGAACACATTCTAATTTGTAAGGCTTCATCTAATTGATACCATTGAGGATGCTCTTATAGTTGAGTTTTGTGTTTTGCAAACTTTTCTATGAACTTGAAAGTATTATGCTGCCGTATTCTTAACTACCAAACCATCAAATTTACACTTTGCACCTTTTTGTGTTAAATTTTTATTGGTATAAAAAAGGTTTCCATACTTGCTATTAAACATTCTTTCAGCAAATGCAATTATAAACCAAAATAAAAATTATTATTGATTATTGTTAATTTCCTAATATGTATGATTACTTCTGATGTGCATTGTGAATTAAAGCTAATTTTGCTATTTTGTGCTATTATAGTTCCTACAGGTGAAATCACAAATGTTCTGGAAGTGGGTTAAGTTATTTTAAAGGTGCCACTAAGGAAATAATATCCTAAATGTTTCCAGGAAGTTCAATTGTAATTGTTTGGATTTCAGTATCTCTATATGGTGTCATTCAACTGATTTGAGCGCGTGGAATTGCAAATGAGGTGGCTGTATTTTGTAATACTGAAATGAGGATACTTCTCTAGACAATAAATGAGCCCTTATATAAAACATTTTCAAAATGTCAGTACCTAATGTATATAATTAGTTATGTCTGTATTTAGTAACTAATCACAAAAACTATGTATTTTGTTGTATAAAATATACTGCAAATTTGGTATGTGACATAAATATAAATTGAACCAGGATACTGTGGAAACCAAATTAAATTTACAATTAAAATTATAAACTCTTACAATTACATTTACACTTTTGTATGCCATGCATATATTTTAGATGATCTGATTTTTTAAGAATGTCTTTTTTTTTAGCAAATATAAGTAAAACTGATTGCATGCAAAATGCTTAAAATTAAATTTCACCCACAGAATTGATCTCACTGAGTGCATTCCTCTCATTAATCCAATGAGATTTAATTAAAGAAAATTATATTTCAACAGAAGTAATGTGGGCTGAAATAGTAAAGGAAAACTGCACAATCTTGAATGCTTAAGAAGGCTGTTTCTTACTTCTATAGTTCTCAATATAGTCCAACCATTTTTTCTGTGATGGCACTTGATTTTGTAAGTGACTGCAAATTACAATACTGTTCAAAATGTTTTGCACCATTTATATGCACACCTTTATCAGTCAAAATCTTTATGGGGCTTGCAAACTTTTCCATGATATGTTTTCAAATTCCATTCATTTAAAACATGAAAATTCACTCAATAGTTGAATCCACATCTTAACATACTTTGAACATTCTTCATAAAGTGTTTCAACAATGTTATAAAATGTTTAATTTCATGTCATGGCCATCATTTTCCAATTACTGGAACATGTCTTTCACTTTCAATTCGATGAACATTTTGTTTTTTTCCTCTCATCTGAAGTACCATCTACAAATGAAAAAAATCCTTATAACATCAATCAAGAAACTATCCTCTTTTATATTTCACTTGTTTGGGAATGAAACACACTGACCACAAACTACATATGATACAAATACATTTCACTTAAAGGATCTTAAAAAATGTTCTTTAGGGCAACAGGGAATTTTTTGTTTCACAATAAGAATATTTTTTTTAAAGCAGAGAACCCTTGAATAAGTATCTAAACTGCTGGAAACAGAGGTAGCTAGTGAGTTTTGCTACAATGAGTTTGCTCTTGGTGTTCCACATCATCAAAGTCAAAAATTCCTTCAAAGATTCAACATGAGTAGTGTATATTGAGAAATGGTTGTAAACTTTCAAAATCAATAAGTGCAAATCAATATGCAGCAATTCTGTCCTATGCTGAATGCAGTTATTAAGAATATATGCCAGAAACCCTACCCAAATTAATGATTGCTTAATCAGTCTCTTCAAATTTGAATAATTATTGATTCCATCCCTTCTGTTAACACCTCCAAACATTTTATTGCAGTTGTCTGCTCCAAAACAACACATTTATCCTGAAGATAAAATTTTTCATAATACTCCACTCTCATAACTGGCTATTGCCTCAGTTTGTTTATTCGGTTTTCTTTCAAGCTTCAAAATTCTTAATGCAGGCCACAATTTTAGTGATAAAAATAGAATTATTAGCTATTATGATCTGTAATTAACATTAGTTGTATTTTTATAGTTTTAAATAATTTAGTATTATTTTATAATGACACTATTTATCTTTCAGTTCATTTGTAAAAATTGAAACCCAATAACTTCAGTGAGATAATATTTTGCTTGAAATGATTTTGGTCTTTATTTTATACAAAACACACATAATGCACAGATTTAAACAGATTTCATATTACTTGCGGCTGGCAGATGTGACCACTTCTGGAAGAAGATTCATTAGACAGTATTATCTGTTCAATGACAACTGCAAGGCCACTGCCTCCTTAACTGTGTTATTGATTTAATATAGAACAAACCATATGAATATATGAGGAAAGATTATAAATACTGCTGTCCACATGAAAGAAGGCAACAGTATAACTTCAGTCTTAAAAGTGATGATGTTGCTTTCAATCAACAAATTGCAGGAAAACCAATAACTTTTCAAAATTGTCAGTGGATTGTTATTTTTCCTGCTCAAAATGGGGATATGTTTGCAAAAAATGAAAATGTATGGCAACTCTAATTAAAAGTAAATTGTAATGTTTCACTTCATGCAATTTCCAACCACATTAGTCACTTTCAGCCTGGATATTCAAATAACATTTCAACATTTCATCTCTTCAATTTGTGATATTCTATAGCACATTATTATTTCATTTCTGGAATTATAAACATTATAATTATAATGTTCTTACTGTCTTACATTTATTACATAAATTGCACATTTTACAAGTATTTTTCACATCACATAAAAAGTAAATTTTAAAAGAAAATTTCCAACCCCCAATAATTGCTTTAATCCAGTTTGACACATTGCAACAAGAAAGATGTATCTTTTGTACATGGGATCTGTGGTTCACAATTACTCTGTGGACTCTATTTAGCTTTAAAATCATTCATGTTTAACAGGACTCCTAATAATGGGTACATTTCATAAATATTTGTTTGCAATCATTGTTTCAGTTTTTCTGGATTCCTTACATTCCAGTCCTCATAAAATGTACGTTTCTTTTTGTTAGTGCAGTGCACAATAACTTTTAAAATACAATAAACAAAAATATCTTCTAAGTATCATTTACTGTTTGAATTCTATTAGATGTACCTATAAACCTGGAGGCACTCCTACAATATTACATCCATTTAACATGTGACTTTTGGTAGACTTCAAATTCAGAATATTCCAGTTTTACTTGTTTAATTTTCATCAATCTTCACATGATCGTTTTTAACATTTTCATTTTCATCAGCATCACTCATTTTTATTTCATTTTTTACTTATTCATTCACCTTTAACACGTTCTCTATCTCCAACACATTCTCTTCTTATGATGATTCTGGATACAATCTACTTCCTCATTTTCAGTACATTTTACATCTTACAGTTCATTTCTGCATCATGCACCTCATTATTCAGGTAATAATTTTTTTTCTTTTCGATATTTTTATTATATCAGGAATAGCACTAATATAGAAAAAATCTAATCCTATAATCTACAGAACTAAACATGATGGCAAATTTCCAACAATGGACAACCAAGTTATTGGAAAGTCATTTCAACAACAATGGGCTAGAAAAACTGAAAAACAAAAGTTTTATACTACAGAAACTACCAAGAGAGTTCAGTGAAGTCCCCACTGAATAAAAATAACTATTATTATCTTAGGGACAAATCAGTTAAGTAAGCAAAACATAATGTATAACAAAAAATATCATTATGCATAGATAATGTTTGCATATGAAAATAATAAAAAAACTTAACTTTGGGTTCTTTACTGACCCTTTTTTTTTTTTTGAATAGTGTTTAACGCCCGTTTTTACTACTGAGGCACCACAGGCGGTGGACACTGATGATACATGAAATGAAATGATATATTGGGAAAGGATTTTACTGACCCTGGTTGGTAGCCTGGAGGTTATATAGGCCGTTTGATAGAGTAACAAGTCTAAGAATTTTACTTTCTGGGAAATGAAGTCTACACACACCTAAGCTTGGTACGTACATTATTATAACTTGGTTCTGTTTGTTTAGTTTCCATGGAACATATACTATTTCTATAAAAAAAGAGTATGACATAATTATACCAAAGAGTTCATGAAAACAGGTTATTAAAAAAGAAACAATCATAGAGGTTTTTTAATGAAACTTTATACATGCAAGATATGAAATCATTAGCTTGCAGAAAATGAAAAATGAAAAATGTAGGTAGTGCAGTTTAATAGCATGTATTCAATATAAAAGTATTTTCACATACATACCACTCATTGTGTGATTTAGCAGCTCAATGAATATAGTATAGAAAGAATGTAGAGCACATGGATATAAAGAATAAAATGTGTTGGATATTTAATACATACTGAGTCAAATAAAAGAATATGAATCAGAAGAACACTATGTTAACAATGCTGTGAAAAGCATAGTATAATACCTTCAAAAGTATAAACATTGTAATAATGATATAGCAAATCTTTTGGTTTAATGATGATAATAGAGGGGACATATTTATCTTTGTATGATTCAGAGACAAATTAACACTCTACCTATTGAAGTCAGTGATTCTTCATAGAAATGTTAAACACAGGATTCTCCTTTAAAAAATAACAATGCATATTTTCTGTGACAAAGGTTGAAGATTAATAATTGTCATGAAAATGCAAGATCATACCAAGGTACTACATTTCTTTTGGCAAAGTGAACTGTTGCTTCATTAGGTCAATGCCCTGAACATAAAACTTAAATCTCAAACAAAAATTGAATAATTCGCACTTCAAACCCCTAAAATGTTTCTCATTTGTGCATTATATAGTTCCTTCTGGACACCACTTGTTTTTAAATCTAAATAAACCTCTGAAAAGTACACTTTTTGACAAATAAAAACATCTATCTCTGTGGCACATGGATAGTTTACAATCCTTCAGAACAATTTTAGTTGTATAATTTAAAGAAGCTGAGCTTAAGAGTGAATATGCCGAACAAAGCAATTACATAATGATAGCTGAATGCTTTCCTTGGATATACACTTTTCTATAATATGTAGTGTCACTGCAAACAACAGCTCCCACATGTTATCTCACTTGCGATCAATACATTTTATAAATCCATTTGCTCCCCCTGCATAAATCTGACCTTGTGTCCCAACACATAATGCATTTACACAAGCACCAACATCACATGTTGCAAGACACTGCATGGATTCCAAATCCCATTTCTTCACCTTTCCATCATAACCTCCAGAGAACAACATAGATTCCTTAAATCCACATAAGGCATTTATGATCATTTCATGGCCCTGTTAAAATAATGCAAAACACAGTTTATTTAACATATCTCCACATAAATCAAATTTAAATATCTCAAATATAAAACAGTAATATCAGAGAAATCTCAGAGCATAAAAGAAGTTGAGAGTGAAAGAGGAAGTTTCTAAAAGAGATAATACAAATAATAGATCAAAGTGTATGAATTTGAGTAACATTTGGTTTTTGTTCGCTTAATGTAGATATATGATATTTTTGGTCAGCAAAGTGTCTTGACATATTAATGTACATAGGATATGAAGAGCTAACACTGAAACTACAAAGATCTTAAATGACTAACCACATACCTAAAAAGACAGAAAGTAGTATCATGAAAGGAGTTCAATAAAATTTATCTATAAACATAGCACATGTAGTATCATGGAATAATCAACCCGGGATTCAGATTTAATGATTTAAGATTATAACAGCTATAATTCTAGAGCAACAATGCATATTAACTTGAACTGTTAAAACAATATATTCCACATCTTACACAACAAAATTATATTAGAAAAATAAATATTTAAATATAAACAATTTATAAGTAAATCCATGACTATGTCCTTCACAATAATTTCTTTAGTGTTCAGGATTTGTTAAACTCACAACATATGCTATTAATATTCTATGAATTATTATCTATTGCTTAATTTTTAATTAATTAATGTATGAAATGCCTACATAATTTGATAGCTATAAATAAACACAATGTAATACTATAGGGATATGAAAATTTTATTAGAAAATGTTACTCCATAGAAATGAGCTACAGGTGCTAATGCCAATTTCAAATCAGACTTCATGGATCAATGAATATGAAGTCTTCAGAAGAAAGTTATCTGGGTATCCTCACATTTCACTTACAAAGTTTTTATAATGTTCTGGTCAAAATTCCAGGGCAAATTGAAAATCCAAAAGGAGCTAAATAGATGGTAAGACTCAAGAAAAATATCTCCTTATTTGCATATGTCATGGGTAAAAATACTATAAGAATACAAATTTATTTTACCTGTAGTATAGCCAGTTGTTTGAAAGTAGATTGTTTACTATTTTCATGTATGCATATTTCTTTGCAGCTGCGTGCAGCAAAACATACTTTGTTGCCAATGACACATAATGGGCTGCTCCCTTCTAAGGTTTTGCGTGTTATGTATTTTCCTTCAGCTAAAACAGAAAAGTCTTACTTATGACAGAAACTTATGCCTGGCTCTCCCATTCTCCTTTAGGGTGCATTGATGGATGGTAAGTTGTAACACCAAGTAAAAGAAATGAGATAAATGCAATGACAACAAAAATGATATGGGCCTCAATAGAAATTTTATCCTGTATAACTCTTCTGAACCCAGTGTCTGCACTGCTATAAACTTATGTTATCTTCATGCTGGATAATCTTGGCTGCAAATGACATGTACTCTAAACAGAAGCATTTATAAGTTGAATCTTTCTTTAGAAAATACTTGACATTATTATGGAACCAAGAAATCATTTTGTGTTTGAGCCATTATAAATCATTACATTTGTTTGCTTTATATCCAGAAAGAACAATTAAACTGTACTGTATATGTATTTCGTTTAGTGTATAATATAGTATAATTTAGTATACAGAGGATGCCAAAAAAATGTATACACACTTCAAGCAAAGAAAAAACTGTGTTAACATAACAAAACTGAATTCACACAAAGAGAAAATGATGAATACTAATTACCTTAGACTTTTACAGTTACAACAGCTACAACAGTTGCTCAAAATGCCCAACATTGGCATTGATACACTTCTGAGTATGCTCAACTACTAATTGAGCAACATTTGCGAAAGTGTCCTCAGTGATTGCAGCACATGCCATTTCAATTTCTTTCCACTGGTCTTCTATGGTATACAACATCCTTAAGAGTTCTCCATAGGTAGAAGTCCAACAGCGTTTCTGTTCTGTACATGTCTCTGTTGCCTTTGAACTACAACAACATTCTCATTTTTCCAATACCGCTTTAAAATTGCTTTCAGCAGTTCAAACGATAATCTTGGCTCCAATTTGTAGCAACACTAGCATGATGTAATGTGAGTCACATCTGTTTACAGAACATCATACGATAATGTTGACTTCATTTGTTCATTGATGATTTAGGATAATATTGGCTTCATTTATTCATTGTTGATTAACCTGTCACATACATAGCAATGCTATCATAATGTATGTGAGTCATATCTGTTTATACAACATTATACTACACATTAGTGTTGTTTTTTGGTCCAACTTTGAAACATATTAAATAAATATCTACTGTGAAAGTGTGTATACATTTTTTGGTAGCCTCTGTAGTTATAGTATAGTTTATACTATAACACAATATGCTTCAAATTAAAAATAACACTAAATGAATGAGATCATTCAACTCTGTTAAAAACAATTGCTGATAAAATGACATGGCAAGAACATGTCTGAATCAAGATGGCAGCAAGTGAAAGTCGGAGAAGGAAAAGTTCAGTGACTGGTGTTGAACTTGATGCATGTGTAGGTAGTGTTTTGAACACATACACACAAGGTATGAGCAAAGATGATGCTATTATAGTATCTGCTGGTACTAATGATATTGTTAAAAATGGTGCAGTTGAAGGACTTAAAACATTATGTAAATTCTAAAGAATAATAACCTATGTACTAGTAATGGAATACCCATATAGATATAATTTACCTGACTGGTCATGTATTAATAAGGAAGTAAACAAGTTTAAAGAACAGCTGAGAAAGAAACAAAAACTATTTCAGTATGCTGAATTTATCAGTATAGACTTCAGTAGGCATATCCCCTTACTAGTCCTGGGCTTCATATGAACATATGAGGGAAACAATTGATGTGCCAATAACTAAATAAACTGAAATTTGAAAAGAAAACGAAAAATTATAACACTGGGTTTGGTATATGAGGTTAAAGAGAAGCAGAGTGACATTAGCATGGAGCCATCATAGGTTGAACAGATGACATCTGCTGCAAGGGAAGTATAGAAGGTGAACATATTCAGGACAAGAAAAGGTATGAGGACTTTCTTAAATATACACATTGTAGATAATACTAGGGATAATGATTTTAAATCCTTTCATCAAAATGTACAAAGCTTAGGAAATAAAAACTTAATAATATATAGTATAGTACTTCTGATTATGATCTCATATGTTAACTGAACACTCATTAGGAGATTTGGAATATTACAGTTTCACTTACTATTTTATGTCAAAATTCTGTTGGCAGAATAAAGCTCATGGTCTTGCATTTTTGTTAAATCAGGATTAGAAGCCAAATCTTGTACACCCTTTGATGCCATGAACTATGAGGAACTTTTAAAGCCATTTTGGTAGAGTCTGCACTATTTAAAACAGTGATAATAATTTGCATCTACAGAACTCATAGTAGTAAAATTAACATTTTGATAGAAAATTTGGGATTCATAATTGACACTCTAAATGCTATTATTATAGGTAATCTAAATATAGACATCTTAGAAAACAATATAAATATGGAACTTAAATTAATGTCAGATTCACATGGCTTGCAGGCAGTAGTAAATGTCTGAACAAGTAAGAGCAAAAGTAAATATTCAAATATTCATCAAATTTTATTAAATAACTTACAATGGGACTATAGCTTTAATGTCGTTGAAACTGGTTTCTTTGATCATGATGTTCAGCTGATACACATTAAAAAAAAATCTGAAAGGAAACAATATAATGTCTATTATAACATAATTAGGTCATGTGATGAAGATATCTTAAAATACTGAAACGATTTACTTCAGGAAGAACCCTGGGGGGTATCAGTTCTTAATCAAATTTCAGCAAACAATTCTTAAAATGAATTTCTAAGTAATTTTAATTATTATCAAGTGACTATGCCTAAAAGAAGGGTCAAAATTAAGCAATTAAGGAATGAATGGTTTACATCTGTAATAAAAATATGCAGTAACAGGTTAAAATATCTTGAGTTATGAAAAATGGAAATGTGACAAAACAATTCAAAAGATATTAAAAATGATAATAAAGTTTGCAAAAAAAGTAATTTATGTGGCTAAAAAGTTGCATAATGATAAGGTACACATTCATCAGCTACTAAATGCAAGACTATGTGAAATATCATAAACAATGAACTTGGGAAAAACAGAAGAGGGATAAAGCATATAAAAATTAGAAATAATAGTTAAAATATCCAGGACCCTAAGAAAGTACTAGAGTTAAATAAATAAATAAATTGTACTTAAAAAACTATAGCCAATGTAGTGGTAATATATCCTCACTTATGTATTCAACTTGTTTACTCTAAACTCCACTTACTTACATAAAACTAAGACATGTTTCGGGAGTACTCACTCCCATCTTCAGTTATTGACAGAGTACTGTTATGTAACCAATTTACTAAAATTTATTCACACTAATTCCATTCACTCACATAAAATTGGACATATGTTTCGGGAGTGATACCTCCCATCTTCCTTAAATTGTATGTGTTGAGTTTGTTTGTTTGTGTTTCTGCCATTTTCTGTTCACCACGTGGTTGAATTGCTTCTAAATACTTGTATGTCAATGTAAACTCAATTAAATGTATTTACGAAGCTGTTGACAATGGAGTGGTATTTATATATACCACTCCATTGTCAGTACATTTAATTGAGACTACTATTACTTGAAATGGTGGCTGGATACCAGTTGCTCCTGTGGCAGTGTCTGGTGGTTGTAGGATGAACTTGCTGAGTTCTTCCATAGGAGGAAAATCAAAATTCATTAAGTTTTCTTTATTTTTTATGATGAAAAAATTTTCCCAGCTGGATTGTTCCACCGGGTTGTGAAGTTGTTTCAGCAGGTTAACTTCTGGTTTAATTTCATAATTTTGGTCCAAAAGTGAGCTGCTACTGCTGAATTATCAACCTGCTTAAACCAAATATTCCTAAAGTGTTTTTTTCTCCAAATTTCCAAATTTCTCTTTGTTTTTTCCAATTCATCTCTGATCACAATCTGTGCTTTTGATTTCATAAATTCTTGATTTCTGTTCTGCTGGTATGGTGTCTTTTACTGTGCAACCTAATAAATTCTTGATATTATATTTGTTCTTTGGGGCTAGCATTACTCCATTTCTTTGAAAATCTTCTTAAATTTGCTGTGGTAAGTTGGATGGTATGAGAAGCTTTTGAATTTGTATCTTTCTTTGGTGTTCTTTAGTGTGGAAACTTCTCTTATCAATTTTTGTCTTTTAAATTTATTGGTAATTTTTATTACTGTGTCCTTGTTGAAACCATTGGTTATATCTGTTTTTACTATCTGTTGGTATTTATATTTTGTACTATGTTTCTGTGAGAAGGATGTTAGTCAATCTATATGCCAAGCTGTGGAATACTGCATATTTATGTAGAATTGGGTTATGCTATGACTAGAATTTTTATGTAATTTTTTGTGTGTGTTTCTTTTCTGTGAATTCCAAAGTTCAGATAATTTCCATTTCTTATGATTTTTAAACCTAGGAATGGGAGCCAACCATTTCTCTCTTCTTCTGTGGTAAATTGTATAGATTTATATTGTAGATTAAAAAGTTTCAGAGCATCTATTGAATTTTTTTTTTTTTTTTTTTTTTTGGTATTATTGCAAATATGAAATCAGTAAGTTCATACCAAAACCACCATACACTGCCACAGGAGCAATCTGTAATCTGGTATCCAGCCACCATTTCAAGTAACAGTAGTCTGTCAACAACTGAAGATGGGAGTGAGTACTCCAGAAACATGTCTTAGTTTTATGTAAGTAAGTGGAGTTTAGAGTAAACAAGTTGAATACATGAGTTTAGGATAAGTACTAGAGTTATTTTAATTAATATTATATTAATGTTGCCCATAATATATTATTAGATTTCCCTAAAAAAACAATATAATCACTGTCAGTATGCCTAACTATAGTAATAGCCTATTTTTAAATCCAACTAGTGAAGAAGAGGTTATAGATATAATCAAGAAAATGAATGGAAAAAAGTTATGTAGAATTGATAAGATTTCAGATTCTGTTGTTTAAAAATGTTACCCACAAATTACTCATCTTATATTATAAACTTGTCACTATTAACTGGACACTTCCCAGATGAATTGAAAGGAAACCATCATTAAAAAAAAAAAAGAAAGAAAAGAAAAGAAAAGAAAAGAAAGAAAGGAAGGAAGGAGGGAAGGAAGGAAGGAGGGAGGGAGGGAAGGAAGGAAGGATTAGAAACAGATTTGATCCACAAGCCTGTTTCACTTCTATAATCTTTTTTAAAAAAAGAATATTGCTTATATAGCATAGATGAATATTTTGATAAATCCTTGTAATTATATAATGTATGCTGCTTCTTTTTTCTTCTTGTTTCCTATACTGGGCACCCAATGGAATGAGAACAATTTGTTTGTGTTGTACTTATCTTTATTCTTATCCCTGTATGCACTTTTTCATGTTATTTTATATAAAATTCTTGTTTTGGCAACACCATGAATGCAGTGTGATTCTTAATTATTATACATATATAATAAATATATACATATATTCTAGTTGTAGAATAGATTAGAAATTAATTAGCCAAACAATAAAGACAAACATAATTATGATACCAGAAGCAATGAACACCTAAGAAGTCACACAGTACCAAACTATATGAAGGGAGCACAATATGTGTATAGTGGAATCAAACTCTACAATAAACTACTGCAAAAATTTTAAAGATTTGTTCAATAATTAAATTTTGTCCTACAATTCAATCATTCATGCATAAAAACTGATTTTATTTCTTAGATGAATATTTTAAATGTAGTATGAATGCAATTTAAACCTTACCTAGATTAAAAAGTGTCAATGGTAAACCTGAAATGACTGTCTGCTCCAATATTTCATATAGGTATTTATATCTAGATTGTAAAATTTTTCTTCACATGTTTATTGTTCCTATTATTTTATCATGTATTGGTTAAATGTTTTATTTCTTACTGGCATATTGCATATCATGTGTACAATCTATAGGATAATTAATTAAACTGAACTGAATTGCAAATCACAGTCTTGATTCCTTAAGCATTCCATAGGTTTAGCTTCACTCATATGTCTGTAGATCCACTTATGTCCTAATTTGCAGTTTGTACAATGTTTATTGGTAAAGTGGGGGAAAAAACAGATATTAATGAAACAGATCTCTCTTACCAAAAAGTTTACAAGATGGAGTGCAAAATACACATAATGTACTCTTTGGTTATTTTTCCACTTTTACTTACTTCAAAATAAAAGTTTCTTGACACATTACTGCTATTTGCTTTGAAATGTGCGAACTAGAAATAGTCTTTATTTGTTGAAAACAGATGTAGAGCTGGTTAGAAACAACAACCATCCACTGGTATATAGTGACATCTATTGTGTAACCGTCTGTGGAGCCATTAACAGATTGCAGCACACTAGCTGTTTCTCGAATGTTTTTTTTTTAACTATAATAGTAGTGATAATTCTAGAAGAATTAAATTGTTCAGAAATTAATTCATTGATGAAATGTCTAGAAACCTTTACATCACTGAGACCAACTGTTCTATCAGTTTCCAGATTCCATGCCTGAATGTGCCAGTGGTGAACTACTGATCCATAGTCCTTTGCTTTGTTAAATTGTGCTATTACAGAATCTTTTACAACTTCACATTTTAATATTTTGTTTCCTTTGAAGTGGCCTGGTTCTTGCCTTTTGTGAGTCATAAAATCTAAAATAATTAATAGTTTGATTTCGCCCAAATGCAGCTATAGCAGTTTATGAGTTTGCGTAAGAATTATAACCACAATATAATAAGCTTTATGTGTAATGAAAAGAAATATAAATATAATCCGAATGAAAAATAAAGTAACACAACATATCGTTATATTTGTGCAATCCACTTTTCGACCAGGTCCAAAATACAAGCAGTTGTAGCATATTCAGACTTGTTTAATTCTTCAGCCAATTTTTTTTAAGCCACTGCTCACATTATGACTATTATATCACTTGAAGTTCATAACTTAGTTTGATTAAAATGTGATGGATACAAATCCTCCTCTTTTAATTTTCATGATATTTGAAAGTGAAATTGTGTCACAGTCTGCTTCCATCTTCTTGATACACCACTAAACATGTATAACAAAGTATGTGTAGCTGTAATTGACATTTCATCTAGCAAAAACACACAACATTTTTTTTTTCAGGGCAAATTCACTTTATTATTAAAAAAATTCCAGCATTTCATGTAAAATTGCAGACTAAAACTGAATATTATGTACTTTACTCCTAAGGGTTCTAAGAGAAGGAAGAGATTACTTTGGCTTTAAAAGTTTCTCATAACCTGCATTTTCACAAGAAAATTGGAGTGACAATGTTTTTTTTTTTTTGAGGTTAGCATTCTTTCTTTGTATTTATATAATTTGATCTTGATTAAAATCTGTCCTGAATTGGTTTTGTAGCAGTGACATTTTTTCCTTCATATTCCTTAACAGTATTGAGTAACTTAGAAAATTGAGCTTTGAGTTTGTGTTTTTTCTTTCGCAGTTTTTTCATGATGTTTTTATTTGCTTGATTGTTTCATTAAGGTATTTTAATTTACTACCTGTAGTATAAAATAAAGATTTAAGGTTCCAGGTCAGATTAGTTTGAGGTAGGCTTACAGGATTAGGATTTATATTTTCCCTTATGTATGTCATAGAAAATGGCAGTTCAGAAGTCTATTTTCTTGCATATTTGTGTTTTTCTTCTTTTTTTAGATTGTTGGTGTGTGGGTGACTATTTTCTTCATTTATTTATTTCTTGTTGGGGAAATAATATTGGTATGATATTCCATTTCACCTTTTACCACCCTCTCTTACCTTTTCCCACATATCTGCTTCAAAGCTTACCTGGAAAGGGAAAAGAAAAGAACAAAAGGGGGAGGGTCTCAGTGTTTGAAGGATGATAATATTTAAATAAATAAGTATCGATACAAAAAAATTTACCTGATACAGAAATGAATAATTGGTATGACTCTAGCCTTTCTGTTAACCTTAGCAGCCCACTGTATTTTTTCGAAATAGGTCTTTCGGAACAGCTTTCATAAAAAAAAAAAAAAAAAAAAAAAAAGCGGATCTATTGGCGCATCCAAACGCACAGCATCTTGGCTTTTTTTCCTCAAAACCACAATAATGATTAAACCTAGACTTACCAAAAAATAATTTAGAAATCTGTGATTCCAAATCGTCTATTTCTTAGGGTTTTTAAGAGAGGTAAACATCATAAACTGCTAATATTAAATTATTTCTAATAAATACATTAGTTGTGGCAGTGTTAGTTCACAGCAATTACCGCTGGTGTAAGACAAAAAAAAAATGTACTTTTAAAGAGACGATTTACGACTTCACAATAAGACAAAGTCCTGTATTGTGGTAAACATGGCATCTACAGGAGGAACCATTTAGAACAGAGCTCCACATAGCCACATCATCCCAATAGAGTCACTGTAGCTGGAACTATCATACCCAAGTGCCGTCTTTACGTCGTCACAATGACAATTTCTCTCCAACATGTCTGTATGTGTTTCTGTTAGTTCCCTAGTATTTCTACACTGTGATGTTACGTAACAAGCATATGAACAGATCATCCTTCACTCCAATTACATTTTCATATACACATATATAGCCTCGATGTACTTTTTCCTTCAGCAGCTTAAAAACGTTCACAGGACTAATTGGGTTCAACCCACTCATGTCCCCCATTATCATGTACACTTACCGGACACAGCAAAAGTGTTGTTTGTACAGCCCTGAAGCAGCAAAGCCAATGCGCTGATCTTCACATGGCGCTAACAGACGCATTCAGTTTTTTACAGATGAATACTTTAATGTGTGTTGGGAGAGAGAGAGAGAGAGAGAGAGAGAGAGAGAGAGAGAGAGAGAGAGAGAGAGAGAGAACTTTTTATTTTGCGTGGCGTTTTTTTCCTTTCGGTTTTAGGTGTTCGGGCAGGGTACTTCCCTTTTAGTGGAATGTTATTCGTAAACATATACTTCAGTAAGTGAAATTATAAGAAATGCTTTTAAAATATTTTGACAAACATTACTGATTTAATAATATTTTATTGATTTCTGCTGTTTGAAAAAAAAAAAAAAGTAAAACTAGGGTACAAAATGAATCCCATTAATAATACTAATATGTATGGTTTTTTAATATTTAAATGCAAGGGATATATATCAAGGTAATATTTAACGTAGTCTTTGTGTGTGTGTGTGAATTCTCTTGTTAATTATAAAGTCAGAAAATATACATGAGAATATCAAGAAAAAATGAATTAACAGAAGAGTTTTGAGATAAGCGTTAATGAAAATTCAGCTCAAAGGTCCTTGAATCCTTAAGGAAATAAAAAACACTGAACAGTGTGGCATAGGGGCAAGATCCTGTCTGCTATGGCGTATGTTTTGTTCAGTGGAAACAAATATACTAATGTACAATGTGCACAACGAAAAATGTTGAAAATTATAGCACAGTCTTTGGTGTACTTAATATGAAACATTGATTTAAAGAGAAACAAATATATTGTATCTTGCAGAAAATGTAAGTATTCAAACACATAGGAGCAAACAAATTAGCGTGGATAGAATGAAGATGTAGAAAGTAGTGTGAAGCAGCAGATATTGATAGAAACAGGCTACCCCCAAGGCCTGGTGACATATTAGTTTCAAGGAGAAGAAGGAGAAGAAATAATTAATACATGATGCATTATAGCATTGTGCACACTTTAATCGCCGCATTTGATCTCTTTCCTTACCTTTATATTATTCACATTATTCACAGCAACGTTTTGTGCTCGTTCATTCTCTTGGTAAGCAAACTAAAAACTCGGGTTCCTATCACATCAGCTTTCTCAAACAGCGTTGCCAGGGGTCCCGGGTTTTGCCGGACATTTCCATATCTAAGTAAAATCGTCCCGCGACATTCTTTCCCGAAAACGCAGGATGTCTCGTATATGCAATACTTTTAAAATAACCAATACTTTCCTAGCAGTTTCCGCTATTATGACCAGGTCACTGTACTGCTTTCACAATGCACTGAGGGATGGATGTCATTACCTGTCTTGCAACTTTAGCTACCCATGCTTTATAAACAGTTTTTAAGTTTTCTTTCATCACTGCGAGCAGTTGAGAGGTATAATTACTACTATCGAGTTATTTCACGTATTTCAAGATTAGCACTAAACGTCAAAATTGAGTCCTGTGATTCAAAGGAGATAAAAGAATCCCCCCCGCAAATCATGGTTAATGGAAGGAGATTTTCAATTATGCCTGAAATATAAGTATTAAATAGGTTGCAAACATTGCAACAAAATATTTTTAGTAGGTACATCGCGATTTATCAAAACGGGGGTGTAAAATGGAACACAACAACAACAACAGCAGCAACAACAACAACAACAACAACAACAACAATAATAATAATAATAATAATAATAATAATAATAATAATAATAATAATAATAATAATAATAATAATAATAATAATAATAATAATAATAATAATAATAATAATAAAGCGTCCTGCTTATCTATTTCGCGTAATATTCGCTTTCCTTTAGGAAAGAACTGTCCTGAAGATTAAAATGTGAATGCAGCTGTTGGTTGAAGCTATCTATATTCTGTGCTTTGTTACCGCTTGCGCCTTAGCTATGTTTGAAAGCATTTACGGGACGTAGTTAAACAAGGTATTTTTATAGATTTAAAATAAAGCTTTGCAGAATTATTGTGCTTACCAAATTCTAATAAATGTTCTGTTAAGGCTTAGAATCGGTAGAACTGATTCAAGTGTTTCTCTCCATGAAACATAATCGCTCACAATGCTACGATGACAAACATAACATATGTGAAAAATTAATTTCTATAATAGCTCAGGGAATTGTGTGCCCCGTTTTTCATTTGTATGCTTTTCTTTCTTTTCTTTTCTTTTCTTTCCTTTCCTTTTTCTTTCTTTCTTTTTTATTAAGCATAAACTCAAATGTATTTCCGGTAATGGTCTTCTTACCACGAAATTCAAATTGGACTGACGCTAGAAAGAGTTGTTTGCCAAACATTATTCGAATTGAACTGCAAAGTTCAGTGAATTCCTCTACATTTAAATGTACTTACTTGATCGGTTTTTTTATCCCAGGAAATGTAGGCTATAAGTGTATCAGATATAATATAAACTGTTTTTTTCCGCAAACAATAGCTTATTTTTACATTCACAATGTCAAACTGATAAATAAATGTAATGGTAATTATAAAAATTGACATTTCTATTACTTTAGCAGCTATCCTGTAAACTTCCGAGATTTTTGTTTATGCTATTTATTGGCATATGATCTATTATTGGAACATTATCTTCCCAAGATCGCGGGTTCGAACCCGGCCAGGACCGATGGAATTTTTCGGGAGTAAAAATCCTAAGTATGGCTTCCTTCGGAAGGGAAGTAAAGCCGTGGGTCCCGTGTCGTACATTTACGGCACGAAAAAGAACCTCAAGCCTGAAAGAGAGGCCTCTGAGCAAAATTTGTCGGCAGTATCACGCCTTGAGTTGAATGGGACGCTGATGACCTGAGATGTTAAAGAGCGTCCATAAATAAATAAAAAAAAAAAAAAGGAACATTATCTTATCCTTAGCATTTTTATGCCTACAAATGGTAGACAAGATTTCCAAAGATAAAATTTCACACCTAAGTAAAAAAATTAAGTAAAGTGATAAAGTTTCGTTTTTAGTTACTAAACTGAATGTACATTTTCAAAATATGTTATGTCAAGTGAATTGAAAAGATTGAACTATGTTTAAGTGAGCCTGAAAAGAGGTAAATGGTTGACTTGTGTTGCTGCACTTGAGTTCAACTTTTAAAAGTATTTAATATTACTTTAATTTAAAGTAATTGAAATTGTAAAATTAAAAATAATAGCTACCTTTTTATTGCACATATTATTTAGTTTCTATTCTAATGCAAAAAGTAGCTTTTGTTACCAGGCATTTCACTTGTTATCAAAATCCTTAATTTTCATTATTAACTTCCAAACTAATGCAGCTAATTCAGTGACATTTAAAGATGGACAAATCGTTTTGTTTGAGAAGTATAATGATCACTCGTATCAAAAGATATAGTGAGGGTTATATAGATGTTGATCCTAACCGTTTTATTTTCCAGTTTTTATTCTGTTTTATTAATAACATTTAATTCTTCGACCTAATTTAATAAGAATTTATTATATTGAAATGGAATGGGATTAGTATTTTATTAGTTATTTATTATCATGTAATGTTGGAATGTTAACGCTTTATCAAATGATCTCGTGTCAAATGTTGAAAGGGTTTTGCCATTAGCATCAGGGCATAACTACACCTGGCTCTTCATGTTTCGGAGGGTATTCACCTACACATTGTGAGTCAGTCTCAATTTTCCACAGCATGTTTTTTTTCCCCCCATTTCCTTCAGAGTTCGTGGCTTTTAGCGATAAACTTTTCCTTTTAGTATGTTCCATAAAAAATGTAATAAGGTAAGCCAGGAGAATAAATAAGTAAATAAATAAATAAGTTTCATCTGCAGGAAAAGTCATGGCTACATTTTTCTGGGGTTCTCATGGGGTGGTGCTTATAGACTACCTCCAAAAGCAGCACTATCACCGGATAATATTACGCTTCACTACTGGACCATGTGAAGGATGCTATTCAGGCTAAACGTCCACACCTTATAATAAAGAAAGTTCTCTTTCGTCACGATAATGCACCTTCACACACGTCTGGGATTGTTGCTGCAAAATATTTGCTTCCAAGTGCTTCCACCATCCACCATAATCGACGGATGTGTTTCCCGGTAATTACTTTTGGTGTCAAAGTCCTTTAGAAATGACAAAATACTGAAAGAAGGAACATATTTCAGCCATGCTATATACTGGAAGTGTGGCAGGTATTACAATTGTGCTGAAAATAAAAAAGAGTTTATCGCCATCCTTTGTAATTCACAAACTCGTGTACGACGTTTATGTCACTGAGGATGGAAGAAAATTGGGTTCGTAATAGGATCCAATTTTTCCAGGCTTTGGAGCACTGCAAGTCTATTTTTTTTCATCTTGAAGAGGTGTTATATGGACAATATGAAAACGTTCATGTAATATTGTGGGAATTTACGTAGGTTGGCAGAATTGGTTATACATTGACAAATTGTTGAAAATAATGGCAGCATTGTTTGTCAGTAAGTTCCAATTCTTGTACAGCAGAATGATATGCATGCATCTTTGCTTATTTTGAGCTTGTGGAAACCCCTATCTCCTTTGGGGAGGCCGCACCTCCTGCACCATGATTTCTGGCAGTTTCGGGCGTTTTTGTACATATCCAACATTTGCGTGGTTTCCAGTTTCTTCATCGGTTTCTGAATAGAGGATTTTCCGTCGATTTCTGGAATGCAAATTGCACAATAAATTGTTTTTGGCACTCCTTTATCAATTTAATTTTTCTAGCATTAACAATTACGTATTATCGTCAACACTCCCTTGTCAGGTGTAATATACTATTGTGGAAGTTTACCGTTTAAAAGCCGCCAGAATTGGCTAAGGAAGGATTTTTATGGTATTTAACGCTAGTTTTCATTGCCGAGGCATAACAGATTATAAAACTGATACATTGATGAAATGTTAAATTAGGAAGGAGATTTTCATTTTTGAGAGAAAAGGTGCATTCCGGGATACCGCCCTGGCATTTATCATTGATGAAAACTGAGGAAAACCTGGAAAAACATATCAGGGAGAACGGCCCTGACGAGAATCCAAACTCAGACATCCCGTTCACCAGTTCACGCTTTAGTTTATTGTTGACTTGGTTTATTTAAGGACATGTAGAGTCATCAGTGTCCCATTTAATTCAGGGAGTGAAACGGCCGATAAATTTTGCTCAGAGGCCTCTTCTTTCAGACTTGAGGTTCTTTATCGTGCCGTAAATCTACGACACGGGACTCACGGCTAATCTTCCCTTCCGAAGGAAGCCATACTTAAGATTTTCACTCCTGAAAAAATCCAACGACCCTGACCGGGATTGAACCGGTATCTTAGGTCTACGAGGCTAGTTGGTTACCACTAGACTACCAGGACCGATCCACGCTTTAGTGATCTTGGGAAAGTTTTTTCATACATATTTAAAACACAAGGGAATTATAAAATGAATTATGCGTCCCTTAGTTAGTTTCATCCATTTATTTATGTAACAAATCTTTACATTAAGATGAAACAATTGCACAATTAAGGTGCGAAAAGTTTTGAATATATTGTGTAAATATTAAGACAGTTTAATTAGGAAATGAACATTAAGTAAAACGTCAAAATATTTTAAACCCATGTACATGCCCTTAAATATGCCGCTCACTAACAAAAAAGGTACCGACCTTACTTAATTCATTTATGATCATATCGGTAAATTAATCACAGGTAAATAAAATATAAAGCATCTACCTGAATCTCACATATACCATAACAGGGCTAGTAAATATGAAGCAATTCATAAAACCCAAGGATTAAAATAACACAGATTTAATAATAATAATAATAATAATAATAATAATAATAACGTTAGTATCCCAGTCAAGTAAAATGTTTAAATAATTAAGCCTAGTTACAACCATATCAGTCCGGCTAGTGCCATTCAACTTTTCGATCGTGTGTGCGAGCTCCCGGATCATTCTTTGCTCGTACGTTTTTCTTTCTGTTTATAGTACTGTGTGTTTGCCATATTTGTTGAATTACAGAATACAATGAAAGTTAGCTTTAGCCGTGATGCACCAAAAACACTGGCATTCGAAATTGACGAGTGGGTTTTCGATACCTTGAAACTGTCTGAGATGACCTATGGATTGAATCCTATCGCTATCAGGGTCGTCATGTGTGAATGTTAGTCAAAATTATTTTAAAGCAACACATAACAATTTTTTGTGGAATTTTCCGGCTATAAAAGTCTCATTAACTATCCAGAACAATAACTTACATGATACTATTGCCGCATACGTGGACATTTTAAAAATGACTGTCCAAGTAGACTGGGGTCGGATAGACCGGAAATTCGATGTACTCGTATGCACGAGGGGTGTTCTAAAGGTTCTCGGCCTGACTCAGAGATGTGAAAATGGCCAAATTTCTATGATAGGTGTTAAGTATCATCTTGTGGATAGCGTGCTGAAAAGTTTCAGACGCGTAAATGTAGTCACTTGTTTGTGGCGATTGGGTAAACAAACTAGTATTAACATTTTCTACAAAATGGACAAAACTGAAAAACAAGTTGTGATAAAGTACTTCGTTTTGAAGGGTTTGACTCCAATAGAAATACAAAAGGAGTTAAATTCCACATCAAAGAGTTATACCCCTTCTTTTTTGACGGCTAAAAAGTGGGTTACTGAATTTAAGTGTGGTCGTACATTTATTCAAGACGATGACCGCTCAGGGCTTCCTAAAACTGCTACGACCGATGACATACGAAAAAATTCACAATGCTGTACTCAATGATCACCAATTAAGGTACGCGAGTTGGCTGACATTGCAAAGACCTCAACAGACAGTGTCCACTGCATTTTACACGAAGTTTTGAGTTTGAGAAAGCTTTTTACTCGGTGGGTGGCACGTTTGTTAATAACGAATTAAAAGCTCATTTCACATTGTTTATACTACTTTAAACGCAAATTCAATGAGTTTTCCCGACGTTTCAGTAGATAAAAATGGATTCATTACTACACTCCAGAGACGAAGGAGCAGTCCAAACTGTGGGTGGTATCAGGTGAAAGGGCTCCAAAGAAAGCACAATAAATAAATTAATTAATTAATAAGTTCCATCTGCAAGAAAAGTCATGGCTACAGTTTTCTGGGGTTCTCATGGGGGGAGTGCTTATAGACTACCTCCAAAAGCAGCACCAACACCAGATAATATTACGCTTTACTACTGGACCAAGTGAAGGATGCTATTCAGGCTAAACATCCACACCTTATAACAAATAAAGTTCTCTTTCATCACGATAATGCACCTTCACACACGTCTGGGATTGTTGCTGCAAAATATTTGCTTCCAAGTGCTTTCACCATCCACAATAATCGCCGGATGTGTTTCCCGGCAATTACTTTTGTTCCCTAAACTAAAGAAATGGCTAGGTGGACGAATATTCACATCAAATGATGTGGTTGAAGCTGAGACAGACTCTTATTTTTCACAGTTGGACAGATCTTATTTTACTGAAGGTATTAAAATCTTGGAAAATCGTTGAATTAAAATGTATTGATTTACAAGGTGACTGTGTTGAAAAAGTTTAAAAAAATCTTTGGTCTGTGCTTTCTTGGCCAGGTCGAGAACTTTTAGAGCACCCTTCACACTGTCTTGTCTGCTGCATAGGATTTCCCAGCCTTGCGACAATTTCCTGCTAGGCAAATACTCCTTGAGGAGTCTTCTTTATGCTCAGAGTCTGACTTATTACCCGGCAATGTGATCAGGTTTTCAAGCAGTGTATGTGCCTCCAGCCGTTACTGATCTTGTGACTGCATCTACTAACGACCGCCTTTCACGAATCATGGCCTACAATTAATAGTGCAACAAGAGTAGCAGTCCAATAATTTCCCTTATGGACCGGAGTATGCCGTCATGCCTCTTAGCCGAACACTTACCTCCGACGACTGTGAGCTCCGAAGGAGACATTGATGTCACTGATGAAATACTGCTTCGGTGAAGGAGTCCTTTGATAATCTTGTGACCGAGGCTGGGTCTTCTATGGAAAGTGCCTAACCCATTACCGAGAGCCTACGTAACAAACGTCCAGGAAGATACAACATCACAAAGTGAAATGGACAGAAAATGTACAATGGTTGTAGAGTTTGGAGGCAGCCCCTCAGTTCCATGCATACACCTTCGATGTATGGTGGCATCATTGCTACCTCATATCCCTCTACCACTGAACTTCGCGCTGCTTCACACTTATCTTCATGTATTAATTACACGATAATTGAAGATCTGTAGAATCGCTCCATTACAGTTTCCTTCTCGATTCAACACAAAAGGCAAAGTGGCCCGTTAAACAACGTCAACATACATATAAACAGGAGAACAAACTACGTCTTTCCAATTTGAAAAAAAACTTCCACGGTAGCCTGAGAATTACGATCTATGATTTTGTAGTCCCTAATATGGGTTGCACGTCTTCTTATATATATTTCTTGGGCCTGTTATGCTAAAATCGTATTCTCTTGCGACTTTAAACTTCCAGGGAAACAGTTCTCTAACAAAGATGCAACTGTTGGATTTTTTGTTTCTCAAATTTTTCTGCAATATAGAATGACTTATAATATAATAATAATAATAATAATAATAATAATAATAATAATAATAATAATAATAATAATAATAATAATAGAATGTTAGCG
This sequence comes from Metallyticus violacea, assembly GCA_030762175.1. NCBI lineage: Eukaryota > Metazoa > Arthropoda > Insecta > Mantodea > Metallyticidae > Metallyticus > Metallyticus violacea. The sequence continues at coordinate 262,744,062 of CM060846.1, read as the reverse complement.
TTTGTACAAATCATTAGGTACTGGGGTTTTAACGCAACGTCGGATTACTCTCGCTTTTATTGAAAAACTATCCTGTGGAAGAGGTACTAGTGAAGTTTATCAACAACATTGCTTAATCAATATTTATGCATCCTCAGTGAGTTCTATACGCCAGGAATGTAATTTGTACTTTCAGATTGATACATCTTTTCTGGTGCGCAATCTGCCTACATGTTATATCTTTGGAGGTGACTTCAGTTAGGTCTTACGACTTTATAATTGTACTCGTATCTGCAATTTTAGTGCCACTTTATAGGAATTAACCTCAGACCTCTACACGGTTGGTGTATGGGTTTCTAAACGCTCTATTATTTCTTTTTCCGGTACCTCGCCTGCATGTTCGTATGCGTTTTAATTGCCCAGGAGTTTAACTGCAACTTCGTAGTTTGTAGTGTTGATGTTGTTTCCACTCCTTCAATGATCACGCAGCAGTTATTTTTCATTTTCAATTGTATTGGTATAGCATTTCTTCGTCAAATCCTATTGGAAAACAAACATGAGCCTTCTACAAGATAGTGGTTTCCTAGACGATTTTAAAACCACGCGGAAAAGATTGTTTGTAGAGAAATCTAAATTATCTGATATGGAATTGGTGGGAGTTGTTTATGAAACCATAAATTCGTAACTTTTAAAAACAATGTATCTGTCTTAGGTAACATGATGAAGGGCATTTAATAAATTTTTATTATTGCTGTATTTCAGATATGCAGAATGATTATATACCTTCTCCAGAAATGTGCCCAAAACTTAGTTGTTATATTATTTATTTGGTTTATTTAAAGACGCTGTTTAACATATCTGGTCATTCGCGTCCTAATCAATTCATAGCGTAAAGCGGCCGAAAAATTTTTGCAGGTGGCTTTTCTTTCAGGATTGAGATTCTTTAACGTACCATAAACTAAATTTGTGGGCTTACAACCTAAAAATCCATGCGTCCTAGCTAGGTTTGAACTTTGAGTCTACGAGGCAAACATGATTACCACTAGACCACCAAGACCGCCTGAGATTTTATATTTCCTATATTGCGTCAATATATAAGAAACACATGGAGAGTTTTAAGATACGTACCAGGACTTAACAACATTTATATGATGAACGGCCAATTCTGTATCATCTCATAAAAGAGCATAAACGGCGCCGTTCGCCAGTGCATCTCCACGAATATAGAATCTGGTGGTGCCATATACACTCAATTAGCTATTAGCCGCTGCTTTAGTGCTTATAATGCATATTCATTTGTGGACTCTCCTTCTGCCTCATATTCTTTCCTTGCCAATAAATTCCCAGATAACGGGAGAGGATAATGCTCTTATCACTCCTCTATTAGCAAACTGGACGTTTATATTTCGTTTGCTGCCGACAAAAGCTTCAAGACACCAAACTGTGATGGAATACCTCAGGAATTTCATATGATATACTGGAATATTATTTGAGACTACTTGGCAGACATTTTTTATGTGATTTTGAATCGTGGTCATTCTCAAAATCAGGGAATTATTGTTTTCCTTGAAACAGGACACTAGTACTCGTGTGACTTAACTATATAGGCCCATAAGTTTACTTAATAACGGCTACAGGATTCTGCCTCGCTGCCACGAACGGCCGAGGTTATTACGGCACGGACTCGTGAGCTAGAACCGTCCTCTTTGAATGAGCTATTTTCTTGGTTTTCCTCAGTTCTCAAATGGCAAATGCCGTGGAGGTACCCTAAACTTAAGCCTAGAACGCTTCCTTTCTATAAAAAAATCGTTTCTCAAATCTTCATTTCATCTCACATATCACCAGTGTCCACTGACTGCGATGCCTCCGCAGTAAAGAAAAATGAAAATAGGGGGGGAGTGGGAAGTGTTTAGCAGTATTAAAATTTTTGGTATTGAAGCCAATGTTACCGCATATTATCCACCCCACACAAAAATGTGAGTTGAATGGTCGTGGTATTTTTATGCTATATGTTGTTTACACGACTGCATTGCTTACTGCAAACTTACTAATACAAAAGCGATATTGGCCCCCTTTGACAAAACATGTTGTTGACAGAATAAAACATAAATTATTTGTTTATGGCTATGAAATGGCGTAATATCTGTACATCATTTATTCGTTATATCCAAGTCCTATATACTGCCACGGATGGCTGAGGTCGTTAAGGCGCGGACACGTGAGCGGCAGGTCTGGGGCTCGATTCACACCAGGACTGTCCTCCCCGACTGAGGTTTTTTCCAGGTTTTCCTCGGTCCTCATTAATGGCAAATGCCGGGAGGTAGACTAAACTTAGGCCTCGAACGCTTCCTTCTTTAATATCACAAATTCTTTCCCACTTTATCATTTCGTGTATCATCAGTGTCCAACACCTGCGGTGCCTCAATAGTAAACATGGGCGTTAATCACTATTTAAAAAGTCCTATATAAGTATATCCAATTTAATAAAAAATTAATAGTTACTTTTCTCCCAATATCAATAGTCGTCGATATATTCGAAATGGTTGCCCAACAATGACGATTTTCGCTTTGGCAAATTAACCTCATCTTGTTAGATATCCATTCAGTAGACTAACTCTGTACAGCTATGGGGTTTCTACATTAGCCTGTGCTAATGAACATAGTCGCCAAGTATGTGTGATGCCATGCGTTTCTTTAGTGTGGTTTCTGGTCTTCATACTCTCAAGTCACACGCCTTGTTGCTTAAGTGGTGTTTAAAGCGTTTTTACTACTGAGGCACCACAGGCGGTGATATATGAAATGAAATGAAATGATATATTGGGAAAGGATTATTAAGGATGGAAACGTTCCAGGCCTAAGTTTAGGGTACCTCCCCGGCATTCGACAGTAATGAGGACTGAGGAAAACCTGGAAAAAACCTTAGTCATGGAGGACGGTCCTGGCGGGATTCGAACCCCAGACCTCCCGCTCAGCTGTACGCGCCTAAACGACCTCGGCCACCCGTGGCGGTCCTTGTCGCTTGGAAACCGAGGGTCTGCTCCCCGCATACTATTATTACAAGTTGTAGAGAATATTACTATGTTGGGCATTGCTTATTGTTCTAGAGTACGGAAAATTCAAGGGGCAAACTGGGAACCCTTAATTCTCAAAATTAAATTTTTGTCAAAAATAATCTATTATCCGGAATTTAGTATTACTCAGAGAATTTGAGCTGTGCATTTATATATTTTGTAGCTTTTTTCTATACATTGGAAGCTTTTCTTACGACACATACGCTCAGAAATAACCAGTGTATTGCAATGGTATATCTGGCATGACTGGAAGTGTTATTTTGTGGTGTGTTGGTGCAGCCCCACGTTGGGCGCTAAAAACTGAAATTGTTTTTATTTATTGAAGATTGATGTGTTCACCTACTCTGCATCGGCGAACCGTTTCAGGGCACTTTCGCTGTTTAATACTAACTGTGGGAGCAGGGATTGAGGATCGGGAGATACTTTATAATTGGAATTTATACTTAATATGTTTTATTGTTTTAATCGAACGGAAGTACGGCTGATTAGAGGAGAAATCTACGTTCCCAAAGATGCTGGTAATATTAATAACTTTGCGATCATGTGACATTTTTCCGCCTTAGTTACTCTTAAACTGACTATATAAGATGCCTCCAAAGACTTAATGATAGATCCTGCAAATGGAATTATTTGTTTTTTCCTTGATGACAAATCTGATAGTTTCATCCAAAAATATTCCAACGGTTTGTGTTTCAAATCTCCATGCTTGGTGTCAAAATGACGTTTCAAATGGGAAGGTTTCATCAAAGGATTTGAAAGTGTTTCATGACAACTCACACATTGCGCTAATGGGATGATTTACTCTCCACCCCTAATATAATATGCGTTTTTTTTTTTTTACAGTTTTTTGTTGCTTTCTTGTATAATGATTCCTCTGTTGGATGCTTAGCATTGGAAATAGTGGCTTCTTGCTGAGTGGAATTATTTACCCCGCTTACATTCATTTCTGCCTTTGAGCTTTTCGAGCAGAGTCCTTTAATTATCCATGTTCTGGTTTACTTCTGAATATGGCACAAACTACATATAAATCTGAAAATTTAAGAAATAAAATCTGGAATTCAATAGCAATAATGCAATCTCCACTGCTTTCTTATCGGTAAATGCGTTTCGCAGCTAAACAAAAGATAAACATTTTCCCATTGTGTTTGATCAAACTATTGTGTTAGGGTTAAAATTGAACTTCCGTATTATTTTTGCACAGTATTATACAAAAGTTAGTTATATAATGTAAATTCTATTGTTTATATTAATTATAACATAATTGTCAACTATTTGTTGTTTGTGAAACAAATGTTCATTTATCTTATTTGGTAAATTTTTTACATATCACCCAGCAGTTGCTCACGTGCCACCAATGGTACGAGTACCATAGGTTGAGTACCCCTGCTCTAAGCAGTCATCTACTTATTATTCTCCAGTTTCCATACTTTGTTAAACAATTATCATATATAATAATCAAGCTATCTTATTTTTGAATTTGTCGAGCGTTCGGTAAACACTGTCTCAGGCTCCATTTTTACGGTACCATCTTTACACTTAATCGTAATCCGAAAGAGGGTGGTTTAGGGGTTCCAAGTGTGTTTTACTACGCTATTCCTTTCCTCTAGATTTAATAAAATATGGGTTGGTGGGGGATTGATCAAACACCTTTCCGCCCAAAGCAACTTTAATTCATACCAAAAATGCGGTTGCTAGGATGGTATTTTAGAGAGTATCATGTTCCCAAAATGGGCTGTTAGGAGAGTGATACATTCAACAATGGGTTGGTGCTATAAGCCATACTTTATATGACACCAAAATCTTTCTGGAAAAATCGCCATATACATGTGTACTTTTAATATATATTTCCCTTCCTATTCCTATTTTTCTTGCGCAAAGAACGTTACACAATACAACTTTTTCTCCCATCCCATGGCCTTATGTCAAATAACAAGCAGCACTAATAAAATGACTCTATTAAATGCAATGGAGTAGCGGCATTTCCTATCATGAACCAAAAATAGGCAGTTAGCAGAATTTTAGTGCAGTAGCACCGTTTTTTTCATCGTGAATAAAAAATGTGGAAATAGGAGGTTGGAAGAGAAATTTCCTTCATCATGGGTTGATATTTTAAATAGAGACGGAGTAGCGCTGTTTCCTTCAAAAATGGGTTGTTAGGGGTGGGGATGTGGAAATGGAGTAGCGACGTTTCCTTCGTACTTATCATAACATTACCTGAACTGTAAGTAGGGTGTGTGAGGCATTTTAGTGGAGTAGCGCCGTTTCCACGTGACAATATTGTTAGGCTGTTAGGAGGATGTATTTTTAGCCGATTCCTTCATACTTAGCGTAACAATATGCGGGCTGTTAGGAGGGTATATATTTGGGAGTACAGCCTAATCCTTCATACTTAAGGTGAAAATACCTGGGCTGTTAGGTGTGTATATATTTGGGAGTACAATAGAGTCCTTCATACTTAGCGTGACAATACATGGACTGTTAGGAGGGTGGGTGGAGTAGCGCTCAATTTTACCTTAAAAATGGACGGGTATGAGAGCAATCCTCTTGGCAAGCAAACACACATACTTACCGGAAAGAGTGTCAAGATACACAGCCAAAACTCCCTCGGACTAGAAGAGGTAAACTTCGTCGCCTTGCTAAATATGTGAAAGTATTTGTGCATTATCACTTTTGGATACGGCTTCACATTTACGATGTTATATTTGATGAGTTAAGCTCAACACATAATATATAAATAAGAAAACATGCTTTTATTTTTCCTTTCCTGCTAACAAGAAATAGTTGACACTCCTCGGAGGAAGTGGAGAGTTTAGAAACCAATGAATAAATCATCAGAGGGGGTGTAGGAAGGGAGATTAAGGCAAATATGTCGCATGTTATGAATATGTGCCTTAGTACTTTTGGACACTGCTTCACATTTATGATAACTCAACACTTAGTATATAAATGAGAACAACATTATTTTATTTTTCCTTTCCTGATAACAAGTTGGCACTCCTCAGAGGTGGTGGAGAGCTTAGAAACATTGGAACAAAGCATTAGAGGGACAAAGGAAGTCTTAAACTCTTCAAAAGTGGGGCAGAAAATAATACTGATATTCATTTCCTTCGCACATTTAAATTTCCCGCCATGACCGGAATAAGCATTTTAATTGGCTGAAGAGGCGGGGCTTAGGAGGTCACGTGACCAGAATGGAGCCATCTGATCGGGGAACTCAAGAGTTACTATTACTGCTGAGAAAGCTTCAAAGGAATAAATTGTTGTCTAGTAATTACTGTACCGAGTAGCTGAGAACCAGTTTCATATAGATAATATTTATCCATTTAGCATATTATCTACATATATTACACGAGAAATATATACGTAGCAGCAATATGGTATTACATATTTTTATTGTATTTAACCGCAGGAACGCGATGGTGAAATTTGCTTACTTATTTCACTTTATGTATGTATGTATGTATGTATGTATGTATGTATGTATGTATGTATGTATGTATGTATGTATGTATGTATGTATGTATGTATGTATGTATGTATCTATGTATGTATGTGTGTAGGTATATAAGTATATATGTATGTGTGTATGTACGTATGCATGTATGTATGTGTTTATGTATGCATGTATGTATGTGTTTATGTATGTATGTATGTATGTATGTATGTATGTATGTGTGTATGTATGTATGTATGTATGTGTGTATGCATGTATGTATGTATGTATGTATGTATGTGTGTATGTATGTATGTATGAATGTGTGTATTTAAGTATGTATGTATATATGTACGTATGTATGTATACATGTGTATATTTTGTAAACGACACCAAAAGAATGTATAGACGTAAATGTTTGTATTATACCTAACATGAATATATAATTTACAGCATCAAAATGCACACATTAACAAAAACGTATTATTCAAAACTTGCATTAGGCAGTTATATAAGAACGAAGACGCGTGCCTTACTCATTCTCTCAGGTAAATAGTGAATGTAAAACCGGAAGGTTGTGATTTTTTTTTTTTTGATTAATTTATTTATGGACGCTCTTTAACAGCTCAAGTCATCAGCGTCCCATTCAACTCAGGGCGTGAAACGGCCGACAAATTTTGCTCAGAGGCCTCTCTTTCAGGCTTGAGGTAGGAAGGTTGTGGAGAACCCAGTTGTGTACAAGTATATTTTTATTTTCTTAAACACTTTTATGCAGTGATATATTAGTATTAGGGGTTTCGTTTTATTTTATCCATGCATTACCAATATACTAGTATTATTATTAATTAATTTATTTATTTATTGCGCGTTTAACGTCCTCCAACAGCTTCTGTCACATAGAGCGATTAATGAAATTAGTTATTAATGATTGAGCAAGTGAGTTCGCGGACCTACAGAGCAAAAGTTACCCGAAAGGAAGTTGAAAATGTCTAGCATACTATTAATAGCACAAACAAGTCATTGTAAAATAGTTAAGTAAAATCAGTAATCCCGCTATGGTGTTTAAATCAAAGTTTTATTTTAAATCGTTTTAATAAAAGATCACCTTTTGTATAACGGATAGTAATTTCCTGTTGGTATTTATAATAAGCTATAGTAACTTAACGATAACTTAAAGCAAATGCTCAAATATTGACCCCCTGTTTCTAAGTAAAGATGACTTCTTCGCAGTAGTCATATATGCACTCGAGGTACAACTGCTGATTTTACACTCACATCCTCCCATGCAGCAGATAGTTTCCCTACTAGCTCCTCTACTATTGTCACGGAAGTTTTATTCATTAAAGATTTCCGGTGTCCGCACAGAGAGAAGTCTAATGGTGTAAGATCTGGAGACCAGGTGGCCAGGGGATAGAACTCACCACGACCAAACCATCTGTTTGGAAAAACCATATGCACGTGCTCACAAACTACCAGGAAAATGTTCTGCCTTTTACAAGACAGAACTGATTTCAACATTTCCCGCAACAGCTCAGTAGAAAGACGAGATACTGCGGCCTATCCAGATCTCTAGGTAACATGCACGGTTAATAAGCAAATCCGAGATTACACCTCCCCAAATAATTTACCAAGTTAATGTTGGTATCATCCTTCATGGGAAATCCGAGCATTCTACTAATTCCAGTAATGTGTACTGAAATTAGTCTTTCTCTAGTTATTTTTACTTCATCTGAAATAAAACTGATTTAGCAAAATGGTGCTCCGGATCACAATTTTGTAGCAACCATTGACCTTCGGCAATAATCAGCTGATGTTAAAACCTTAACATTTTACGGACAATAAGCATGCAGCTGCTGTTCATGTACATATAATTCTCCACACAGCAAGATGGCCGACATTCATTTAACGTGCTACACGGCGAGGCGCTTCCGCAATGGTTTTAAGAACTCGTTCTTCGAAAGGTGCAGTTCTTACCGATTTCCTATGTCCTGTCATCAACTTTGGTTAAAAGTTGCCAGATTCCCTTAGGCGTTACATTAATCTGCATTTTCCATGATGAGGGATATAGAGATTAGGAAAGTGATTTTCATAAACATTTCATACCTTTGTTTAACTAGCACCAATTCTTCCATAAGCCTCAACCATGTCCGCCATTTCAACATTGGTATACTATTACACATTACTTTGAAGAGCTGACAAATATTGGCAATGGTGGTTTCTGAAACACAGTTTTAAATACAAGTCATAGATGTGTTCGTTTTTAGGGCTGTATTCTTGCAGAATGTCAGGACAACATTGTCTGCGTGCTGTAAGTACCCGTTTGTTTCCGAAAGTATTTATTTCCCTTGCAATCTCTTGTCGTAAAATCAAGGACAGATATGCTCTCAGGTCTGCATTTGTTTGGAAACTGTAGTACTCAATTATGAAGCGACCTGCTGTTTTCATTGCGCAGAACGTCTGTCCTCGTAGTCTAATGGCAACAATACTTGCCTAGTAGACCCAAGATCGCGGGTTCAATCCCAGCTAGGGTCGGTGGATTTTTCGGCCGTAAAAATCCTGAATATGGCTTCCTTTGGAAGGGAAGTAAAGTCATAGGTTTCTTGTCGTAGATTTACGGCACGTAATAGATCTTCAAGCCAGAAAGAAGAGCTCTCTGAGGAAAATTTATCAGCCTTGAATTGAATGGGACACTGATAGTCTAAGATGTTAAAGAGCGTCCATAAATAAACCAAATAAACAATTGCGCACTGCATTCCTCTTAATGCATTCCTCTTAATGCAATTTCCGACAAGGCGAAATATAAACTGTTCTACTGTTATCTTCGTTCTGTTTCGTTTCGAAACGGTCTGTATATATATACGAGGGTTGGAACTTAAATAGTGGCAATTATTTATTTATAACCGATGCAAAAGAGTTACATGTTAGCAACCTTTACTGTCCTTCAATGTAGTCACCAGCGTTGTGTATAGCCCGTTGTCAGCGATGTGGAAGTCGTAGTGTACCTTTAGCAAGAGCCTGTTCTCTTGATGGTGCAGATGGAGCGGTCTACTGCCTGTCGAATCTCTGGAACACTTCTGAAGCGAATGCCACGAAGTGGTTCCTTCATCTTCGGAATCAAATCAAAGTCACAAGGACTTAACTCCGGGGAGTATGGTGGATGGTACAGTACTTCCCAGCCCCATCGACCGAACAAATCAGCCACAGCTTGCGCTGTATGCGCCCGAATATAGTCGTGCAAAATGATGGGTGGATTCTGCAGAAAGTGTTGCCGCTTCTTTCTCAAAGCTGATCGCAGGTGGTGCTCCAAAAACGAACGGTAATACTCAGCATTGACGGTCTGCCTTGGAGGAATGTAATGCGTTAGGATAACACCATCACAGTCGTACACGAGAATCACCATAACTTTCACCGTATTGGGGCTCTGACGAACTTTCGACTTTCGTGGTGACCCATACTGACGCCATTCGTTCGATTGGCGTTTCAGTTTTGGCTCATACGATTTGGCCCATGTCTCATCCAGGGTTATGATACGGCGTAAGAAAGTCTCTCCTTCGCGCTCATAGCGCTCCAAGTGCGTTTTAGCGGCGTCGTAACGCAACCATTTCTCCATTTCCGCCAAATCATGCGGAACCCATCGTGGTGTAATTTTTCGCATGCCCAGGCGTTCCTTCAGGATGTGAAGCACTGTCGCATGCGCTAATCCGGTTTCTTGGGCGAGCTCACGAATCGTCTGGCGTCCAACAATACGTTTAATACACAAAAACATATCTGTGCACACTTCACATGTGACCCAGGCCTTTTTACGTTAACACCCGGAAATTCGTGTCCTAAATTGGCCTCCAAAATCCTTAATTGAATCAGAATGGAAATGACTTGGGCAATATTGGTGAAGACATAAATACCTTCACAGGAGAGAACGAGCGCGGACACCGCTGTGAATTATGGACACAATTATGCGACGAACCAGACTTTGCAGCGCCTCTTTGACTCAATTACTAAAAGACTCCATGCAAATGGTGGTTGAACTGTGTATTAGATAGATTGTTTTTATTATTTATTATCTTTAATGAGGAGTTTAAATTTATTTAAGCTGTAGAATTGTTTACAATCACATCTTATTTTACTTATTTTTGTTATAGCAACACTGTTAATGGTGGAAATACAATAGGAATATTAAGATATATAGACATCTAACTTTGAGCTTCCGTTGGGGCTGTCATTATGAAATCTGCCGTGAAACTAGTTGACCAATCCATCTAAAGCGCATACATTGTCTGGTAGGAGTAGAGGAGGAAACAAAACAACTAGTGGCAAGTGTACCTATTGTGTACACACTATCATCATCAATGCCGGTGTTATTTCTTTTACGTTCGCAGTTTTTTCATCTTGTTCTTCTTCGTCAGCTATATGGCTAACCACTTCTCATGGCATTCACGTGGATCCTTTCGTCACGGCAAAGAAATCACACAACTAACTTGTACGTTATCATAGTCCGACTACATTGTAAGAAGTACCTAGCATGCGACAGCCCGGAGTCTGCCCAGTCCTATTAGTTGGAATTTATATATTCACCAATTAAATATTGTATCTTTAATACTTTTCGCGGCAAGTGTAAGATAATTGGGTAACAGAATGTAAAACAGTATATCTTGTGCTCAACATATAGCTAACACTCTTAACCTAAGTGTCGAAATAAATGCGGGGAAAGGAAGGCCGCTACTCGTATGTATTTTACCGTGATGCTTTACGCACCTTAGGGAAACCGCCACGAGTGGCCGAGGTTGTTAAGGTGCGGACTCATAAGCGGGAAGTGTGGGGTTCGAATCCCGCCAGGTCCGTCCTCGCTGACTGAGGTTTTCCTCAGTCCTCATAAATGGCAAATGCCGGGGAGGCACCCTAAACTTAAGCCTGGAACGCTTCCTTCCTTAAAAAAATCCTTTCCCAATGTATTATCTCATCTCATATATCACCAGTGTCCACCGCCTGAAAGAGCGCAACGCCAGCTCCAGGTAGTTTATTCGAAGGTTGTTTATGGACAAGATGTGTTTTACGAGGAAGGACATTTTAAATACGCACAATATGACAATACGCACGCGTGGTCGGAAGAAAACTACCATGCAATGCAAAGATCCCATCACTAGATCACTTTTAATAAACGTTTGGACAGAGATTTTCAGAGGCATTATTCTAGGACCCATGACGCTACCAGAAAGACTGAATGGTGTCGGAAACTTACAATACAAGTCAGTCTCTCAATCATACTAGAGGACATCTCTGTTCAAACGAGACTGATTATGGGGTTGAGTACCCACGCATAAGCTATCGCCACCACCTGGATGAACCCTATTCTTGGCGACTGTCGTTCCTGATGGGCCAGTGGTAATTATAAATGCCTCATAGCTCAAGATCGCGGGTTCAATCCCTGCCAGGGTTCATGGATTTTTTCAGGCGCAAAAACCCTAAGTATGACTTTCTACGGAAGTAAAGCCGTGGGTTCCGTGTCGTATATTTACGGCACCAAAAAGAACTTCATGGCTGAAATAGAGGCCTCTGAGCAAAATCAACCGGCCGTTTAACGCCCTGAATTGAATGGGACGCTGATGAACTGAGGTGTTCAAGAGCGTCCATAAATAAACCAAATCCACAATCCTCAGCTATGGATTGGCCGTGGTGGTTCGATAGCTGGCTAGCCAAAAGTCCCAATTTAAATACTTCAGACTTTTTCTTCTGGGGGTGCATGAAATCTGAGGGGTATCAGAGGAGGTGGTAATTTTAGAACAGTTACGGGAACTTCTGTTTGAAGATGCGCACTACATCATTCTATATCATGGTGTGCTGATACGCATCTAAGAGAAGTTTCTACAAAGATATGCTAATCGTGGGCATGTTGAACACTTGTAATCAAGTACAAAGTGTCCCATGAACACGTTAGGCTAACGTAAGGTACAGCAGCCCTTCGACATAGTCAATATTTACGAATGTGTTCTCAATACAACATGAGTCATCACTTAAACGATATGTACTTAATTTATTTTTGGTTTGGAATGCATTTAATATATATTTAAAGAAATCGGTGAGTTTTAGTACATGTCGTTCCTTGTATTATTTATTTAGGACATACATACATTCGAAGATGCACATTAATTTTATTTTAATTTTGTAAAGCGTACGGGGATTTTGCTTTGCTTGTCTTATTCTTTGTTTACGGAAAACCGAGTACTTTTATTTATTTCAATGAAAGTATTAGTTTTACTTTTACCGTGTGATGAACATAATTATTGTGTTTTTCTATTTATTTAGAGAACAATAGGCTTTCACTTTGAAAAACAGCAATACTCTGATGACCTGAGATGTTAAAGAGCGTCCATAAATAAATCAAAATAAACAAACAGCAATATATTTTTAACCCTATAATGGACACGAATATTTCACATCTTGTATTGTTTATTTTAAGAAAACTGTGGAAATTATTTTACATTGTTACTACTACTACTACTACTACTACTACTACTACTACTACTACTACTACTACTACTACTATTATTATTATTATTATTATTATTATTATTATTATTGTTGTTGTTGTTTTTGTTTTTGTTGTTGTTTACAGCAGTATTAGGTTTATTTAAGAAAACTGTTCAATATCTATGGCCATTAATGCATTAGCACACCATCCAATACAAGGCGTGAAACGGCCTGTAAATTTTGCTCCGAGGTCTATTCATTAAGGCTTGAAGTTCTCCAAGTGCCATAAATGTACAACACAAAACCAATGGCTTTACTTGCTTTTGCAAATCATTATTACAGAGGTACATTAACATCTTTCACGCGGCTGGCACGCGTACGAACTTACACAGGTAGCACCCAGACAGTAGCACCTGAGACTCGCATTCGGAAGGTCTCTGGTTCAATTTCCGTTGTGGTTTCTCCTGTCATTTAGGCAAATGCTGAGAGGAATATTTAAATTCCTGGAATTTTCCACTCTCCCATTTCATATCATTTCATTCCATTGGTTCTGTCACAGGGTTGAAAATGCCAGGGAAAAGTGTGGCGCGGCTGTATGTGGCTGCGCTTTGGAAAGGTATCTAACCCGATTTCTGAAATGGTGGCTGGCCTTCTGAGGGGCTCGAAAAACTCAGGTGGGACAGCTCCATCGGCGTCAGGGTGTTCCATCTGGAATCATGTTAAGGACCCCACTTGCGTCCGAGTAGTCACTGCTCGTAGATCCTGAACTGTCGGTGTCTCCCTCACATCATTCCAGTTGCGTTCCCATTGGAGTCGTAGGAACAAAAGACTACCGTGAGCAAGGCTCAAGCGTAGAATATCTCATCCAGACTTTCCATGTGCTTCATTTGCATTTACATCAGGGGAGGAAAGAAAATGTTCTTGCTAAATTATGAGGGCTCAGAAACATAATATAGCGTTTTTTACTCCTTTGGCCACTGCCACTGGTGGCCGAGGTCGTTAAGGCGTGAACTCGTGAGCGGGATGTTTGGGGTTCGATTTCCACCAAGATCGTCCTCCCTGATTGGGTTTTTTTTTTTCAGATTTTCCTCCTTCTCGTAAATGACAAATGCCGGGAAGCACCCTGAACTTAGGCCTGGAACGTTTCTTTCCTTAAAAAAAATCCTTTCCTCATTTATCATTTCATCTCATAAATCATCAGTGTCCAACGCCTGTGATGCCTCAGTAGTTAAAACGGGTGTTAAACAGGGTTAAAAAAACTCTTTGGTAGTATCTGTTAGTCATTTGATTCTGACCTTCCTACCCGTATAGGCCTTTAATCTGTAATGGATATAAAAGGGAATTATTATTGTTGTAATTATCATTATTATGATAACATGTGATAACATCGGAGTGATATTTCTCACTCTCATTATGCCACAATTCCCCAGCTATCAAATTCAAACACCTGTTGATATTGCGGTAATATTTCCGACGAGCCGTATTCGTTCGTTCTGAGAAAATATGGGGTCAGTTTAACGCCTGCCTTGTGGGCTTTGTGATTTTAATAGCCAGCAGTAAAATAATAATAATAATAATAATAATAATAATAATAATGATGATGATGATGATAATAATAATAATAATAATAATAAGAAGAAGAAGAAGAAGGAGAAGAAGAAGAAGAAGAAGAAGAAGAAGAAGAAGAAGTTAAATAACAAGTAAAATTAGCGATTAGTAAAGATATGAGTCCATAATGTGAAGGTAATAATGTGCTAGATAATTTAAAATTGAGGCAGATTTTATGAAGTGGCGAACCCAGATGCGGTAACATGAATTTTTCTTCATTCTGTGTGTATCTAATTATTCTTCACCGAATCTGGTGTTTTACATGTATTTGTTTGTCCCTGAATATTTTTTAAAATATTGTAAAGAATTACTAACAATTGAATTAATATTCTACGGAAATATCACTAGCAAAAAAAAAAAAAGAAAAAAGAAAAAAGAAAAGAAAGAAAGAAGGAAGGAAGGAAAGAAAGAAAAAAAAAGGAAAATTGCCTGAGAGAAAGTCGTCAACCTCCTACCTCCCCCCATATCATTCTAAACGAACCTGTGGTCCTTAATTTGAAGTTTATCCATCTGAATTGAGAGATTTTTGTATATTTGAAGTTGATAGATAAGTGTATGGCGAATAAACGTGGTAGTTGTCGATTTAGAGAAGGCATATGATAGAATTAATAGAGAGATTTTATGGTTCAAATTATAGCATAAGGGGATGAGTAAGGAGATGGTTGTTTTGTTGAAGGAGCTTTATAAAGACAATGTGTTTTATGTCAAATGTGGTGAAGGTTTTGTGACTGAGGAGGAAATCTATGATAATACTCATGTATTATCATAGAATGCAAGTTGAGTCCGATTCTCTTCAATCTATTTATAGATGATATAATGGTAGGTTTACAGCAAGTTAACATCCACAAAACAATAATATACGGACTGGAGATCCCGATCTTACTTTATGCACATGATTTGATGGCCACAACTATTTCAGTAATAGGATTAACATATGTGTTATTAGAAATTATAAAATATTGTAAAGAAAGGGATATTAAAGTGAATCAAGAGAAGATCAAAATAATGGTTTTTAAAAGGCAAATTACCTGAGGAGGGGTGCGAAGTGATTTGCGTTGGGGAGGGAGATACAGATTGTGAATGAATTCTTATACTTAGCAATGGTTCTCCGATCATCCGCTCAATGGGAGAAACAAAAGAAATCAGCGCTAATAAAAGGCTTATTATCTGTGAAGTTAATTGAGAAATGTATGTTTGTTGCGACGGAGATGGAAAGAATATACAGGGTACTGGTGGAGTCAAGATGGGCTTACGGCATCGAAATATGGGGGATAGAGGAAAGTTGGAAATTGATGGATTAGATACTCAGTACGTTTTGTAAGACTGTGCTTGGAATTCCACAAAATGCTGCAAATGCAAGGGCACTATTGGAAATGGGGATGGGTGGATAGAGAGAGTTTTCAAGTACTTGTTTAGGATACAACAGATGTCGGAGGTTTTCTTGTTAAATGAACGTTTAAAATTTCAGGAGTCTATGATAGGGGATTTCTATTGGGTAAACAAAGTTGAGGAAGAGTTAATAAGGAATGGAGTGGGTGATGCATTGGTTAAGAAAAAGTGATTTGGAAACAGATTAGAGTGATGTTTGAGGATATGGGGGACAGATATTACATTCAGAGGTTGCTAATATTCTATCAGGAGATAAAAGAGATAGATACATTAAGTGTAATGAGCACGAAAGAGAAGAAATGGCATGGTTTATTTATTTTTTTGTTGATTTATTTACGGACGCTCTTTAACATCTCAGGTCATCAGCGTCCCATTCAATTCAGGGCGTGAAACGGCCGACAAATTTTGCTCAGAGGCCTCTCTTTCAGGCTTGAGGCTCTTTATTGTGCCGTAAATGTACGACACGGGACCCACGGCTTTACTTTCCTTCCGAAGGAAGCCATACTTAGGATTTTTATGCCCAATAAATCCATTGGTCCTGGCCGGGTTCCAACCCGCGATCTTGGGTTTAGGAGGTAAGTATGGTAACCACTACACCACCAGGACCGACGGCATGGTTTACATTAGGAATCTGGAGCTTAAGGAGTTTTAGGTTTGCCCTATATGTGAAAATTTGGAAAACGTAGAGCATATTCTGTTTGAATACTAAGGAACAATTGAATGGAGACAACAAGCATATGGCAAATGGTCGAAGTTAAATAAGCAAATTGCAGCAAAGAAAATGTTCGGTGACCAGATATAAATTAGGAATCTTTGGGAATATCTGTATAGAGTTAAGAACAAATTGTTATGGTCAGAGAGGAGAGAGGATCTGTGATTTGGATTGTGTTTGCCTTGGGAAATTGTCTGGTCGTAGTATTGTAATTATATGTGTAGTAGATAAGTTTAAGGATGTAAGTTAGCTAAGGGAAGGAGTTTATAAATGAGAGCAGATACATTGATAAGCTATAGTGATTACTAAATTGTAGAAAATGTTTTGGTGTGTTATTATAGTGCTTCTTCATTTAGGAGCAGAGCGAGGTGGGCAGAGTGTTCTGAATAACCGAAGACTGGGTCTCAACAAACATGGTTACTTACAGTTAGTTGAATGGTATAAATTAGTGTATTAATTAAATTTTTTGTATTGGAGTGAGTTAAAATATTGGTCTGGAATAGAACCTAAGTTAGAATCAGATCATATTGTAATTTTTGTATACTTAGTACTATTTTAAATAAATAAATACAAATATTTTAAGTTTAATAGAAAATTACTCACCACCACGTGGTTCAGAAATGGCAACATCTCGGTCCCGAACAGTAAATATTAAATTATCACTCACTGAGAAATCACGAATTTCTTCAACCATATTGTACACTCCTATTCTTTCGTCATTTTCCCACACAGACAGCTAAAACAAAAAATATAATTGACAATATGTTAATAGTAAAAACTCAGTAATAAAACGAGACATTTCCGTTAAAATAAGTGCATCAAGTATGTAAATCTTTAAAACAAATGTCACAAAAATAATATTTAAAATTAATGCAAATTATCGTATGTAAAATACTTAGAAAACAATAAAACTGGGCTCCAGAAAATTAATACATATTGCATTCACGTTATAGCCGAAGCAAAATGAGGTTTCAGAATTTATATAAAATGTTTATATAAAATGAAATTACATATTTATATAAAATATATTCATAAACAATAAATTGCTTAATTTAATTGGCCAGTGCTTTAAGAGCTCAGTAGCGGCAGCCAAGAAAATATGTACTCTCTTTCTATTATATGCAAGTTCATTTTGTTTATTTACGGATGCTCTTTAACATCTAAGGACATCAGCGTCCCATTCAATTCGGCCGATAAATATTGCTCAGAGGCCTCTTTTTTCAGGTTTGAGACTCTTTTACATGCCGTAAATCTGCGAAACGGAACCCACGGCTTTACTTCAATTCCGAAGGAAGCCATACTTAGGATTTTTACGCCCGAAAAATCCATCGAACCTGGCAGGGAGTGAATCCGCGATATTTATATGCATCTAAAACTGCACTCGTACGTAATTACCAAATACTTGAGGGCTACTTTTTATGTAACTGTCAGTAGCGAATCATGAGCCCAAATTCTGTAGAAGACAGAAAGTTTAATAAGACATCGAAAAAACTCCTCCTCATAAACATAAGCACACCCATGAAGTTAATATGAACATACAAAGTATTGTCATACTACTGTTATTTAGTAATTTTGATGATAATGATAATCAGGTTGGTACTCACTAATATAATTACACATATCTAGTTACACATTGGGATCAGGGTCGTATTTACATGTAAAACAAATTTACTCTATGATCCTCCTTCTTTTCGAATCGTTCGATGACATCATGTGCCACACATCACGATGATTTGATCTTGAGCAAATTCAGTACTTCGTTTTCAATCGAAGTACAAGCGTGAGCTAAAACAGCGGTCTTGGGATATTCTGTTCCTCAAAGTTTGTATGCGTTTATGACAAAAAATATAAGTACTTCTTTTAACTGAAACTGTATTTGCAGGGAGAGTAGCAATGAAGCAAACTCTCTTGGAGGCTTCGGAAGGAATTTAGTTTGTTTCATTCTTAATTATTTTCCTTTCATTAAGCATCACAAATTAGTGTAGTGATAAAGACAGTTTTCAGTTATATACGCAATCTCTAATAATGAGTCCAGCCCACCCATAGGAAAATACTGACCATAATTTATGAATTGAGCAGTGTCACTGAATTTTAGATTGTTTTTAATATTAATTAGGTGTTAATGGTTTGTTAATATACTCATTGCTCAGTTCAGATCTATTCATGAAAATTTTAAGTTGAGGATTTCGAAAGTTCAGAATTCCACAAACTTTTCTTCATTTCGTAAGTTGTTCATGTGCATTGTGCACCGCTAGTTTTCCTCGGTAGAATATTGAAGAGCAAATCAGTTTTAAAAATAAACTCTTGAAATAAACTTATAGAGGAAACATAAAATAAATGTAGATGACTATTTTTTAATTCCACAGGCTTCTCTTGTTGTTGCTGCTGCTGCGCTGCAGAATTTCAGTTTCTCCACGCGGTTAACGTGGATAACAGATATTATTCAGGTGTTCCATTTCAATCTGTTTCACTGTTTATAGGAATCCCTTTACCAACAATATTATCAGGAACTGCAGATCATTTGGAAGACCGATAAAAGATAGAGAAAATGCACTGCAGTGTGGAGAAAAAAAGCTTACTGGTTTTACATTTGAACAAATATGCTGCAAAACTAATTTAAACAATTTGCAAACAAATTGTGAAAAGAACTTGAGCGTGCATATAGCTAGAAGACCATAAAAAACTTCCGCCAAAACGGAACCATTATTTTTAGTTTCGGCCACCGGTTTGTTTTTTACACACACTTTTCAACCACACCATTCAGCGCGGTAGATAAATAAAGCAATCCTATCTTCATTAACATCATAAAAATAAGAAATTGTTCCAAAGTTACCATTTGAAATGCACCAGTGTGACAAAAAAAAAAAAAAAAAAAATACCCTGCAACTTTTAAAAAATGTCAGTTGCTTCAATAACAACGGTTGAAAAATGAGTTCTGTTAATACTTGACTTTATACTATCATACATTTCTCAATTATATTTTTAATTACTTCATTCTATATTGTATTTGAAAACCATCGGAAAATATCCCAATTTCTTCCAATATGTCTTCAAATCGACATTCTTGTTTAGCACAAGTTTCAATATAGCTCTAAAATGTTCTGGATATTTCTGTTTCATTATGATCTCTGAAAGCTAGTACTTGTTTACGCAAAGGACTTGTGACATCATTTAAAATTCTAATATTTATCTATTCGTTTCTCAGTGTATGCCGCAGTTATTAACATTGATTTTGTGATAATATATACTTTTAAAACAACATTTTAATTCCAAATTATATATTATGAAATTCTGCCAATATGATGACGTGTACGTTTGTTACGGGCTACATTTCACTTAGTTGTGACTATTAACTGTAAACTTTTCATTTTTGTTATATAACTTAATCGATATTAGGCATAATTAACCTACGCTCTGCAATTGAATATTAATTATTCAATAAATTAAAGTTCGTTCGGAATAATTCATGCTAAAGCAAACAACCTAAGTCGGTCCTGGTGGTGTAGTGGTTACCATACTTGCCTCCTACTCTCAAGAACGTGGGTTCGAACCCAGTCAGGACCGATGGATTTTTTCGGGCGTAAAAATCGTAAGTATGGCTTCCTTCGGAAGAGAAGTAAAGCCATGGGTCCCGTGTCGTACATTTACGGCACGAAAAAGAACGTCAAGCCTGAAAGAGAGGCCTCTGAGCAAAATTTGTCGGCCGTTTCACGCCCTGAGTTGAATGGGACGCTGATGACCTAAGTAGTTAAAGAGCGTGCATAAATAATCAATAATAATAATAAAAAAAATCTAACAACCTAATACCCGACCCTTTCCTAAACTGTCTTTCAATTATTTTAAAATTCTAATTTTTGTAATATTTTTCAACGAAGCAATATTAGTTTAATGTTAAACGCTTGTTATGAAAGGAAAGTGAGGGTTTTCAGTTAATTATATACTGTTTATAGGCTTTTAGAGAATATTTAAACAATTTTGTCAAAAACTGTGTCAGATGGTGCTCTTTAAATGCAAAAATGGTTAATAAAGGAGATTTAAAGAAAATTAAACCTAATTATCAACGTCCCCCTGCACATAAACTTTGGGCACCTTACTTTAAACGAAGTTTCAATCAACAAATATTGTTATACTGCACTTTTCTGAGGCCTACATTTTAGGTACACTCAATGATACACACTCTGGGCCTATATACACATCAAGGGTTAGGTACAAGGCTAATGAAATATATTATATTGCAATTTAATTTACCGAAAACCGAAAATATTTCTGCACTGTTTTGCGATCCAGCATTTTCCGCTGTCTTGAGAAACAGAAAATCAATTAAACTCCTAGGAGATAAATTTGTTAAGCGAAAACACTAATATCCCAAAAAGAATCAGTTTAATCACAAGGAACCCTTTTGTGATAATAAAAGTATAACTATATAGTAATATCTTGTTCAATTCTATGCATGTATGTGTGTGTGTATGTGTCCCAGAATCGCCGTACACTTTTCAAGGTAACTCTCATATACTACCATGCCATACACGCCATATTTTTGCATATTTCAGGATCTGTAGGGATGGAAAAAATTATACGTAATGTACATATCTTTTCTTTAATCTTCTCTGTAGTATTTTCCATTTCGAATAAGCTACATAACTAATATTTAATAGACGCGTAGATATTAATACTTGTCATTTTATCCTCTACTTGTGTACCTACATTAAATATAATTTCTTTTAGCTGTTAGTGATTTCGACGTGCTGATAGTTGACATGGATAAAGTATTTATGCAATGACAGACATTGAGAAAAAAGGGATCCATTTTCAATTAAAAAAATATGAAGAATCTGTGACACGTCCTCGGTACTCAGGTACGACAGTGTTAGCTGCCCCTTTTCTCAACCTTTGCAGCGTTATGCATATTGTCTACTCCGAAGAAACTATACGGCGATTCTGGGACATCGTGTATATATACACACAATTGGTCATTTAAAAGACTGAAACCTTTATTATTTGAGCACTGAGTTTTTTCTTTTGCATCTCAATAGAGTGCATTTGCACTTTGAAATTTTCTTAGTTACATAAACATGTAAGCTGGTTTTCAGAAATAAAAGTATTATTATTATTATTATTATTATTATTATTATTATTATTATTATTATTATTATACTGTACGGTTGAAAATATGTATGGATTAACGAGTGCAAGTGTGACCAAATGGAATCGCATTGTTTCACCCGTATTCACTTGAATTTTTTCACATTGACATTCAGAGCACAGAGCAGAAATCACATTGCGTCAACACCCACTGAGCAGAAATTAACTATGGTTTATTGTGATGATAAATATCACTCTTCCTATATTTCTTAAGGTTGTAATCTAAGCAAGATTCCTCCATAACAGTAAACAAATTAGTCACCGTAGAACCAAACATAGCTTTAGCTGTTCAAAGACAACGGGTGAATTTCGGAAACGATATTTAGACAATGTTTAACTTTAACAACGATTAAATAAGGCTGCTACGTTGCGAGGAGACTTTAATAGCCTAAAGCCGAGGTTTAAACACTGCCAAGAGCACTATTTAACCTCAATCACACTCTACATTGCACAAGAATGGGCGTATTCAACGCAGTACCTTTGCTATATTTATGTGGAGACGGTTCCGAAGATATTTATCACATCTTCTACCTCATTTTTTGTTTGATTTCAGTAATCCATTTCAGACATACCGAAAAACAAATTTTACAGCAAGCTTTTGCTTTCAAATAAAATTGCAAGGATCTTGTTACACGACATCGGATATTTATTTACATGAGCACGACAAGAGAACCGCCAAGGATGGCCGAGGTCGCTAAGGCGCGAACTCGTGAGCGTAAGGTCTGGGGGCTCGATTACCACCAGGACCGTCCTCCCTGACTGAGGTTTTTTCCAGGTTTTCCTCAATCCTCATAAATGGTAAAACTTAGGCCTAGAACATTTCTTCCTTAAAAAGTCTTTCTCAATTTATCATTTCATTTCATGTATCATCAGTGCTCAACCCCTGTGGTGCCTCAGCAGTAAAAAAAAGTAGTTAAACACCATTAAAAAAAAAAAAAGGACCAGATGTTGTCTTTTAGCTATCATATTGCAGCTTCTTACGTTTTGGTTCTTGGCAACCGGTGCATTTTATGCTGTAAATGGTAATTCCACAGTACAAGAATCCCTTTTTATACTGTAATAATACGTGAATATTAAGGCATTGACCGTGTGCAGGATAGTAGATCGTATTCGTCTGCCATCAACAGTTTGAGGGAAAATTTAATCAAGTTCCTGACTATGACTTTTTATTTCATTATACATGATTTCGCTGTCCTTTTATAGACATACATCGATTGTAGAGTAAGTTCTCATTATTATAGATTACTGTTCCTTACGCTGTGGCATGTCGTCATATCATTGTTTTATTAGTTTATATTTTAGTTCTAGGGATAATTTTCTCGGAGTAATAGGTATTATCGACTGCTCACATATTGGATTATATTATTCCAATTGTAAGAGGGCTCTTGTTTACATGCACTTAAAGGGATTTTATTATATTATATTGACAGTAACGTAAATAAAGACAATTGTTACTTAAAAATAATGTGTTGCTGTTAACACTGAACCTAACGGTTACATTGCTACCAACAGTGCGCTTCTCCGTAAGTAGATGCTGGAAAACAATATGAAATATAATCATTTTCGTTTATCGTAAGTGATGTGTCAGGCTTGTTGATCGTTGCCTTGAATCTGTTAGTGTTGTTAGAACTAAACGAGGAAAACCCAAATAGGTTACAGTGAATTGTTGTTACTTGTGCTAGATATGAGTGGTGGAATTTCACTAATGGTTATTGCTTACCACAGGCACAGCTGGATCCTGCTAGAAGCTGAATGAACCGAAAGTTCTAATACGCATTCCCCAATAGATATGGGGCATTGTTTGTCATTTACTTTTAAGCTTAATGTTTTATGGTTGTTTAGAGTTTGCTAGTAGAAGTTTTCAACCTTCATGACCAATAGCTAAATATGGCAACAGATTTCATAGTGCCCATTTGAAGTTCGCATTTTCAAAATCTATTCAGACCGCCGTATCATCCGAAATTATTAAGCAGCTATTTTTTTTTTTTTTTTTGTTTAATCTATAGACGTTCTTTAACATCTCAGGTCATCAGCGTCTCATTCAATTCTGGGCTTGAAACGGCCGACAAATTTTGCTCAGAGGCCCCTTCTTTCAGGCTTGAGGTTCTTTATCTTGCCGTAAATATACGACATGGGACGCATGGCTTTACTTCCATTCCGAAGGACGCCATACTTAGGATTTTTACACCCGAAAAAAATTCATCGAACTTGACGGGGATTCAACCCGTGATCTTGAGTTTAGGAGGCAAGTATGGCTACCATCAGGACCGACAGATCAGCTAAAGTATATCCTCACGAAGCTTATAGTGAAATAGTATATGTTATTGTGCTTTGGTTGTCTTTGCAGTCAGCTATTGAACATCTTGTTAAGATGAAGGTTTTAAATATACGAGACGAAGAATGAACACTTCCAAATTTGAAATATTATTATATCATAGGAAGACGAAATTAGTGAATATTCATTAATACGGTTTTAAAAACTGTACATATATGTACTCCATAAATCCAAATTCTCTTTCGAATTTTTTGCTAAAACACTGTTTTAATATTTTAAACACTTTTTATGGATATATTAGATGAAAATAATTTTGCAACTGCATAATTCATTTGTTAATATCTGTAACTAATAACTAATACGTTAAATATTTGTTCATACTTAGTTATAAGTTAATATTATGTCAAAAAACTTACACTTTTGGACGTGTTCTATATCATTACTTTATTACATTGGTATGCCCATTTCATCACTTCTATATGTTACTGAAACAGAGTCGATATTAAGAAAGGTAAAACTTTGATCTTGGAGAGTAAGCTTATAAATAATGAACATTAAATTATACGGCACAGCAAAAATAATTTTCAAATAATGCGTTAAATCAGTTTTTATCAAATGTAATCACACCCGCATACATAAAATAGCGTATATATCACTTTGAACACAACATTAGAACGTTTTGCAGAACTATGATTTTGGCTTATTTGGTTATTCGCATATCAACAATAATATGTATTTAAATTTAAACCAGCTTTCTGGTTATGCACATAGATTAGTGCAAATCAGAACACGAGTTTAAATGTTCACATTATACTTTTGGATTTGATATACAACAAAATACTGACAAAGTATTAAACCTATTAACTGGTTAATACAAATTGATAATGTGACTTTTTTAGTGTCAACCTGCTATTCTAAGTCAGGATAAATGTCTCGTAAAGCAGATTCTGTTCAAGGAATATTTAGTACAAGTATGTTCTCATAGAAATCGTGGAAAATTTCAATTATTGATGACAAAATATCAATCAAGTCTTTTTTATTTTCTTAAATATAAATACTGTCTCTTCATGTATCCTAAGCAGCGTTTAATTTTTCCATGCGGCTTAGGGTAAATGCACCAAATTCTGAATTTTTGTCAGGTGTATTTATATAGAATTCCTGATTACATCGCAACCATTGGACATCACGCCAATTTATTTACTTTTTTTGGTTTGCTTTCTTCAAAATAAATGGCCCACTTCTCTTAAGTATGCTTGATAAACTGTTTAAATCTTCCTTTTTCATCATCATTACATTAAGTGAGCAACTCATTTTCGAGACACTGATCTGTTGGGCCCAATCGTAAGGATGGTTTATTTTCATACACTTCTTCTTAGCCATTTTTATTACCAAATGGTCAACGTCGCAGTCCATGCATGTTGTATGAGAAATTTATAATCAATATTAACTAAATTGAAACATTTTTTCGTACATGGCTGATGCTGTGCTTTTTTTGTACCTCACACTATGTAACTGGTGGGTAAACTGAAGACAAGATGCAACTCCAGTCCCACCCGACCAGAAATAAATTCATCCTATAAATACCATGTTGCCTTATTTAATGCATCATCATGGATGTTGAGATTGTGAGTACAAAGCTGCCTCCTGGAGAAACTAACGGATGTGGTCAGATAGAATGTCGGTAAGGACTACTGTAAATCAAATCAGAATGCTGATTTAGTTATATTTAATTTAGCTTTCTCCTTATCTTTAGATTTAATTTTATATGCAGTTTCTGCAGTTATATGACATAGTTACTTTTGCTTCTCTTGATATTTCGAAATTTCGATTACCTTTTTCAGAATGCCTATGTGACATATATCAAGGTTATGAAAAAATTGGAGTAATCTGTGAATAATTTGTGGATTATTCACAGATATTTTGCATCTTCCTAATTTTAGCTCAATTGGGAGGCATTTCCCCGTGATTGCTGGCTACAGTGACGTCTTTCGTATGTTGCAAATGATATTTCCTATACCTTCTAAAGATTCCGGAGGGTTTTTGTTTTGGGGAGAGGTTGTCATTCACCCATTGGAGGGAATTATGTGATGATATACTTGATTTTAGCTGAACGATATAGTTAATGAAAACATTAGCTTCACCGAGAGTTGCAACAAAATATTCTTTGCAAACTGGTTTTCTTTCTCCCATCGCTATTTCATATTTCCGTGAATATTGTCTGAATTGTCAATCTTCATTATTCATGGAAATCATATGTGAATTTTTCCAAAGACTGATAAGAGAAGATTAGTAAAGAGTTCGTATATCTCGATTTCCTAAACTCATATAGTATTTGATGTTTTAGGACCAGTATCGCTCATTATATATTAGCCTTCGTTTTCATTTTTCATTTTTTGGATCCAAACTTTTTTCCAAAAATTCAGTATTATAATCAATATCATATATACTATCTTCACTGATAAAGTCACTGAACATTTCATTTGAGAACTATTTAGCAGTATTCATTTCATAATCACCTGCCCCATAATGCTGTCAAGATTAATGTTAACATCATTCCTAGGAGAAATACAGTTGAAGTGTTCAATTTGTGCAGAAGCTACCGGTGGCGTGGCTTAGGCGATAATACTTGGGACTCGCATTTGGGATATCCCGAGTTCAAATTCCTTGGGGCCGGCCATTCTGACCTTGGGATTTTTCATGTGGCTTAGGCAAATACTAGGAAGGAACTTTCCACTTTCTCATTTCATATCATGTCATTCCAATGGTTCCTTTACATGGCCAAAAGTGCCAGGCGAGTTGGGCTGGTGCGGTGTGGAAGTAGCTTGCGCTTTGAAAATGTTTCTGCCGCGGCATCTGGTATGGAATCGGCCTTTCTGGGGGGCTCGAAATCTTTAGAGGGTAATTAGCCGGCATTGGGGTCTTCTCTCTGGAAATGTATTAGGAACCCCGTGTATGTCCATGCCTCACCAACATATACTTTGCCCATTAGGTGTCTGCCTCACATCATCCCTTCCTTCCGGAGGTGACCCAGTGGGGGCTTAGGCACAAACGGTCAGCACTTGAGCAAGGTTGAAGTACCAATATATTCGTCTTCCTCCCTAATAATCCCATGCAATGCAATAGGAGCCGATTTTACTTGTAAAATGAAATTAAAATAGAAGGAATGAAGATTCGGAAAACTAAGCAGTTTAAACGCTAAGATTAGCAAATGATAATTTAGTACATTGAAAGAATCGTTACATTCTATTTTCGAACTATCTCTGTATTTGCAAGCGAATTGCTTACAGTACTTTGTATTAAATTTAACTACAGAGTAGACACTTTATATAGCACCCACTTCTCGCGCATGCGTCACATATCAGATGTAGTAAGCAGGCAAGCTGTTACATTATTCCATTATTTATAAAAATATACCTATATTAAATTCTGATACATATATTAATTTGTAATAAATTTAGGCCAAAATTTTAGCAATTAAATTTCTAAATTGATGTTATTTCCCGATAAGGAGTGTATAACCAATATGAAAATATTGTCTTTACTAAGCATTGTAAACATAAAAAGGAATAATATATTTCTCCCTGTATTTTTTAGAATTAATTAAAATAATTATGTATATCTGAATATTTATAAATGCTTTTGAGTGTTTAAAATTACTTGCATCTCATTTTTTCGACATGTGCCCTGATTGGGCCTTCTCTTCAATTATAATACAATAGACAGACTTACCCAATGTAATTTTTGCTTGTGCTGCTCAACGACGTGACTCAAACAATTACCACCATTCAACTATGAGACATATTTCTAGCTTAACAAAACTTGTGAAAGAACGAGATCAACCATTCTGTATGTTTCATTAATTAAACAGCTGCTATAAAGCTGGGAAAATGATATTCTTTCTGTCGTAGCGTAATTTAGACATTTTAAATATATATATAAATGAAAAATAAAAATAAAATAATACTATTAACAATGTAACAAATTAACAGTAATAATAAAAGTAGATAAGGATAAAACACCGAGAAAAAGTCACACTTGAAATTGCTATATTTCAAGTGTGACTTTTTCTCAGTGTTTTATCCTTATCTAATATATATATATATATATATATATATATATATATATATATACTAATTAGTGGTGGAGATATGATACTTGATTATCTAGCTTTACACTTCAGAAGACCATACTTTTAGTAAACTTGTTTTATACAATGTAATTAGTAGAATCAGTAGTTGTTCTTTTTTGGCAGTGTTTGTGAATAAGTAAATGTATACCGTTCAAAAACAGTATTTTGAGTGCTACAAATTAGATAATTTTACTTATTTATTATATTTCCATATTCTCGTGATATCTCTTAATACACATGTTGTTTGTTCAGCAAAGAAATTGAAATTATACTTATCTGCTGAGATAATTGTAGACGGCGGAGAGGAGAATTCAGTGCTATACTTATCTCATTTTTCACCAAAATTGAACTTAACAGCTTATTCGTCGGGGTTAAAGGAACAGAAAATTCAGAAAAGCGAAACGTGATACTTAATATTTGACAGAAGTAACACTAGACCTCACTGTATGAGAAATTAAAATGTTAGGCAAAATTTGAGAGTGATCCTTGTTTTAGATTCCATAAGGACTACTGATAGAGTTAACAATATTCACCAACAGAATCGCTAAACAAATACTACTTTACAAAGCAACGAATAACAAATGCCATAACGGCCTTGAAAAATAGTAGATAGAATGTGGCTGGAAAACATTGAAACCTAACCCAAAAAAGAAACAAAGAAAGAAAGAAAACGTATCAGAAATACTTACAACACCTTTGTTGTCTCCAGCATACAGCTTTCCGTCAATTGCATACATTCGACATACTTCTTCGTCATACTTCAGTAAAGTTTTCTTGTGTTTAAAATCTTCTAAAGACCAGGCTTGAATTGTGCCATCATTTGAACAGGTATATAATGTATCTTTCATTGCTGCAATATGATATACAACAGATTCATGTGCTTGAAATTCAGAGAGAAGCGTTAAGTCTGGACTCCAAACCTGCAATTAATAAAAGATATCGTATTAGTTGTAACGAATTGTATACTATTGCATAATTATGATGCACGAAACTTATGGAAACACACCTTAAAAGGATTGTGTAATTATTGGTCTTATTAGCACACATTTTATAATCACATAATCAACAGAATTAGTGAAATAACTATTTATCAAGTAATTTAGACAGAGATTAAAATAGGAAATATTGCCATTGCAATGAATTAGCAGTACTTTGATTATTTTATTTTGCAGGAAAAGCGAATTGGTAATTTGTGAAAACTAATCGTTACTCACCATTGAAGGTTGTACTTACATTACTAAAAATTGTGTTTTTTTTTTAAATAGGGTGACTACTTTAAATAATTTTAGTAAATTATTAATATAAATATGGTGAAGTTAGATTTTAATAAACTTGGATAAGTCCTATGTAATATAAATGTACAATACCATGTATGGTATGTATACACGGTGCACACAAATGATTGGAGCAGTTTTGTGATGTTTTTATGGTCATATTATTAAAGACACGGTGATTGTGTTTGATGCTATAAGATAAGTATCTCTCAAAGTTTCATTTCAATAATGCTTCTTCCTATGGCCTCGAGAGCGCAACAATTTTATCTCCAATTCCAACAGTCATAAGATGGCGACAAACAGTAATAACGCTTACACTCTTCTCGAATTTCACTGGAGTAAATCTGTGACAACCGCGCAGCGAATTTTTAGAGCGAAGTTCCGGAAAGATCCACCCAGTGCCAACTTCATTCTTCAATGGTATCAACAGTTCAAAGTCACGGGGTGCCTGTGTAGGGGAAAATCAACGGGGTCGGCCTAATGTGCCTGAAAAAACCGTTAAGTGTGTGCGAGCCAGTTTCACGCGTAGCTCGCAAATTGTCCAGTGAACATGCCGCGTTCGACCGTTTGGAAAGTCTTGTGGAAACGGTAGAAGTTGCACCATTGTCACCCCGAAGACAAGTGAAGCACCTTGAGTTTTGTACACGTTTCCAGGAGCGTATTTTTGTTTTTTTAATCGTGTTTAACGCCCGTTTTTATTACTGAGTCACCACAGGCGGTGGACACTGATGATACATGAAATGATAAATAGGTAAAGGATTATATTTTTGAACGAAGGAAGCGTTCCAGGCCTGAATTTACGGTACCTCTCCTATTTATGAGGACTGAGGAAAATTTTGAAGAAAAAAAAAAGACTCAGGAGAACGATCCTGATGAAAATCAAACCACTGGCCTCCCTCTCACGAATCCGCGCCTTAATGACCTCGGCCACCCGTGGCGCTCCAGGGGCGAATGGAAGATGATGAGTTCCGCAATAAGCTTGTTTTTAGTGGTGCGAGGTAGCATTCCATTTGAGTGGTAAAGTGAACAGACACAATGTATGCATTTGGGGAACTGAAAATCCGCAATCCATCGTGCAGTACGTTCGTGAAGAATTGACAGGGACATGCTAAGTCGAATGTAGAACGAATTTGATTACAGAATTGATGTGTATAAAGACACTCATGGAGCACTTGCAAATCCTGTAAAAACTTTGTGAGTTTTTTTATCTGGCTATATAGTTTTATAATGATAGTCAAATAATGAAGCTACAGTTATATTTTGAAACCGCTCTAATCATTTGTGCGCAGAAAAGAGTTAAAATAAATTGTCGTTAAATACATAAATGATGCATTAAATAATAACGGAAGTGATATAAACATACAATGTATGGTAACAGTCAGGCATCAATTCTTATAAACTCTCCAAAGATTTACTAATTGCTCATTCCTGAGACGGATATAGGGCAAGTGTAGCTCACAGTGAGAGATCAAAATAATGATTCTAATTAGTTGTTTATTGTACTGTTACTAAAGATAGGCATTCTTAGGTTTAATAACCCGTTTACCTTTGGTAAGACTGACAACACTGGAGCCAAGTAGCAACTTCAGTCATTGCAAAACAAAAGCATTTGACATTTACCACCTCCGAAAAACCCACTGGGCCATATTCCTAATTTCTGATTCTCTGGAAAGAATCAAACTTCCTTACATTAGGAAATTTCGAATCATAGCCACCAATTACGGCAGTCAACGAGTTGAAAGCTAAGTTGGCGCATTGTCACGCTGTGTTTTGTTAATAGTGTAACGTCAGTTTTTACTGCTAGGCACCAAAGGCGGTGAACACTGATAATACATGAGATGAAATGATATATTGGGAAAGGCTTTTTTTTTTTTTTGGCAGGAAACATTCTAGGCCTAAGTTTAGGGTACCTCCCCGGCATTTGCCAATTATGAGGACTGAGGAAAACCTGGAAAATCCTCAGTCAGGAAGAACGGTCCTGGTGGGGATCGAACCCCAGAACTCCTGTTCACGAGTCCGCGCATTAACGACTTCTGCCACACATGCCGGTTTGTCACGTTGTGACTACTGTGACCTATTACTTGTTTTATATGGAAAATGCAAATTATAAAACACCTTAAGCAACAAAAAGGTGACCAGGGTCTGCATAGCCGTTTTTTCACATTGTATGTGCTGTTATAGCTCTTTTATAAATACTAATTATGATCGCGTGCAATCTGTAAATCATAAGTAATTTTAAAGTGCTGTTAATATTTCAGGAATATTATATATTAACATATATTACAGATCTGTTTTATTATAGTGCAGTGTTGTTCTCCATAAAGTATTCAATTTCTTCCAATAAGGGCACGGTAACGCTTTGGACTCAAATTCGGGAGGTTTCAAGTTCAAACTCCTAGGGGTCGGCCATCTTGATCTTGAATTTTTCAGCGATTTTCCCTGGTCGTTCACGTGATTGTAGGGATAGATCTTCGCGACTCTTCCGCTCTCCCATTTCACCTCATTTCATTCAGTTGCTTCTGCTGTAGGGTCGAAAGGGCCAGACGATGTGGGTTGTTCTGTGTGGCTTGCGTTTTGCAAAGGGTTCTGCCCCGCCGCCTGTGTGAAAGCGGCTTTTCTGAGAAACTCAAACTCCTTGAAGGGAAGACTGCTTCAATAACGGGATGTTTTATCTGGAAACAATGCTAGGAAGCCCGTGTACGTTCGTACCTTACTGCCCCTGGTGTCTCACTTCCTTATCCCTTCCTCCCGGGGGTGTCCCCCTTTGGGGACATAGACACAAACGACCAGCCCTTGAACACGGCTAAAGCAACAAAAATGACAAGTACAAAAACATTCTAAATATGAAACTCATATCCATAATTATAATTACGTTGTATTCATGCCATGCAATTATTACGGAGTGCCTGCTGTTACTCAATCATCATCATCATCATCATCATCATCATCATCATCATCATCATCATCATCATATTATTATTATTATTATTATTATTATTATTATTATTATTTAAATAATAACTAATAATCAAAACAAAATATGAAAAAGAACAATTTTCCACTCTATGACAGTTACAAATATTTTATGACGAAATCCGCAGTTTCTTGGCAGATAATTAGTAGCATTTAATAAAGATAAATCAACGTCAAAGGAAACATGAAAATAATTGCAATTCTAAAAACATTTTGCCATCTTAAATATTTGCTTTCATATTATCTTTGGTTAATTTACCGAATGTTATAAAAATAAATAATACATATTCATACAATTTTTTGATATTTCGTAAGTAAATTTATAATTGTATGAGTCAGCTTTTTCTTATTGTGGTTTTAGAATTATTGCACCCACCGTTTTAGTTAATGTAATGTCTTTGAATTAAATTACTTTCAGACCGAAAGTCCATCTGCGAAGAATTTAGAAAGATAATTGGAATCAGAGCCATTCAGTTAAAATATTACTGACATGATGTCAGCTTTATATGTCAATACAAATAAAATATCAACATAATTGCACCCTGAATCAAAACGAAACAATGTCAATAATGAAAAAATAACAGGCATTCACAAGGATATGTATATTGACATAAATGACCTACTCCACTACCAAATTTTTGTTCCCAGATATTTATTTAGTTGGTTTATTTACGGATACTCTTTAACATCTCAGGTCATCAACGTCCCATTCAATTCAGGGCGTGAAACGGCCGACAAATTTTGCTCAGAGGTCTCTTCTTTCAGGCTTGAGGTTCTTTTTCGTGCCGTAAATGTACGACATGGTACCCACAGTTTTAATTTATTTCCGAAGAGAGCCATACTTAGGATTTTTTACGCCCGAAAAAATCAGTTGATCTTGACCGGAATTGAACTCGCGATCTTGGGTCTACGAAGCCCCAGCTAGAAAATCCCCATGTTTCTCACCGTCACGGGTGGCCGAGGTCGTTAAGGCGCGGACTCGTGAGCGGGAGGTCTGGGGTTCGAATCCCGCCAGGACTGTCCTCTCTGATTGAGGTTTTTTCCAGGTTTTCCTCAGTCCTCGTAAATGGAAAATGCCGGGGAGGTACACTAAACTTAGGCCTGGAATGTTTTCTTTCTTAAAAAAATTCTTTGCATTATATCGTTTCATTTCATGTATCGTAGTGTCCACCGCCTGTGGTGCCTCGGCAGTAAAAATGAACATTAAACACCATTAAAAAAAAAAAAAACATTTTTCTCATATACAACAATGTTTAAATTACAGAATTAATGCCAACAACCAGTAAACCGTTCCGAAATTAATAAACTGTTCACTTCTCCTGCTTTGTTTTCTTCTTTTTTATATTCTTGTTATTGCCTTTATCCTCAGCTCATAGGAAAAATATCGAGCTTTATAGTCTCAGATGCAATCCGTTAAATAATGAAACTACTGGGTCTCCTTTAGGATGGTTGCATCAATTTGCAGGGGAAAAAACCCTCACTTCTTTGAACTCAAATGAAACACAAGAACATCATCTTGGGCATTTGTAATCGCTTTTAGAGGATGGGGTTGTAGGATGCTAAATCAACGATTGTTTCAATTCGGTTCGCTTCTGAGGACGTTCACATAGCTTTTGAGAACTCTAACCTTAGATTTTAAATAGTTAGTATAAGTTTTAGGTAAATTTGTGTTCATTTTAAAAACTTTCTCCACTATTTCTGGAAGAAGTCTTTCTTAACGTATTATGACATCCATGATGGCTTATTATACCTGGAAGCTCCAATATACTTTATGTGAAGCCCCTGCATCCTTTATTGCCGTTAATTAGCTCAGAGAAATTTTAACTACATAGCTTTACAAGGTATGTTCTGGCTTTCTTTTGTGGCTGAATGAGTTAGAAAAGTAGTCAACCGTTTTCCAAATTTCAGCACATAAAAATGTGTTTCTCTTTATTTCCGTAACGTTGCAGACTTGCTTTCAATAGACTCGCAGAATCCTCAAATTTGCTTATCTTATTCCAAATTAGTTTGAAGGAACCTTCATTAGAATAGAGCGAAATTCATATTATAGAAGCACAACACTATATCCGGGTATGTATTGATGAAAGGATTTCTATAGCAATTACCGAATCGTTATTTTCCGCATTCTTCAGCATCTTACACCGAACCAGGAGGCGGCTTGGTAATTATTGTCGGATCTGCAATTCTAGTACCTGCAGATCCGTAAAATAGTATTTGAGTTTCCAGCAATACAGACCAGTTTTTGTATTTCATGGAATATATTCCACGTATTCGAAATGTAGAAACAGTCCCTCATTCTACGACAGATTACTTGCCTTTTTTGAAGTCTTTATGTAAACCCTTCAGTAAGGGTTTCAAATCTTGGGTAATTGCACTTTAAACAATGAAAGTAAAATAACAATAAATGTGAATAAAATAGTTAAATTAAAGATCGAGTGTGTCTAAGAAACATCCTTTGGTTACAAATATTATCTCAAGTGACAAAGAGCTTCCAAAAATGTAAGTTTGTACAATTCTTAGTTGTTGCACAGGCAGCTGTTGATTATACTGCACTTCCATAATTGTTTATATTATTAATAGCTTGAAAATGACTTTTATATAATGCTCAAATGATAACATCTATAGTGTGAGTTATCAAATCTGCTCATAATGTTGATTATTCTTGTGTGTGTTTTATCAATTTTAGGTGCATATCTAATATAGAAATATATTTCTTAGTGTCTTCAATGATGGGTTGTACATTACAACATGGCTTATTTTTCACTCGTGTTACCATTAGTGTGACTATTAAGTATATTGCTAAGTGTGTTTTCTACAAATCACTTAATTTTATCGTCAGTGATACAAATATACAGTAAATTATTATTGATGTTAATAAATGGGCAGAAACTTTTATGGATGAAAATGCCTACCGTGAACCATCTGACGCAGAGTCGAGCGGGATGTCTCAGGAGGTAATGCTTGAAACTCACATTGGAGAGTTCTCGGGTTCAATTTCCCATTTTGACCTTGGGGTTTTTTCATGGTTTTGCTTGGTCACTTAGGCCAATGTTGGGATACATATTTACATTACACGAATTTTCCGTTCTTTCGTTTCGTTTACTGTTACAGGATTGAAAATGGACTGGAGCGATTTGATGGAGGCTTGTGCTTTGGAAAAGTTTTGCTCCGGCGTCTGGGATGGAAGGGGACTTTCCAAGTAACTCGTACAACTTGAGGAGGGGTTCCGCCGTCCTCAGGATACTCTATCTGCAAGCATGTTAGGAACCACATTTGCGTCCGCGCAGTTACCGCCCATAGATCGTGGCCGCCTGGTGTCTCTCTTACGTCATCCCTTCCTTGCGCAGGTGTCCACATTGGAAGTAAAGTCGTGTGTCCCATGTCGTAGATTTACGGCATGTAAAAGAACCTCAAGTCAGAAAGAAAAGGCCGCTGAACAAAATTTATCGGCTATTTCACGCCCTGAATTGAATGGAACGCTGATGACCTGAGATGTTAAAGAGCGTCCATAAATAATCCAAACCAACAGCTTCCCACTGGATGGAAAAATGGTACATATCATATTCGATTGGAATAGCTATGGTTTGGAGGGGATTGAAGGGCCATTCCAACCAATTGCTATTTTTGTTTAACAAACATTAGAGTAATTGCGTGAAAAACAAAATATACTATTAAGTATGTAATTTTTCCATCTGCAATAATATAGCATGTGGTCCAACGGTTTTACAGTCATAGGCCAGATTTTTTCTAAGAATGTATCTAGGACCAACGTAACTCTTTAATCACATAATAATAATAATAATAATAATAATAATAATAATAATAATAATAATAATAATAATAATAATAATAATAATGATAATAATAATAATAAAAATAATAAAAATAATAAACATTAATAATAATAAAACTTTTATTTATAAATATATTTATTATTATTATTATTATTATTATTATTAAAAGACTCGGTAAAAATAACCGTAATATTTTAATTCATAAAATATATATTTTCAGAATGAAAACATTTCTTCATTTTTCAACATAGGTGATTACGTAGTCAGTCATAAGACCTTTTTTTTTTTTCCTTCGTGGAATTGAAACATTAGTGAAAGGCTATACTGCCTTCATTGAACTGCTGGACACTATGTTGAAAAATGAAGAAATGTTTTCAATCTCAAAATATATGTTTTATGAATTAAAATATTACGGTTAATTTTGACCCAGTCTCTTAATAATAATAATAATAATAATAATAATAATAATAATAATAATAATAATAATAATAATAATAATAATAACACATTTAATTATATTATATTTAATAATATAATATGTTTATAAATAAATTATATTATTATCATTATTATTATGTGATTAAACAGTTACGTTGGTCCTAGATACATTCTTAGAAAAAATCTGGCCTATGACTGTAAAACCGTTGGACCACATGCTATATTATTGCAGATGGAAAAATTACATACTTAATAGTATATTTTGTTTTTCACGCAATTACTCTAATGTTTGTTAAACAAAAATAGCAATTGGTTGGAATGGCCCTTCAGTCCCCTCCAAACCATAGGTATTCCAATCGAATATGATATGTACCATTTTTCCATCCAGTTGGAAGCTGTTGGTTTGGGTTATTTATGGACGCTCTTTAACATCTCAGGTCATCAGCGTTCCATTCAATTCAGGGCGTGAAATAGCCGATAAATTTTGTTCAGCGGCCTCTTCTTTCAGACTTGAGGTTCTTTTACATGCCGTAAATCTACGAAATGGGACACACGACTTTACTTCCCTTCTGAAGGAAGCCATTAGGAGTTTGACGCCCATCGATCCTGGCCGGGATTGAATCAGCGATCTTGGGTTTAGGAGACGAGTATGTTTAACACTACACCACCAGGACCGACCCAGTGGGAAGCGAACACATGATACACAGCATATATTTGGGGGTATATTTTTTTTTTATAAAAATCAGCAGCTTTGGACTCAAGTTTATAATACTTTTTTTTTTTTTTTTTTTTTTTTTTACAAGTAATGCAAAATTTCACTTCCGAGACTCGGTTGATTTATCACACATGTAGCAGATTTTTTTTCTGGATAATTTAAACACTTTCTTGTCAAATTGAACTTTTCATATAACAAATAACATAAAATAAGTTAATTACACAATATAAAACATTGGGCGTAAAGCCTATTTGCGCTAACGAAGATACTTCTAAAACTGACTTTCTGCTCACATAAAACGCAACATTTAATTCTGTCAGAACAGATCTGAAAATGAATAAGCCTGCATAGTATAAGCACACTGGTTTCCCGGACATCAGAAAACAGCATTTCTATAATCACACGTAAAATAAAACAGGAAGTATAAAATTCATTCATCCCATGACAGGCGATAAAGAACTTTAAAATTTGAAAAAATGCAAAATTTGGGGGGGGGGAGGTTATGCATTATGGAAGAACTCTAATTAAACATTTGAGTTCATGATAAAAACTGCATTAGGAGTCACTATTTAGTATTATTGTGTAAAAGTTACGTAGACCAGTGTAATTATTGCATATGCTTTACTATAAAACAAAAAAGGAATAAACAGGTGATGACATTAAATTCTCTCAGGACACTTTCCCAAACTGTATTTTGATTTAGAATATCTAGAAGTTATCAAACTCTGTGATTTTAGTTTTATCATTTGCTTTTTATTCATTTTATTTCTTTCACTTTCCTCTTTTTTTTTTATTTCTACTTCCGTATCTTAATTTTATTTTATTGTGGTTTTAATTCAGTAGCTCTTTGCATAGAACTATAATGCGGTTTGTTGTAAAAGATATTTAAGTGATTTATGTTGGATTTCTCCAAACGATGGACGATGCCATTTAATATTTTTTTTGGTGAGAACCATACCCTGTCTTTCAGGTTTCTTAAATTGAACGCTACCTAAAATTCATTATAAACATTATGAATTGTTGTACTGTCTGGAATTTTGCACCCAGGTATCTTTCTTCAAATCGCCTATAAACTTGACGAACTGAATGAATGAGTTAACATTTATGAATTAATAATACACGTTGTAAAGTAAGGAAACACATTCTGTATTTAATTCACTTCGCGATTAAATACAGAACAAAGCACTACTAGTAATAAATGAATTGAACTTAACCACCAGCAGATCTACACTGACAGACAGATGCTATCGTGGTCTTGTCCTAGTTAACGAAGGGAAACACGTGCATACGCTCAGTGGAGAAACACCGCATCTAGCTTCATATTTATTGCAAGAAAGTTCACGTCTACTCGAGAAGATTAGTATTAGCTTACAGATAAATACCTCACTGAAAAGCATCGCTGTTTATGAAGCTAGTCCCGTTTGTAATATCATTCATTGAAAACGCTTATCATTTATGGTCTAATTATTTACAATATCTTAATGCAGGAGAGCAAAGATGCTGTATGATTTTCACTTCATAAAAACTTAAATTTCACATTTTTTCACAAACGTAAGCTGTTTACTTCCGCGGTAAAGGATCGCAATTTAGTCTAACAGATGAAGCAACATTTGCTTAATTTCTATTACAAATAGTTTCTGCAGGAAAACCACAGGCATAACATGAAAAATTGTAAATAATGCTGCTACATTCTAGTAACTTTCGCTTTCTCTTGAATGTATTTAATTCATAAAGTTTGATATCAACAAATGGCATTTCTTTGTCTGGACTTCGAAAATAATAATAGAGCATTAATTATAATTACTGCTTCAAGGGACACACAATAATAATGTGTCTGATAAACTATTGTACCAACCTTTATCTTTCCGTCCTCTGAAGAGCTGTATAGTTTTTCATTAAAAAACAACAATGCATATACATCATATAAATGCCTCTCTTTCTCTCCAACAGCTGCAGTAACCGCGAATGCCATTATAACACCCAAAATGCGTTTTCTGTTGAAATGTTGCTTTTCACAGTGTCTAACTTGAATTAACAGAAGTCTCTGGAACTTTCAGTTTATATCTAGACTGAAGGAGTGTATGTAGTAGTTTTGTGCATGTGGGAGCGAACTGTTAAAAATAACCTCCACTAGAGTTGCATGCGAGATAAAAATACTTCCAAGCTTTCGAATAAAGACTAAGTTACAGTTCAGGAAATTGGCTGATAAAAAGTGACAGAAATTAATTAATATATTACAAATACTTTATCAACGCTTCTTTGATTGTGCTATAAAAAGAGTTTAGGGACTATGAGAAAACTTTATTTGGTTATATGTTTGTACGTACAAAGCCAAACTAAACAGTTGGTGAAATCCCAAGGCAGAGACGAGGCTAACACCAAATTTTCGGAATATAATTAGCAACCACATTGTACAAGTTAGTATTACAATTGTGCACATGACCACGCAGTTATGTCGTTTCAGTTTGTCAGTACCATTTTACATGACTAGACACAAAGAAGCTGTAGGAGCAATTGAACTTAGATATTTTTATCATTGCAAAATGAAGAGAATATTCCCTTGTGAGAATTGTTCAAGAGGTCTTATGCATTTGTGCATTTCTATAGCGAGTAATGATGCGGAAACTACAGCGGACTGAAACAATTTAAGATTTGCTTTAACATTAACGTTGTGTTAGTATTAGTATTGAAAAGTTTAAAGCTGATAACCATACTGAAATAGAAAGATAATGTACTAGTACTTTACAGAAACCAAATGGAAGGAAGGAACCTAATTATGTGGTAAAGTATGTTACTTTTATCTCAAATAGCGCTAGATCTTTGCCGTCTTTGTTCATTTGTTAATTGTACATAACTCCCAAGGTTCCTTCTTTGAGAATTATTTCTGTTTTTCCTAAATAATCATATTTCAGGTTAAAGCAAACATTTTGAATACTGGAATAATTTGTGTCGTTTTTCATGCTTCTAATGAAAAGCTCATTCTTATATATAGCCAACATTACAATGTACATATTACGAATGGTAATCAGCTAGTGGCTTTTTCCTGTTTTCATTATGGACATGTAACGTGTCATCATTAGAAATATGCAACAATACTATAATTATCTTAATCTTAGCCCGAGTTTTCTAATAAAGGTTATTAAAGTAATTTCCGTAGAAAAAGTCTCTGAAGGCAGTAGTGCGTTTCAAATTATTGTTTAACTTTTCTCAAATTCACCTAATAGTTGCAGGTATTGATAGTTATTCTTTCTATTAGTAGAATCACTACACCTATCAGAAGTTTCTTTAGTGTGCACTCTCTTTGATATTTTCAGAGTTTCGCGGCAATCGTTTGAGCTGAGAAATGCTGTCAATTATGCCATTGTTATTCCAACATGCGTTGACTTCCGCTAGTTCCTGTAACTAGTCGGACAACTTTTTTTTAGTACGAATGAAAAATGTAATTTTGTTGTGTACCTAATTGTGCATCATGAACGGAACAGAATGCTAGTATATTTTATTAATTAATTTATTTATCTATACTGGCACAGTTTAGTTCACGGGGACTTTTCTTCCACTCAACAAATTATGTAAAAGTACTTACATATCATACATAAAATGTAACTATGATATTGTGTAGAGTAGTATTGTTTGTGCTGCTAGAGCTCTCAACATAATCAAATTAAAGCAAGTTTAGCTAATATAAACATAAAATAAATATAAAAAATAAAGCTATGTTAAAAGTATAATATGTCAGTAATAAATGACAAGAAGCAGAAGAATAAAAATAAGAATGTATTTATAGAACCAGGCCTACAAGCTATCTGATATGATTAAAGGAATCAAGTCATCGTCTAGTATAATTAATTAAAATATATGAATAGAATGGTAAAGGTAAGGTATTTTGTTGTACTATATATAAAGTAATTAATGAATAGGTTATCACAAAACAGAAAGATACAACGCTCAAAATTATATACGATACATGAAATAAACATCTAAGAGTATAAACACAACGTGGCACAGAGTTTTGAGTAAGAAAGTAACTACATAATAATTTCTTCATCATAATGATTTATATAAATGTTCGTCGTATATGTGGATATAATTGTCGCACCTATCACTTCTCCTAAAAGCTTAGAAATAAACGCAAATTGTTCCCATTTCATTCAAGAACATCAAATTGCAAGAAATTGTTTTACAGGTATATGTTTAAGGGCGTAGCAGTTCAATTTATTGACTAGAATTCATACAATTTATACTTCAGCTATAATTAATTCTCTTTGAAGATTTACCAATATATTAATGGAGCGGTGCTAGGTGAACAACGGAGGAGGAAAATTGTGTTAGCAGAGACTGTACTAAGAACAAAAGCGGAATAAGTGACAATGGAAATAGCACTAGCAGACAACATATGTTGATGAATTACACTAGGAAGTGTAATATTCATGCTTTTGGTAATAGGCGGAATTGAACTAAACCCAGGTCCTGTGGAGATACAATATTGTTAGAGAATCTCGTAGAAAAATGAGCAAAATAGATGGAATGGAACAACGCATAAAAGACAATCTGAATAAGTAGCCGAAGAAATAAAAGAAGATGTTAGAAAAGGTGTGCTTGGAATAAAGACAGAAGTAGATGGAAAGAATGGAGAAGAGAAGGAAGAGATTTAACTTGGTGTTCATAGGAGTGGAAGGCATTTGGCCAGTGGAAGAAGTAAGAAAAAATTTAACAGACAAGTGGGAAATGGAAATGGATTTGAAAGGCTGGAAGATCGTGGAAGCATATAAAATAGGAAGGCAAAGCAGAAAAAGACCAATAACAATACAATTCTTAATTTCAAACCTAGTTTAGGAAATCTTAAGAAAAACAAAGATGTTAAAAGGGAGCAATAAATATATTTATAAATAAGGATCTGGTACTAGGTCAGAGAGTTTTGAAAAGAAGTTTAATTCACAAGATGATAGAAACAAGATCCGCAGGAAAACGAACGAAACTTACATTTTGGATAGACCGAATAGATGTAACGCATACCGGCAAGAAGAATGTATGGAGGGGGGAAATAAACAGGATGGAATGAAATAAGTCAACACAAAAGTGGAGAACGATGTGGATCAACATCCGCAGCAGATATAGTAAGCACAAAGTCCAGCATAGAGGCGGGAGGTTTGGAGATGATAGATCCAACACAGAAGGAAAATTACTTAAACAGAACAGGTGATGATATGTCACAGCAATCGTATGAACCAACCTTAGGGATGAAGAAAGATATGACGTAATGAGACACGTCATCGCCGAAGAAGAGAGAAGAGAGCACGCGTCGTGGCAGTGAAGGGGAAGGAGGTGTGGTGACAGTGTAGTGCAGTGACAGGTGAAGAAGAAGAGACGATGGGGAAAGAAAGTAGTGAGTGCCGACGAAGTGGGTAGGATACGGAGGAAGAAGGGAAAGAAAGCATTGTGTCATCTCACGGGAGCACTCTGGTGCTTCACAAACGAAAGCAAAATCAAGCGCGGGTAAATCAGCTGTTAAAAAGGTGTGAAGGTCAAAAATAATATCTATACGGGAACCTTACAGTAAGCATTATTTGGCAGTTGTAAAAACACGATTAAGAGAGAACGACATTGCAATAAGGGATTTTAATTATGTAGAAAAAAAGGGGAGAAACGGTAGCAAGGAATAGCAAGGAATCGAGAACAGTCACTAGTATTTTATGCTCCAATAAAACAAACAAAAAAGGGGGGGAAGAGAGAGATATATAGACAACACCAATAAAGAAGAAAGAGGGGAATAGTATGGTTAACAATATTCGAATGCAGGAAAACAAAGATTTGGAGAAAAGAAAGTGTATGATCTAGAGTATAATATAAATCAAATTTTAATATAAGTCAAATTTTAGACAAAATTGTAAGAGTGTGGGGAAACGTTTACAGAAAATAAAAAAACAAATAAAATGGGCTGTTAAAAGAGAGAAGGGACAATAGTGTATGATTATAAATATAAGAACTAAAGAACATTGTGTAATGTAATTGTTAAATTTAAGCAGGCTACCCATCTGATTAGTGGGTAGGGCCAAACTCAGTGGGTAGTAACATGTACAACTTAGCACTTCAATTAAAATGTGATGATGATGATGATGATGATGATGATTAATGGAGAAAATGTGTTTCATTCGTAAAACAATTTATGCTAAATGCTATTTTTTCAAGAGTAATATCCTAAATCTGTTTAAAAAACTTACGTTATAAACATTTGAACGAGCTAGGTAGTTTGTTACGCATTAAGATTCTTAAGAGGGAAATGCTAAGTAGGCCCTATTTAAGTTGTAGCCTCTATATTTAGGTTGCTGGACGTATGATGAGCATATTTAGCGTTCTAATTGAAGTTACTTTATTTATATATTTTAATTTAATGGATATTATAAGTAGGAAAATATTTACTGTCCATGAATTTTGGTTTGCTTGGTGTTCCAATGAAAACTTGCATAATTAATTTTACTATTCCCTTTTGAATTTATATATTTTTATTGCTTTTGACGAAGATTCCCAAAAGAGAATACCATAGCGAATTATGAATTCATCACAGCTATTATATGTATTTTCTTTTGAACTTAAATATTTGTATTGTTTGGGGGAAGGTCTCCAAAAGGGAAACCATAGCTAATTAAGTACTTGATACATATATAATGTACTACTCTCAGCATTTGATCAGTGTATGAATGACAAAATGTATATCTGGCAAGGAACCGATTCAATATGAATACTGTTATTTAGCAACCGATAATCAACCACAGGCCTAAATTTGGAATCACACTTGTAACAAGGAACATGGGGATGCTACAGATTGAAAAGATGATCGAATTATACCCCGATCAAGCATAGTTGAAAATTTCTTTGAAAATGTCTAATCTCGTAGGAGAAAGTCTATACGGCAGTAACTTAACCCAAACATTTATCTAGTAACTAAATGTCACATTCATTCAAATTAATCACGACCGTCTTATTGGAAAGAACTGAGAACTTAGTCATGATTTATTGTATTGCATTAACTTTATCAGGACTTAACATTAACGTTACATTATAATTGGTAGGAAACGGTATTAATGTATCAAAACATACATTTAAGTTTAACCTAAAGCAATACCCACAACATTGGATCT
The DNA here is from genome assembly GCA_030762175.1 of Metallyticus violacea. Lineage (NCBI taxonomy): Eukaryota > Metazoa > Arthropoda > Insecta > Mantodea > Metallyticidae > Metallyticus > Metallyticus violacea. The sequence continues at coordinate 262,699,529 of CM060846.1, read as the reverse complement.
ATTTACTGGCATTTATTTTTTTTTTCTAATACTTAAACATGTTTACCATGAAATTCTGATGGAATTACATGTTTCAAATACACCACATAAATACCACTGTTAGTTTTGAGAGAAACCATCAAAAAGTTAACCAAAATGGAGTAATACCATCAGTCACAATGTATCAAACTGATAATGAGTTGGCCGCCAAATTTTGAATTGGTTTAGTATGGCCGCAACAATTAGAGTATAATTATGAAGCTGTTTAGTTAGCTCCGGCTATGTGTTCCAGGTTGGGCACCAATCCTGAAGCAATCTGTCGTCAATGTCGAGTGGCCTCACGTTGTGATGCCAATTTTGAAGTGGTTTTGTACAAGATTGATTATTGTTCGCCTCAGTGTTGTTGCTTACGCTTCAATGACAACAATTTCTCAGGGCGTGTTCTGTTATTTTGTTGTCTCGTACTCAACAGGATTGGAAAAGGGTATTTATTGTGTAAATAAGCACGCGACGAGACATAATATCTATTGATATTTTATTATGTCCAAAATCTTTCGCGTCCTCTGGTATTTTGCTTATGATACACGCCGATACAAATTTATTTGGCGCGTGTGAAACTTATAGATGAGTGCTGCGGCGCTTGAAATTAAAAGTTCAACTTATAATGAGTACTTCGAACTGCGCGTATCTTGCCGCGTATAGGTCTTATAACTACGTGCCTCAGCAACGTCAAACTTACAACTGCTCCTGAGCAATAAGCAAATGCGAACTGAATTGAATGGAACTTGCGTCTCGCGGCGTGTAAAACCTAGTACTGTCTGTGCCTCGCCGCGCATAAAACTTCAAACTGAGTCGAATTGAATGAAGAAATGCGTCCCGCAGCGTGTACAGCTTAGGATTCCGTCGAAGTGCTTCTGCGAATTGAATGCCCCAGTGGAGCGACCGCCTCCTTATATATTAAAATCTAACTAAAAATCGTTGGCTAGGAGAGGCCAAAAGTTACGCGCAAGCCATTTTCATTAATTTAAAAGTTTGAAACATGCATCTATCAGCGGCTGGTTTAAAATTCGCCTGTCGGTTTAAAATTCGTACCATTCGTTGTTATTTGAAAGTTTAAAACGTTTGTCGACATTGGCTGGTTTAAAGGGCTAGTACAACTACCAGTCCGGTTCAGAGGCCTTTATCGAATTTAACGTCCTTCGGTTTATTAATCTTGCTGTATATGTCCTTTCAAAAAAGAAAAAAAAAAAAGGGGGGGGGGCTTCACACTTGTCCCTTGGGTTATTTTCTCTGAATAGAGGCTTTATGACTCTTTTGTTGACTTTCTAAGCTTCCGTAACAAAAAAACCTAGAAATTTTCTCTTTATTTGACATATAATTTACAGGTTACAATTATACCGTATTATAAACACATATACACACTATCTACATCACGAACTACAATATATAAAATATTATGATTATGTTTGTAACAGACATACTAAATTATTTTATATTTCAGTGGTGGTGGGCCATAAGTACAGTTTAAAAATTTAAAAAGTATATAATATACATAATTCAGCGACTATTATGAGAAATCACATTTTGATATTAAACCACTAAACTGATTACACAAAGGAAGATATATGATTTACATTTAGGACACAAAAGTTTCAAATTAACATGGACACAGTGAAAAATAATCAGGAATAAACACCAACTGCAGTGAAGCTTCCTTCATTATACACCTCCGGATATCAATGTGTCAACTCCTATTGTGTATTTCTGTAAATTTAGTTATCACTCAAACCATCTTCCTTTTCTACAGCCTGAGGGTAACATTCAGCACAAACTGCAGTGTTATGATCACCACAGATATATCGCTTAAGTTCTTGCACTCAGTTTTTGTCTACTAAGAGGTTTGTGGCACAGGGTGCAACATCAACTTTGCAAGGGAAGTCTCTGCTGGTCGGGCCCCTTCATCTAGTTCTGCAGGTGGCCAAAATTGGCTTAGAGAATGGCTTAGAGTTCGAGGCATGCCTTGTGACTGAAGGCTTCTTCTCAGAAGTGTTTGTAGTGTCAATACATTTCCAAGATTTCTAAGTAGCAGCCGATGTCTCCTGTGCCCTCAAATCCATTGCCTATCCAGATTACCTGAGAGTTTATGCGTGCAATGTTCAACATGGAAAAGAAAACCGCCATTGGCAACCAACGTGTGTTCCTGACAATATTATAAGCTGCACACAGTTTATCAACAACGTCAACTCCTGATTTTGTCTATTGTAATAAGTTATCATCTCAGGTTTGGCAGCTTCGCCAGTTTCATGGTCGATGACATCACCAAAATACTGCGTGGACAAAACAAGAATATTTTGATTCTTTTTTTTTTTTTTTTTTTTTTTTTTTGGCACATACGAGACAAATTTTTCCAAAACCCAAAACACTCGAGTTAATAGGTCTGTTTTTCACATTCAAGAGTTCTGATGGAAATTCCCTTTTATATTATTTATTTATTTATTTATTCATTTTTGAGAGTCCCAACATACGAGATTCTCTTATTCTTCAACTCATATATATCTGAAAACCAATTATCAGCAGTTACATTTCTTCCTGTGCAATATGTTAGTTACACTAATCATTTTCTCTGTCCATATATATGCCCAAATTTTACTCAGCCTACATATTGTGGCTTATCTCATTCTTCATCCCAGATATTATACGTCCATCTCTTAACCATTTCACACTCTATTAGACCATCCATTTTTCCGCACATAATACAGCCTTTGGCGGAATTTTTTCTTAATTCTTTTCGAAACATATGCATTCCACGCAAAACCTACTCTTCCGAATTGCTCACATCTATTATATATTTCTCTCGTTCCCAATGTTTTTCTACTATTCTATACAAATTTAGAAAACTTTTATTCTCGAAGCTGGCCTAAAATTTTCTTGCTTCTACATATTTTTTACAGTTTGTCTCACCTCTTGCCAGAATGAATGTTTACCCCATTGTCAAGCATCGGCCATGCCAGTCTATTGTAACAATTACTTCATCTTTTCAAAAGAACTCTCTCTTCCCAATACGTCTGTTTGATATACTACACATTACTTTAGTCCATTATTATTGTCCAATTTTGAACATTCGTACCAACATTTCAAAACATTTTATAATATATGTCTCTATTTCGCCATACTCCTTTTGGTGAACTTTAAGGTAGACCCAGAACCTATTTACAAAACATTCTGTGCCCATGTCAACCTTTATCCACACTTTTGATACGTTCCAAATTTCTATTCCGTATATCATCCTTGATCCAATAAGTGCCTCATATAACTTTTCTAGCTATGTCATTGACAATGTGGGAATTTGAAACATATTTTGACGACTTTCATGGGTATTATGCATTTCATTTGTGCACGACTAGACTGCGCCTCCTACCTCCTATAGCTCGAAAATCTCACTCCAAAATATTCAAGTTCTTTCACTACCTGAATTGGTTCTTCATATGTAAACCACCTATCATCTATCCTTAACATTGACCTTTTTTAAAATACTAGTATAATTTATTTTTTTTACTGTTTAATCTTAAACCTCTTTTTGCATATATTTGCATTATGTAGTCCAGTGCTGTAAATGCGGAAGAAAATTTGGTGGTATTTTAAAAAAAATTGTTCTGATAATTTTTTCTTTTCTTGCTGTGAATACCATTCGTCACAATGAAGGGTTTTTCCTATTCTGGTATGAAAATTGAAATAGCCATTTATCTGTAACAGTGTACTGTTAGACTGTTGTTGGTATCCACATTTCCTGAATGGTTGAATTAATTTCAGTGTGGAAAACATAATAAAGTTAGAAATGCTTCTATCTCCATAGGTTATGCCCATTCTAAGAGGCCAATGCTATGTCATAACAAGGGCAATATTTTTACAAAAACTGCTCCGATTTCTGCTTTTAATTTTCTCTGTGTGACTGGGCCTGAGAACCTAGATGGAAAGGTTGACTGGGATTGGTAACAAGTTGTTTTTTATTAAATTGCTTCAGTTGCCTCCTCATCATGACAAACTGAAAAAGACACTATGGAATCCAGTGCGTTTTATAGCCTTGTCAGTTTCTGTAAGAATCGCATTTCTTTGAAGAATCAAGGATATGTCTAAGAGTTCAATAAGGCCACCGTAATTGACTGCTAAATTTTTAAAATATTCAGCAGATCTTCAAGTATTAAAAAGACCTGCATATTTAGCCTTTCTTTGGAATCTCTAAATTTATCATTTGAAGTTTTCGTGAAATGTTGGACTAGAAACTTACAAATATTCCAAACTGATTTCAATGCTTAACACTGGAAGCTACCCAACTGATAGAAAATACTTTCCCCACTTTATTTAGTTCTTCCGCTCTTCTTCGCAGTCTTTGAGTTCATATTAATTTTTACGCGACATACTATAGGTACAGCATATTTTGTCAAAGAAAAAATGGAAATGAGTGTGACCTTGAATCTCATTTCAGGTGTCATGGACTACCAATTCTAGTCTGTGATGAGCAGTGCCAAATAATCAAGTTGGAATACTCCTGTAATGTTGCAGCAGCTTCATTTATCCTTCCTATCATAACAGAGGCTCCATCACATGGAAATCCAACCAGGTTTTCTGTTAGGTATGTGATATGAAAACCATATTGAGTTCAGATTCTGCAAAATTACATTCTTTGTTGAACTTCCAATTCATTTTTTAAGTTCAATAAGATCCTCCCCCCCCCAAATAATGACTGTCCTCCGTAACTTGTGGAATGGCACATCTCAAACACAACACTCATACAGGAAAATTACAGAAAGTAGTTGCCCTGCCAACCATATCATTACTTTAAATATTATTTTTGTATTAGGTGGTCTGCTATTTTCATTTCCGTACAAATATAACCAATGGTATTGTTGCAACTAGTTTCAGCGTGTAATGGAGTCCAAACCATTAAGATGCTGAACCCAAACATCCACAGGAAAATCAATGAATGATCTTCCTAATTTTGCCACTCTATATGCTGTCATAAATAACCTACGAGGTGGCATCCAGAATATTCGGGACTGGTGCTGCCATCTGGTCATAACTTACCTTGAGACTAATGACCGCTGTCACCCTCGAAGTAATTCCCTTACACATGTATATACCGGTCCAATCGATTATACCATTTTCCAAGGGCATCTTGGAAATCATGTTCTTTTAGGGTGTTTAGCACAGACAGCTTTTCTTCTTGAATCCTCTCAATTGTGTCAAACAGTCGCAGTTGTATGTCTTGGTGGGGTACTGATTACCATACTGAACCCAAGTTCGCAGGTTCGATCCCAACCAGGACCGATGAATTTTTTCGGGCGTAAAAGTCCTAAGTATGGCTTCCTTAGGAAGGGTGGGTCGCGTGTTGTACGTTTGTGGCACGATAATGACCCTCAAGCCTGAAAAAAGAGGCTTCTGAACAAAATTTGTTGACCGTTTCACGCTATGATTTGAATGGGACGCTGATGACCTGAAAGATCATCCGAAAATAAACAAAAAAAAGGGGGGGGGGAAGAAAGAAAGGAAAAGAAACAGTGCAGCCTTCACTGTTATGTTTTGCGTTTTGTGCAGTGGTGTACAGTGCGCGTATTGAAGAAATAGATATTTGTTACTGAAGAGCGATACAGGACTGTTTACAAATTGTAGAATAGGACAATTCTTTCTTTGTGTTACAATACTTTTATTTAAAATAATTACGCGTATAATTATTGTGATGTGGTTAAAAGATGGTCATAAATGTAGTTATAAATATATCTTTAAGTTATTATAATTATAATTATTATCATCATGATCATGATCATGATCATAGTTTTTATCACACCATCATTGCTTATGCAACGTTTGTGGTATTCCATAGAAACAATCTATTCCATAATTATTGAGGAGGGAGGAATTTACAAGAAAACCTGTAATATTTTGTAATATGTTGTTACTCACCTTGATTATCTACTTTCTTTTAGCTCAATTCCAAAATGTTTCCAATCACATTTTTAAGAATTGCTTGCACAATAATGCTACGTTATATAAACAGTAATCATTAATAGCATTATAATAGTTCAAGTGGGATGTTATATCCATAAATACCACATATAAATTCCATATTTCTTTTTTGCCGACACATGTTCATTTATATTAAATAAACCATCGCAAGTAATTCATTTTCTAATATGAAATATTTATGTTGAATAACACAATATCTATTTGTTTCATAATTATCATGTTCAATTCGCCAGAGAGCTTTGAAAAGTTTGAATTTGTAGAGAAAATGTGTAGCAATACATGACGGATTCACGGTCGTGGAAAAAATTCGTTCTTACAGGACCGTCCGAGCTCTAATGCGTGAGGATTGCGATGGGCAAAATGGGTTTACCTATGTAACATCTGGTACCACCAGGAATATATATCTAATTATACCCTGTCTTTTTATATCGTCTGCGAAGTGCTAAAGAAAATTAGCGATCGTATTAGCGTTTTATCATAGGTTAGTTGGGAAAATTATGAATTACCAAGGACAAATATTATAGTACTCAAAATAGCATGTTGTGGCACCACAAATGTTTTATTAGAAATACACGATGATTTTCTTAGTACTAGAGGAACGGAACAGAAAGTTTGGAACAAATTTAAGTGTAAGATTTTTAGGCACTGATGAAATATATTCCTCGCAAAAGATTAATAAAAAAAAAAAGAATATTATACTCAACACACCGCTACTTAAGGAATAAGACCAAGAAAAGTAGTATTATCCCCGCGCCAGACGGGTTAAGGTCGTCCGCCAGGGGAAATAATACGATAGGAGGACAAAATGACGCCAATGTCGTATTTTTCTGCTGACATTTTTTGGTATCATTAATTGTCCGCATAGGAGACTTTATTGTTTTTTGTCACACATGTTTTATGTGCAAGTACATACATGATTTATTGTGCGAGTACCTACGTGTGGTATTTTGTTTGTTAAATATATATTACAATTACGTGTTTTAATTATTTAGTTTATTGATTATTTGGTTTATTTTGTAGACTGGTGGGATAGTTTTGAACTAATGTAGTGGTGGCGGTATGGTATAATTGTTAATTTTTGCGGTAATGTTTGTGTATGTTTAGAATGTTTATTGATTATGTTGCTTGGTATATTTTGTGGAAACATATTTGGTGGCGCATTTGGGAACTAATTGTGCAAGTACATGCATGTTGTTATTATTTTGTTAAATGTATATTACAATTGTATGTTTTAATTATTTTGTTTATTGATTATTTGATTTATTTTGAAGAATGGAGGCATAATTTTGAACTAATGTGGTGGTTGCGGTATGGTCTGATTGTTGATAATGCTTATTAATTATGATGGTTGATACATTTTGTAGTAATATATTTGGTGGTATACATGTGAACTAATTGTGGAAGTATATGTATGTTGTAATTATTTTTATATATGTATATGAAATACAAAATAAACCAAATGATAACATTTGGTTTATTTTGTAAAATAGTGGCGTAATTTTGAACTCATGTAGTGGTAGCTATATTGTTTGATGGTTGATTTTGGTGATAAAGTTTGAATATGTTGGAAAATTTATTTACTATAGTGATTGATATATGTTGTAGAAAGAATTTGTTGGAATATTTGAGAACTAATTGTGCAGTACATGCATATTGTAACTATTTGTTAAATGTGTATTACATGTTTAATTAATTTGTTTATAAATTATTTGGTTTATTTTGTAAAATGGTGGCGTAATTTTGTACTAATGTACAGGTGGCTGTACGGTCTGTTATTGATTTTGGTGGTAATGTTTGTGCCTGTTGATAATGTAGTTTTCTCTGTCTCTCTTCTTGATCATATTGATTGATATATTGTGTAGATGTGTATTTGATGGCGTATTTGTGACGAATTGTGCCAATATATGCATGTTGCAATTATTTCGTTAAAAACATATTGCAAGTACGTGTTGTATTCATTTTTTTTATTGATTGTTTCGGTTTTTTTTTGTAGAATGATAGCGTAATTTTGAAGTAATGAGTGATGGCTGTATGACCTGATTGTTGATTTTGGTGGTAATGATTGAGTTTGTTGATAATGTTAATTGATTATGGTGATTGGCATATTTTGTAGAAATGCATTAGTCTAGGATTTTGTTTAACTGAATTGAAAAAGTTAAGTACAAACATTACATGTCAGATTTTTATTTAACAGGTATTAGCAAGTCAATCGCAAAGAAGTCAGTTATACCATAAGCAAAGCACGTTTCCTCGAAGTAGTAAAGATTATTACTTTCTGACCGGCAGAAACATTTTATCACAAATATTGTCACGATAAAATCATTACCAGGCGACATCATCAATTATGTCACCAACTTCGTATAATACCAGTCAATTAAGTGACAATGTCCTGAATGATCACTTCGAAACAAATATCATCTCGCTCATTAGCACTCACTTGGCACTATTCCGTAAACTATGAAAATATCCAGAGTTACTCGGAACAACTAGGGACACATTGAAAACGCACATTGGCTAGTAAATAAAGTTAACGCACTTTATTACTCTAAATCCAGAATTAATTTTATGTTCCTGTGGCGATGTTATAGACATCGTGGGGGTAGCAGACGAAGCCTCACTCTATGTCCTCACACTATTGATGTTACTTCTCAACTGCCTCAAAAACCCAAGATTTTCCAGTCTAGATACATTTCTTTATCTTTTGAAAAACTGCTTCACTCCAACAGTCTTGGATGACCTAAGCGCATACACAATTTGTCGACAATGTTATTCGTTGTGGATGCAAATTATTACGGTTGTCATATCTGCCACTGGTCCGCCTCGAATTGGGGAGAATGAAAGCAAACAAAACAAACGCAAAAATAATCTAACAAATTTTAAATATGTATTCATAAAATGGTAACAAAAGGGTAAAGAAGAACACAAATATTTGTCTTTTTGGAACGAGGGAGATTAGAGTCAGTTGAAAAAGTACCTAAACGCAGACCGCTCTACTACCCTCACTGCAAACTTGCTGAACTGTACAGTGTATGTGTACCCTTGTAAATATATTGTTTTTGCACTTCACAAAAATATAGCAGGCCTTTGTTTGTACTACATAATCATAACCCAAACCAGGCACATGCTGAACAGTAAACATTTGGTTCGTCTTTTGCAATGAACTGCTGCAGTAGCGTGGTCCCTATTATAGTAGCAACATTATCCGATGCTGTCTACACTTATTAATTGTCAAGTACATTTATGTTTCATTGTGCAAGTATGTACATGTTTAGCAAGTACTTCCGTGTTTTAATTATTTAAAACAAATAAAAAATGGCTACTGATGTGCATAGGTAGAATCTCGGCGAGCTATTGAACTAGCTGATGGCATAGGATGTAAGATCAAGGAGGCTGAAGGAGTAACAATTTGGTGTGAAAGTGATGTGATTAGTGAAAATAAAGAGTATTATAGTAGGTGGAGTAGCTGAAGAAGGAGGATATGATTGGTCAGAATAAAACGCGTTCAGATTGCACGGACGGGCTTCACTAGTACTGTTCGCAGTGCGTTCCTCGGCGCTTTTTTAAAAAAATTATCACATTAATGTTAGGCAAATACAAACATGATATATAATTTGCAAGTACATACATGATAATATACAAGTACAAACATGATTAATAATTTGCATGTACCCAAATAAATGTTTTTGAATTAGTTGTAAATATTATTCATGACCATTAGTTATTTATCAATAATAAAGTGAATACAAGTGTTGCACATATTAGGTAATTTGCTGACCACTGTTTCACTAAATTAGGGGCTGGTAAACGATGTCTTTATTAATGAAATATGAAGGGGCGAGTGTTTGTAGGTGTTATATTTTTTTATTTTGCGTAATATAATGTTTTTCGCTGCATAATGTTGAACTACTATAGTGCTTTGGCTAGATGAACGTTATTTAAATGTTAGGTATTTTAAATGGTTATTATTTTTTAACTAATGTTGTGGTATTTCATTTTTGTATGTTTGTAATGTTTTCTATTTATTGATAGATAGTTTTGTTATATTTGTTATTATGATTGTGTAATTTTATTGTTTTTGTGGGGTATTTATGAACAAATGTGGTGGCGCCGGAAGTGGTTCTAGGCATTATATTTTGGAAATACTTACATTTATCAAATTTTTACATGTTATTGTTTTCTGATGGTGTAAATTTGAACTAAAGGGGCAGTGCGGAAGTAAAGCACAAATCATTAATAAATGCTAATTTATTTTATACAGATAAACAATAAAAACATACAATGTTGACTTACCGGAGACATGTAGGTTAGGGTGTAGGCTAACCGAGTTAACGGATGCAATGTAGAGAATAAAACGTTAGCAAGAAATGATGTGGAGTGCTGTGATTGGTGGAGAAGATGAACAGAAAGAAAAAGATTGGTCGGAATAAAACGGTCAGTGATAGGACGGGGGTTTTTTTTCCCCTGCTGTGAGATCTAGCATGTGGTGTGCGCAGTCCAGAGGTGGTTGCAGGATGATGTTCCGGCGCGGGAAGAGTTGAATGCGTGATGTGCAGTTAAGATTATTGATGGCAGAACTGTGAACTAAACACTTAATGAATTAAAATTTAGTGCAAATTTGAACTAGAATTGTGGTGCAAAATCTATGCACTATGCGGTCAATTTAAGAATGGGGAAAAAATATCAATAAGATGCCAGTGAAAAAACAATTTTTTTAAAAATAGCTCTCCTTGTCTTATTTACAATGATTAATATTGGAATAGTAATATATATATTGATAAAATAATAAATATGGTAAATTATGTATATATGTTTAATTTCGTAGCAACGCATTAACATATTAACAAATAAAATAACAGCTGTTCACAAATATTTATTATTTACATATTTAATTTAAAGAAATATGTTTCGTTTTGCAAAAATAAAAGGTTTCAAAAAATAATTTCACTCATATTTAAAATATGTCAATAATCGTTAGAACCATTAACAAAATATTACATTAGTAGGTAAATGCATATTTGCACAGGTTGCTAAATATTGGAAACAAAATATTAATTTTGAAAAAAATATCAACGCTATTTAACGTTACAAAAAGGAAAATATTTATGCTTTTCACAAAAATGTTATGTAACAATATAAAAACATGATGCGTGCATGGATTTACTTTTATACACAAAAATGAATATTAGAAACAAAAAATCGCACTATTTAACTTTGCAAAAAAGTTATGTTGTGCAAAAAGTATGAGATGCTGCACTAAACTTTATAACTATTTGATTTACTTTTAGAAATAAAAATTCATTATATAAATAAAAATTATTAGCCCTATTTAACTTTGAAAAGGTATGTTTTGAAAAAGGGGTATACTATAATAAAAAGCACTCCTTAATTTAAATTTATGAGCGAAAGTTTAATGTTATTATAAATGTTAACTGTGATAAAAAATGCTTTAACACTATTTAACTTTGCAAAAAATGTATTGAAGGATAAATGTTATTTTGAAATAAAAAATTGAGCATTTTGGTTTACTTTAATAAACAAAAAATTCAAATTAAAAACAAAGTATCAACTTTGAAAAAAGTTAATTATTTACACTTTTTAACTTTGCAAAAAGACGTTAATTTGAGCAAAAATAATGTTACAATAAAAATTATTTCACCCTTTGCTTTACTTTTATAGAAATATTCATATTTATAAAAAAATAATATTTACACTATTTAAGGTTCCAAAAACAATTTATGTTATGCAAAAATACTGTTATGTAACAGAAAAAATCACTCTTTGATATACTTTACAAAGAAAATTTCATCTTAGAAACAAATAATTAGCTTTGAAAACATACATTATTATTTGCACTATTTAACTTGCAAAAAGAAGTTATGTAGCGCAAAAATGTTATGGTGCAATAAAAATAATTTCACTGTAAGAGTTGCTTTTAAAAACCAAAAGTACATCATTTTAAATTTGAAAACGGAACAAAAACTCTTTGCACCATTTAACTTTGCAACAAATATTATGGTGCAATTAAAAAAATTTTTTGGATTTGCTTTTATAACCTAGGTATTCATTTTGTAAAAAAGCTATTTGTCTCTTTAATTTTGAAAACAAAGTTACATTGTGCGAAAAATGACGTTATGTTGCAATAAAAGCATGTTCTCTCTTTGATTTAGTTTTATAAGCCGAAAGTACATTTTGAGAAGTGAAATGAACCTGCTTCAATACAAATGCTGCCTCATACCAGGATTTATATATGAACCCTGCACCTAACTCCCCGTTGAATTCTGCACCATTAAATATATTCTTCATATTAACAATTATATGAGCACCAAAACCGTTCATCGTATCACTTGCATAATGATCCCATTTTACTTCAAATTACGCCAAAAAATCAACAACCCTAATGCCAATTATACTTTACCCATAACCACCAACCATAACTGCATATTGGTTCAAATTTGTGCCAGCAAACTATATAAGAACACATATAATTTTATACACCGCAACCCTACCTCTGCGGCGCACCAACATCTTACCAAAATCTCGGAATGGCGCACACCGACCGACACAAGCCGCAAAAAAAAAAAAAGTACGTCCAGTCAACATGCGTTCTATTTCTTCTATTCATCTTATCCACCAATCACTAGGCTCTTTGTTTTCACCAATCACAGAGCTCCACGTCACATTCTTACCAACCGTTTACTCATTACATTGAATTAGTTAACTCAGCAGCTGGCCATCATCCTACCTAAACGATTCCGGTATGTTAAAATTGCGCACTTTTAATGTTTATTTAAAATAATAAGTATTTATTAACAATTTATATTTTACATCCACGCCACTATATTAGTTCAAATTTACCCCATCACAAAACAATAATATTACGTAAAATAAATACATATTTCCAAAATATAACGCCTAGAACCAAAACCTGCACCATCATATTTTTCATAAATACCCCACCATAAAAGAACAAAATACAATTATAACAACAAATGTGATATAACTATCTATGGCTAAACAAAAAATTAGCAACTCAGAAATAATAAACTATCACAATATTATTTAAAATAAAATATGAACCGTTTCCATATTTCTAACATTTAAATAACATCTACCTAGCAAAACCAGTATATTAGTTAAACATTACCCCACTATTTCACGTAAAATAAAATTGTATTCAAATTATAAAACGTACAACCATTCGTCCCTTCATATTATATTAATGAATACATGACTTTCCAACCCCTAATTTGGTGAAACAATGACAGCAAATTACCTAATATATTTAATACTACTTTTCACCTGAATGTTGACAAAACTATATGTCCATGTATAATATTTACCATAATTGAAATACATTTAATTGCGGAGTTGCGAATTATTAATCGTGTTTTTACATGCAAATAATATATCATGCACTTGCTCAACATTAACGTAAAGATGCTTTTTAACAAAATACCAGAAGCTCAAACTATCGATACAGCGCTGGAGCCCATCCGTGCTAATCACAACCCGTTTTATTCTTACCATTGATATTACTACTCTTCATCTACTCCACCAACCATGATCCTGTTTGTTTTCACCAATCACATCACTTTCACGCCAAATTTTTACTCCTTCAGCCTCCTTGCCCCTACACCCTGTGCCGTCAGCTAGTTCAGTAGTTCGCCGTGACCCTACTTGTGTACATCATTTAAGCTACATTTTATTTGCTTTGAATAACTAAAACACTTTGTACTTGCTAAAATGCATGTACTGGCAAAATAAAGAGTGTATGCACTTGACAATTAATAAGTGTAACAACTTCCCGGATATTAGTAGTAAAACCATTCCAACTTATACGGAAAAAATACTGTTGCCCGGAAACGTATGTTGCTTGTGGTATAACCGACTCGTTTGCGGCTAAATTTTTCAAACTTGTCAAACAAAAGTCTACAAACGCATTTCTACAAATTTTACCAATCATCATAATCAATAAACATCAACAAACTCAAACATTACCACCAAAATCAACCATCAGGCCCTATCGTTATCTGTACTTAAAAATTGCGCTAGTATTGTACAAAATAATGAGTAAACAAAGCAGTTAAAACACGCAATTGCAATATACATTTAACAAAATAATTACAACATGCACAGAATTGAACAATAAGTTTACTAATATGCCACAAAATACATTTTCATAAAATATATCGATCGCCATAATCAATAAATATTATTGATAATCAAATCATACCGCCACCACTACATTAGTTTAAAATTACGCTATCATTATAAAAATAACCAAATAATTAAATCACGTAATTGCAGTATATATAACAACGTTATTACCACACGCATGACTTGAACAATAAAACATGTATGAAAACCATTAAAAAAACGAGGTGGAAATTAAAGGATGACAAAAACTGCCACCAGAAAGAAAGACACTAGCCCAAATGTTTCCTCTGGCGGACTACCTTGTCAGTGTGACGTCATTTAACGGTTCATCGGGGTGTTAGTACTACTTAGGAATGCTTATTAGCCTCTGGCACATGTGCTATTGTGAATAGAGTTCATAATTAACAAACTTCTAGTTTATATTAGATGTAAAATGGAATATGTGTTTGCAAATTCATAAACGCCTTAATAGCTTCACTTGGTTACCATAATAGTCTCGAGAATAGCGTCTTTTCATGAATGCATTAAAATTAAGTTTGAAAGGTGTTTTTATAGAATGGCTACGAGATACCATCTATTCCTCTTGCACACTCACAGTTGAAATGAAAGAATCCTACCACCAATTTTCTCGCAATATAATACGAAAAATATGTATGAGACTTTTTTTTTTGTAATTTTTAACAGTGTTCAACTCAGATTATAACTAACGACACCATAGGCGGTGAACAATAATGATATACGAGATGAAATTAGAGAAAGGGTTGTTTTAAGGAAGGAAGCGTTCCAGAACTGACTTTAGGGCACTTCCCCGTCATTTATATTAATGAGAACTTGAGAAAACCTGAGTAAAGAACTCAGAAGCACCGTTTCAATGGAACTACAGACATTTTCACGAGCTCGTCCTTTAATGACCTCGGCCATGCAATTCTATCTTGTTCCGGTTTGAAAAAAGTAACTTTACTGTTTGTTCGCAACTTGGATTTATAAAATTTTCTGTTTCTTGTGTTTATGGGACGACTGAGACTATGAAAGAGGGGACTGATCTAATAGAGACACATTAGGAGTTTGTGAAAAAATGTGAAATGTATATATTTCATTGATTGGCCCGGCTAAGGTGATCTTACACCGTTGCACAAAATTTGGATTTATTAAAATCTTCGTTAAGGCTTTAGACAAAACCGAGACTGCAGTTCTGAATCTAGGAGAAATACTTCCAGCCATCAGCGACACCAAGTTGAAGGAAGGCGTTCTCTCTGGTTCTCAAATCATGAAGCTCTTGAAGAATCAGAAAATTAAAATTAAACTGGATGAAGTAAAAATACCTCCTAGAATTCTTTCAAAGCCCTAACTGCCGGAAATGCAAGAGCCCCAAATTATATACAAACTTCTAGAGAACTAAAACTTGTATTACACTTGTCTTTGAAATTCATTTTCTCCACTCTCACCTGTCGGTCCTGGTGATGTAGTGGTTACCATACTTGTCTCTTAAATCCAAGATCGCGGGTTCGAATCCGGCCAGGACCGATGGATTTTTTTCGGGGGAAAAATCCTTAGTATGACTTCCTTCGGAAGGGAAGTAAAGGGTTCTCATATCATATATTTACGGCACGAAAAAGAACCTCAAGCCTGAAAAAGAGGCCTCTGAGCAAAATTTGTCAGCAGTTTCACGCCCTGAATTGAATCGGACGCTGTTGACCTGAGATGTTAAAGAATGTCCATAAATAAATCAATAAAATAATCCACTGTCACCTGTATTTCCCCCCAGAAATTTTGGTTTTATCAGCAAAGAACTAGATGAAGGTTTCCGTCAGAACATTGCTAAAATTTAAAATTGAAACTATGCTGAGACCCATCTACGATGGAGTCCATGTTTTATTTCTCTACAGCGAAACGCGGGTTTCAACTTACAAGCAAAAGCTAAAAAAACTCACTTTTATGATACGAGCTTTTATGGTTTACTGGAAAATATTTGTATCTTATATTATGCTAGTTAAAATTATATTTAGTTAGATTTTTTTATTGCTAAGTGCGATAAGAGACACTTTTTGGGGAGATTAACTTTGTATTGGCATAGTGTTTTTATATATATGCAAATATACGCAAATGAACTCGTATTAGATGGACGTACTGATAGCTTTGAAATGCGATCCAATATAACTATGTGGATCTTTTTGGAGTTCCGATGCTTAAATTGCCCTCTTTAGTAAGGAATTTGAATCTAGGTTATCGAAATAAAGTTAAAAGATATTATATTTATTTAAAATTGTATTTAGTTTGATTTTTACTCCTATGTCTATAAGGGACAATTGTTGTGGAGCTTAACTTTATATTGGCGTGGGTGTTTTTATATTCGCAAATATGCACAAATTAATTCATATTGGAGAGACGTGCTGATAACTAAGAAATATGACCAGATATAGCTATGCGGATGCTTTTTCGAGTTTCAGGGGCTTAAATTGCTCCTTAATCAGGTATTTGAATCCAGGTTATAGAAATAAAGTTAGAACTTATTAATCTGTATTATGCAGGCCCAACAATGTATCTAACTGATAAAAAAATATGCAATTGAATTGTTTTTATAAAGGAATTCATTCCTTCGATTCTTCTGAGAGAAGACATCGGTGGCGCGTGCTACGAATTCCTGGCTCCTGGTAAGGTGTTTGACGGTTATCTTTTGGTTGAAAGTATAAACAATATGAACATATTGTGTTTGTCATGGTGTTGCAGAAATGCTTCCAAAAATTTTAAAGTGCCCGTACTTCTTTAGCAAGATGCTGTTGTTACTGAAATACTTAAAATAAGAAAAAAGTTATTTTAAACATTTCACTATAAAATACCTACTTGAAAAGGATAGTTGCTTATTCTCATGCTGTAAATTAACATTTCCTCATAATGAATTTTGTCTTGAACAAAACATAGACATGATTTCATTATAAATTGGAAAATAAATTTTGGAAAAGATATTTTTCTCAATAAAGAATAAGCAAGTTTCTTTCATTTTAAAAAGGGTGTTAAACTGAAGTTTAAATTCTTTAAATTTGGTTTCTATTTGGAATGTAGCGCAGTTGAGGATTTCATACATCTTTTATACACCTAAATAAAAATGATTGGTGAATTTTTTCCCAGATCTATTATCAGTTTGTCTCCAATGCTCAAAATGACAAGGTACATAGTTTATACAATTAGTAATGGAGTATCAGATTTGGTATCTTTTTCTTTTTTGTCGCGTTTAATAAGTCCATGTTCTTCAACATTTGGATGAAGCTTGTAAACTTGAACATAGTTTTAGCTTTTTTCTCTTTGATCTACTGTAACTATTTTACATCTTCATTTTAACAAGTTTATGTAGGGTCCATAGTTTATATGTAAATGTATTTTTTAAAATACTAATATTAATTAAACTCTGCAGTCAGATTCGATCTTGGCTACAGCATAGGACGTTATTATGCAATCGTATTGGTTATTGGCTTCGATGAGTGGGGGGAGGGATTTGCAGATTTAAATTAATTGATGAATTGTAGTTGATCTCCTCTTCTCCTGCCGCCTATCGAATACTGCAATGCCAGGCTAGTGTCAGTGATTGCTGGAATTTCATGGCCCTCACAGGTCCATGGGAGAGGACTAGGAAATTGTGCACAAGACGAACACAAGTTGTATAGTTTACAATATTACCATTTATTTATAGCTAATTAAGTTTGTCGCTCAAGGGCCGCCTTTAAGATTTTTAGAAAATTGTTGAGTTTACTTGCAACTCGCTCAATGAATTCTAGTCTATCAATGCCCAATGAGAGCGAACCTTTCACTGCTCCACGGTCCTTCTCTTTGTACACTCTTTTTAGATCTGCCCCTCAGTTAACCGTTTACGTCTTTCTCCTACAAAAGCTGTCTGGTCGAATGCCTAGCTACCCTTCATTGCGTCTCTTTTTCCCTGGGTGTCTTTGCCTAATGTCAGTTGCAATTTATGACACACCACAAGGTTCCGTGGCGTCAATAGGTTATAATTGCCCGGTCTGTTCTGGCGTTTAACAAAAACTAACCCTCCTGTTCTTTCATACAATAACTAATGACCAGACCCCGTCAGTTTTCCAAACTCTTAAAGAAGGCCCTTCACATACAAAACCTCTTACAAATACAAAAGAAATATAGGGCACCTGTTTCTTTTCGTTCCGTTTCCAAAACACACTATCTGCTTTAGGTCTAAAAGCTTTGTAAATCATTTGCTCTAATGCTCCAGAAATACATAAAATGACTTAATTATTAATATATCTACATATAAACTGTACAAAATGTTTATACTAAGATTTACAATACATACAATTAATTATGCTAATATCAAAAATATAAATATGGGGTTGAAGCCATTTTATATTGTCTCAACTCACATGTTTGATGGTTAGCCTCTTGTATATCTACAGGCTTTCACGTAAAAGCTATCCCGCACGCACGTGATTTGATTCTCGGCGGCCCCCGAGAACGTAATTTAACTGCACTTCTAAAATTGTGTATAAAATTCCATCTTATAGAATATGTTGGAAATATCGCCCTTCGGCTAAAGAGACATTGTACCGGGAAAACACATTCTGATCGGCACGTTTAAGTTCGGCCACTGTAATGCTTCTCGTTTCATTTGTAATATTTTCCTTTAATTCCACCAATGGGCGAGGGTTTGTTTTTTAAACTCTTGTTATTCAGGCAACCCCAAAGATAAAAATCACACAACGTTAAATCTGGTGAGTACACCAGCACAAATTACTCCGTCCTCATACACTTATTTAATTTTATTCATGGACTGCGCTGCTGTATGAGCAATTGGAAAATCCTGTTCAAACTACTCACATGATTTCTGTTCTTCGGTAGGCTGCTGTAAAAGTGAGGTTAAACTGTCCCTTCTGTAGTCTGCTGAAAAAATGAGGTTAAATTGTCCCTTCTGTTCTAATGTCATCTCGTAAAAAGCGGGACGATAGTACGAATTTGCGATAACAGCACACCAGTCTCCTAGCATAAAGAGCTTAAAAGAAAGAAAGAAAGAAAGAAAAAGAAAGAAAGAAAGAAAAGAAAATAAAAACAAACGCACTCTTTTTATTCGAAACCTTGTTTTATATAAATGGACATAGGTACACTTGTATAGTTTGAGGTTGTTTATTATTATTATTATTATTATTATTATTATTATTATTATTATTATTATTATTATTATTATTATTATTGTTGTTGTTGTTGTTGTTGTTGTTGTTGTTGTTGCTTTATGTGCAGAACCCCCTGAACCCCCCACTTGTTTTGCTAAATTCAAGAGTAATTTTGTTGCCGAATATTCAAGGTTGGTACCAATTTCATCAAGCCTGTAAAAACGACACGTTTCCGCGTTGTTGTTGTTGTTTGTTGTTGTTGTTTTTATTGATCTAGTGGAATAAAATTTATTCCCAATACGGTGAATTGCTTTTCTGCAAGGAGACAACTAACCAGGGAACTGCAAAAGAAATTCTGCACGAACACTACAGTTTGACTTGTATTTGTGGTAACACTCGAAAACACGCAGCTTTAGAGTGAACTGTCCTCTTGGCAAACATGAACTACTGCATTTCTTCGAAGCAACCGTTAAGGACGAGAGGGAAAACTTATAGGGGAAAGAATGGTAAGCACTCATCGCAGCCAATGCGATTCAGAACACCGCGTGTATGGGATATCTTTTACATGTGTATATTAATTAATACAGGATTCTGATATTGGTTTAGATTATATCATATCATATCATATCATTTCAATCTGTGGATTCTATAATGAGTTTTGCAAGCTCTAACAGAGTTAGTCTAAGTCCAGAATTTAGATTTCGTCAGAAATTACATACGCTATGTGATTTTGATGAAATTGTTACACCCTTTAGGTTTACAAATTTTAACTCTATTTTAAAATGTGTCAGATATGCCCATTTTAAGAGTTAACATTAAATTATCATCTTAGGAAAAAAAGAAGAAGAATTAATGGTAACTTAAATTATATCTAGTATATTTGCTAATGGTTACTTAAAATATTTAGTATATTTACAAAGCTAATTTAGTTCAACGGA
Organism: Metallyticus violacea; assembly: GCA_030762175.1. Taxonomy (NCBI): domain Eukaryota; kingdom Metazoa; phylum Arthropoda; class Insecta; order Mantodea; family Metallyticidae; genus Metallyticus; species Metallyticus violacea. The sequence goes on along the minus strand of CM060846.1, from coordinate 262,679,308 downwards.
CAAAAATTAGTATACTTGTATTCTGATTGTATGAAATCTTCCTCTAATAAAAGATGTGAGTGATAAAAGTAACTCTTTAATAGAATCCTGGACTTATTTTTATAGTATGCAGTTCTTGCCGATATATTACACACTAGTACTTTATACGCTATATGACCTAAAGTTCTTCATAAATAAGCTAACTTTTACAATTCTTTCTTGTATATATAATTTAGTCATCCCATTAGAAATATAAAGTTAAGAATTGTGAGTTCACAACTTGACTGAACATAATTCTCACTACAACTTCCGTCGGTCCTGGTGGTGTAGTGGTAACCATACTTGTCTTCTAAACCAAAGATCATGAGTTCAAACCCGGCCAGGGTCGAGGATTTTTTTCGGGCTAAAGTCCTTCCTTCTGAAGGGAAGTAAAGTCGAGGGTCCCATGTCGTACATTTACGGCACGAAAAAGAGGCCTCTGAGCAAAATTTGTTGGCTATTTCACGCCCTGAATTGAACGGGAATAGTGCAAGATGATGCACTGTATTCTCTATTTTAAAAAATCTGCATGCGATTAAGGATCTTACTGCGTAACAACAGAATAAGAGTTTAACCTCTGGGATAATTAAGCTTTAAAACATTAGGGCATTTTGTGTAGTACAGCTAGCCAATTCAGCTTGTCTTTCTATTAAAACTGCCTGTTTGTGAGGCAGTGGATTATAACACATTATTTTCAATTTTCAAATATAAAATTGCTTCTATCGTCTCCCAAATTGATCCATACTCAGTAAAACTACGCTCAACATTGCAAGAAGTATTGGGGTCATTGTAAACCTAGTAACATTTTGTGAAGTTAAATCCAGATTTAGTTCCGCTCGATTCAACATTTATAATGGCACAGACACAACTCACTATCACTATTTTATCACCAACAACGAACTTTGCAGATTCAATTGAAGCAGTATTCATAATTTAAAACGAACACATTTTCGACGGCTTCAATGTAAACTATAGGGCGTTCTACTGCCTATAACCACATTCCTACTTTTGATTGACTTTCTGCTTTCCACATTTTATAGAAAAACAAGAATTCAGCTTTGAAATGCTGATGTTGATAAAATAAATGTCAACATTTTATCTGATGAGAACTCTTTGGAAAACATCAAACGGAGATATTTTAGATAAAATTTTGAAATATGTAAAGATATGTGAGTTTTCCTGAAATATGTACTATATCTGGAAATATGGACAAATGTACATAATAAAACGTATTTTAATTCCCTCCAAAAGTTATATTTGTAAAAATATGAAAACTATTTAACAATAAGTGATGATGATGATGATAATGATGATGATAATAATAATAATAATAATAATAATAATAATAATAATAATAATAATAGACAGTATTTATTTACATATAAATTGTAGCCCTGATGATAACATTTCAAAGATTGCGATTTCTCGAATAACATTTAGTTTTTAATATAACGGTTCTTAACCCATATTTATATTTTATTAATTTAGTTTAGTTTAGTTAATTTCCAGGGCATTCTGTGAGTTCGGCCATAAAAAACTTACGAACATAGAATTTGCCATTTAAAGTTATTATCATAGTATACATTCTTCTACATTTATAACAAACTATATAAATCTATATTCATTGATACAAATTTATTACAATTTTTAATCAGTATACGGTATTTTCTTTCATATGCTTCTTTACAGAATAATAGGCCTCTCCACATAGATATTTTTAACAGTTAATTTGAAGGATTGCCATTGTTTATTATGGTTTATAGGCTAGAGGGGAGAGCGTTTGGAATTAAAATTTATTCCTAATAAACTCCTTTTTTATGGCAGGAAAGCATACAAGCCCGTCTATTTGGCTTTTGTCCAGTATTCTTGGCACGAATATTTTGGTTTTATACAAATGGTTCATTATTTCTTATATAAAGATTCGTGAGGGATAATGTATATTTACATGAAAGAGAATTTCTAATAGCCTCAAGAGAATTATGCATGAATTTCTGTTACCTGTAGCAGAGATTATTCGTATTTTTTCTGTAATAGCAAAACCCGCTTACTTTCAACTGATTTTCCCCAAAATATAAATTCACATTTTATTAATGAGTTGAAATAGGCGTAATATACTAATTTTAAAATCTTAATTGAATCCAAAGATAATAATGCACGTATTGCATAGGACACACTGCTAAATTTAGATGTGTTAAGCTCAATATGATCTTTCCAAATCAGATGCTTATTAATGATTTTTCTAAGGAATATAATATTTATGGTTAGTAGAAGTACACTGTTATGATTTCTGACCCGTGAAAGAGGAGTTGGAAATCTGTGAATGGTGAATTTCACAATATTGGTTTTATCTAGATTTAAAACAGTTTGTATGTTTTGAACCATATGTACAAGGAGATCAGAAGGGTAATTAATTTCTATATTTGCAGAGATTCTAAATTGATTACAATTCATTCCTTAAAATTTAGAGCTGATTGCCAATTAATTGCAATATCTTACATTAATAATTAGTTAGGGATTGCTTTAAGTGAGTAAGACAAGAGACAACATGCGTATGGTCTGCCTGTTTCCCATTTCCAAGTTTTTGTAATAACCCATGGAATATTACTGAAAAATGCAATTTATAAGTAAAAATAGAAAATATATTAATTAAAATACATGGGGAATCAATGTCAACATGTGAAAGAATAAGACTCTTGAAATACATGTCATAATGGGTTACTTGAAACTTCATTTAGACCTAATATACGAATCCTTGAACCGAAATACACAGAATTTGTCATTACAACGGAAAAGTCAAACATGAATATAACAATATTGTTTAAAGCAAGAGATTTTCGGACCTGCAAAATAAACTAGAAAGTAGAAATAATAGAGAGGAAATAAAAGTAAAAGTTGAACAATGGAACATTAGTTACATTGAGGCGCGCAGACGAAGAAGTGAATCAATCGAGCAGAGCACAAGAACAAACAAAGCTGCTGCAACAAGAAGTAAGGCAAATTTTAGTAATAGGGGGCAGCCAACAAGAAACTGTGCATCAAAATTGAATGTACACTTAAAAATGCAATAAATAAAAGCTTATAGTGTTTTGAAGCTCGGTATGTGCATGGACGCCATTACAGAAACGGTAAAACAAGATATCAGCTATTTGACGAAGAACGATGTGGTAGTGATCTGGGTTAATCCAAAACTAAACGGGAACATTTCACTAGACACAAATGAAGACAAATTGGATTATAATGTGACTTCATTGCAGTAACAGAAAATAAAGTAAAAGCAACGTGGAAAATTGTAAGGAAAGAAGTAGGGAAAACCCCAGATCCAAAAGAGGTTGAAACTAAAATAATCTCCCGCGTGACTTAATTACAGGTCCTCATGATCTTGCACAATATTTAAAACCTATTTTGCAAACGTTACAGGAACTTTAGGAACTGGAACACCGTATAATGAAGAATATATCACCTGAAAGAAAACAATAACACGATTTGCTTAACACCTGTGATTCCACAAGAAAATTTCAAAGTAATCTTCAATCTAAAAAGTAGCTTTACATATGGTATTGATCGTATACCAGATATTGTTGCTAAAATATGTGCTTTATTATTAACAAAACCAATGATTGAAATTTGGAATTCATCGCTCTCCAAAAGTAGCTTTCCGGAAATTTTTAAGATAACAAATGTTCCAACAATATTCTAAAAAGGCGAAAGAACAAATCTTTAAAACTACAGGTCTACTTCTCTGTTATCAGTATTCTCATAAATATTTGAAAAAGTTATATAACAGATCAATTCCATTTATAGAATCTAATAAAATGTTATCAAAATCTCAATTTGCGCTTAGAAAGGGCAAAAGAATAAGTAATAAAATACAGTCCTTTACTGAATAAAATTTTCAAGCGAAAGATAACAGGGAACACGCGTTGGGCATTTTTCTGGATCTAAGTAAAACAGCTCACACGATAAATTAAGATGCTTTAATTAACAAACTAGATCGCTTTGGTATAAGGGGAATGTCAAAACATTAGTTTATTTTTATCTAAACAACAGTTTTTAAGTCTTTGTAATCAATTCTGTGAAATCAAACTCTATTGTAATGAAACATGGTGTACCTCAAGAGTCAACTCTGAGTCCTGTGCTTTACTTTTTATTTATAAAGGGCTTTCCTTTGAAGTTGTCCCAAATCAAAACTGTGTTATTTGCTGGGGATTCAAATATCATACTTAATGACACCAATAAAAATTATTTGCAATTAAAAGTCACACAGACTTCAAGCAGATTGAAACCATGGAAATGGAATAATAAACTAAAACTGGATGTCAACATGCATTTATGCATTTTAGTAAGTAAAATCATAGCGACAATGTCCACATCATTTTAAACCATACTACAATTAAATAAGTAGAGCAGGCAAAATTTCTAGGTGCATGTATTGAGTCCAATTTGTCATGGAAACACCACATAGAGCATATAGCTTCAAAATTGTGTCATTTGTGTTATGAATTTCGAATTCTCTTTAAATCAAGGCCATTTGAAGCTTTATGTGTACTATGGACAGGTACACATATTACTATCATATGACATAATTGTGTGGGGAGCATCTTTAAAATGCAAGCAGATCTTAATATTACAAAAAAGAATAGTAAAAACTATGATAAACTAAACAATTCGATCATAAAGTAAAATACATTTTAAAGAACTTAGAATGTTGCCTGTACCTTGCATAAACATTTTAGAATCTGTCAGTCCTGGTGGTGTAGTGGTAACCATACTTGCCTTCTAAACCCAAAATCGCGGGTTCAAACCCGATCAGGATCGATGGAGCGTAAAAATCCGAAGTATGACTTCCTTCGGAATGGAAGTAAAGCTGTGGGTCCCGTGTCGTACATTTGCGGTACGAAAAAGAACCTCAAGCCTGAAAGAAGAGGCCTCTGAGCAAAATTTATCCGTCGTTTCACGCCCTGAATAGAATGGGACGTTGATGATCTGAGCTGTTAAAGAGCGTCCATAAATAAATAAAATCAACAAATAGATCTTTCTGTTTCATTCACCAAATCATTGATCTCTTCCAGACATTCCAGTTTTCATTAGTAAAATACGAGAACATCTAGCAATATACATTTTAATTTTCATAGAATTACCAGAAGTCTTCATGAGGTATCTCATCTTGGTACCAACTTTTATAATCACCTTGTGTACCACATCAACAATTAGGCGATAAACAAATTAAATAATCATTGGAATAAATTCTTCTAACTCATATGCCATTCTGTATCAGTGAACATTTGCAGCTTATGTTTTAAATACTAAATTAGTTTTAAAGTCAACAGTTCGTAGTAAAGATATTACTCTGTATTTTGTTTATGTAATGTTATGTATATGTCTTGTTCTGTAGATTCGAGTTGCTCAAGAGCTCAAGGATATAGAACACCTCATGTTAGGTTTTATGTACTGGGACTTATTGAAAGAGCAGGAATCCACCACATACATGACATGACTACACATCTGAAGACTATACATGTATTGTAAATTATAACATCATATGCTAACATTGTACAAACATGATCAATATCATTGTATTTTTATTATATTTTTATAAACTTTCTCTGTAATTTTAAATCCTGACGATGCCATAAATGAATTGTTTTTATAATTCTAATGGCTCATAAATTGCTGAACTGAATATAAAACTATATGGCAATGCTGTCAAAAGTTGAAATGTAGAATACCAATTTTAATAATCTCTTTTCTGTATGGCAGTGAGCAAGTTGTGGAGAATCATGCTCTAAATTTGTATATGAATGGACGTTACAAAGTTTACGTGACTTGGCATATCAGGACAGTAATCAAGAGGGCGATGGTGTGTGGCTGTGTGTGAAACGCCATTTTCTATTTTGTTCATGGTGGATTGTGAGTGTTGGTTAATGTAGAATAGGACCATGATAGTGCATTAGCAGAAACAGAGAAACGCGGAATAAACAGTGATCCTAATACTAATGTTTATGTGTATTGGGTAAGTAGGTGAACTATTCTAAACTGAAATAATAATAGTTTGACATTCGCGAATCCTGTGCAATTGCACGTATCATGTAACTTAAACCTCGCAACTATATTTCGCCAGCTGTGTTGTAACATATTTATATCCGGAAATAACACCTTAAGGATGATGTTAGAATATAGCACAGATTTCTGCAAATGTGAAACGACATGTTTCTCGTGCTGACAATGAAACATTCATTCCCAGTATTGGTAACATTTTAGTAATCTTGTACTGTCAGGAAGGAAATTATCGGATATGCAAAAGTACACTTCAAGGTTTATTTTAATGTGCTGAACAAAATTAAGCATTTTAAATGTTGATTAGCCCTTTATTATTTTATTTATTTATTTTACTTTTCTGTACACACCCCCTATCCTTTAGTACTCTGAGACATGCTGGTAGGAGATTCTTCGTTATGTTGTTATAAGGAGCAAGTTGTATTATTCTAGTGAATCCTTGTTACTTAAGCAGAATTTACATCTGGCGTGTTATTTTGAACGTGAAAATCCTGTACAGATAATTGTATTTGAGGTTATGAGTTAAGCCCCACAGCTCACCAATCATTAAAATACAGGGTTATAATATCATACCAATATTTTTGATCTCCTGCAGAAGTGTTGCATAATATGAAGATTGCAGCTAGCTTAACAACGATTCTAAGTTATACATTGAAGATACAATTTTGGCATGTGCTAAATACTGATTGGCAAATATTTGAGTTTAAGATTTTACTTTACCCTAACCAGTTGTAAAATATTAAATCATGATTGTTATGGCTTTGTTAATAGCTTTATGAAGTGTTCAGTTTATGTAGTTATAACAGCCTTATGACAGAGCAGTTGCGTTTAGTTTAGATATACAGTTAATAAGTGTAGCAAATTTAGTAGAACCTTCAATCACTTTTTTGGGCTCCAGTACTAATGATTGCCTGTACATGCTACTTATGTTAATAAAGAAAAGCACAATGTAACAGAACAGTAGAATTAGAAAACAATGATAAAGTTTTTGCTAAATGATTTAGTCGTATAATCTCAGTAGTGATATGGCATGCAGTTTTTGAGATAGGTAAGACAAAAAAGGAAATGCCTCCCTCTCTGTGGGATGTAAATGCAACATCATCTGATATTTTGTAGTCACATTTTAAAAACAAAAATTAGATACACAGATGATAAATTAACGAAAGACGAAGCAAAACAGGTGCAAAGAATATAAAGCCTGGGCATTTTCCATTAGAAAATATTAATATGGCTAGGTTAGTCACCAATCTTTCAAGGCATCAGGCCATATTTGGAAATGAGCCAAACAGACATGATATTCCAGCTGTCAAATCTATGATGATTTAAATAGCAATATTTCTTATTGGATTGAAGAGTTGTACTACCAAAAGTAGCTAAGTGGAAATACTGATTAAGAAATTAATTCAATGTTGCAGATCATTTGATATCCATAATGCATTTAATGTATAAAGTGTTCAATTTTTGTTTGAGAAAAAATAGTCCACACGTCTGATTCCTTAAAGGTCATCAAGCTAATTTGGGAAGTTTATTGCACCAACGAATTATTAAGGAATTTCCCTCTGAAGTAGTCAAAATGTTTTTCTGTTATGGGGAATGAGGCAGTTTTGTACTATAGACAATGTAAGGCTAATATAAATCATCCAAAGAACAAAAATAAATGCAGTTCCTTATTAACAAATTAGTGTTCATGCATTTTACCTTATTGCCTCTAGAATTTAAACATGGTCTGTAACAAAGTATTCATTAACTTGTACAGTGAAGCAAATCGTATTGTATGACTGAGTTGAAATATAACTTTTGTGGATTCACTTCTTTATATCTAGAACATGTTTCACAGAACATCATCTGCATCCTGAGATTATTGTTTACTGCTGGATGATTGATAGTATTAACTCAGTGCTGCAATAATATAATTGTGTATAAGTATCCATTGTTCCATTGCCTAATTCCAAATTTCTGTGCTTTATTCCTAAAGTGAATGAAATTTCTTGATATACAAATTTTAAACTGTTATATGCCACGCTTAAATACTTTTCTATAATGATCGTTTTGGAATTTAGAAAAATATGGTTCAACAAGCTAGTAACTTATGCTTCCATTAGTATAGGCATTATACTGAAATTTGTAGTAGCAATTTTGGCAACCTGTTTTTTGAACATCTACCCAAAGATGATCTGCAAAGGCTGTAATCTATGACATTATGGAAAATCATTACATAAAAAAAGTAACAGCCATCCTTAGAGCACTACTGTATTTACTGTAGCAAACAGAAGACTCAAGTTATATAACATTTCTAATTCTTCTATGACTTTCAGTCCGTAATTAACATTTATGTAAATAAGCATTTAAAATTTCATTTATTTTTACCCTCCAAATTATTCGGTGAAGCTTTATAAGATGCATATCTGGTGCATATACTTTCCATCTGAGCATTTTCACATTTTTAAAATCTGAGCATATATATATTTTTTTTTGCTGTACCATATTAATCATAAACAGGCAATATATCATAAATGTCCAATTAAAAATCCAAGAAAGTCGCATAGAGGCCAAGCATTTGGCTATATTACCAATGAAACAATTCAAGGTGTACAAATGGAAACAGCTAAGTGATATAACATTAGCTATAGAGCTTATTTTAATGAAATTTTTGTGATATATTTTTAACAGCTTAAATAGTAATATTGTAAATAATGAACACTTCAGACTTTAGTGGCATTATGCACAGTGTTGTTTTTATCAGGAATTGCAAATAATGAATTTGATAACCTTATGAAGGGTACGCAGAAAGGTGTTCATTAACATTTCAAAAGTTCATAGGAAATGGTTTAAGATAAAACATTTAAATATGTAATCTTAATTGATATCATTGTATGCTTCAGCTGAACTACACACTCTTAAAGCTTCACTTACTTTTTATAAATGTATGGAAGTGAAGAGTGTATGTAGTGTGTAGTTCAACTGAATCATACAATGATATCAATTAGTATGATTAGCTTCACTGTGCAAGTTCCAATTTACATTTTAATTAATGTAATCTTTTGTTAGTCGAACTATTTAAACACAATCTTTTTGGCTTTACTTACTGGAGATTTAGCCAAATGTGTTTTGTAAGTTCTTGTCCACATCCTCAGCTGTTAAATGAGTGTTGGATCATTCGTAGAAGTTAAGTTGGAGGGTATCTGGGTTTTTTTTTATGTAGATCCCATATATTTAATTCCTTTGGTGGTTGAACTATTTTTAATAACGTGATGCTTTTTTCTATTTCATAATTTTCATTCTAAAAATGTGCTGCCACGACTGATTTTTCTTGTTGTAATGGATGTTTCTCCAACGTTCCTTGAACCTAATGCTTATTCATTCTTTGTTTTTACTACCTAGATTTTGTCATAATCCTGACAATTAATCTGGTAAATTCCAGATATTTTTCTCTTTGGGCCTGGAATCCATTTTGTTTAATTCCAATAAATTTTTACACTGTATCAATTTTGAGGTGCATAGATGATATTGTACTGCTTGAAAATTTTTTGAAATTTCTTTTTGCCTGATGGATGGTACTTGATCTTTTTCAACATTTTTTCCCTGCCAAATGACTCTTGAGTTATGATTTGTTTATTCTTTTTTGTTTTTAGAATTTTTACATTTTTTTGTTAATCATCTGTTTGCTGAACCCATTTGATTTAACAGCTTCTATTATGTGCAGATATTCGTTTTTGCATTCTTCTTTGTTCAGTGTAGTTTGTACTAGTCTGTATATGATGCTGTTGAATTCTGCTTCTTTATGTGATCTAGGATTTAAACTATAGGCTTCGATACAATTGTCTGTATATATATCCTTCCTGTAGATGCCAAATTCAAGTTTATAATTACATTTTATTATCTTCAGATCTAAAAATGGCAACATACTATCCATTTCAATTTCGACAGTTAACTTAGCTGTAGGCTCTTGTAGGTGTAATCATTTTAGCGTATCTTCCTGATGTTTTTTGTTTATTATGGCGAATACATCATCTTATATATCTGTGCCAAACTCAAAAAAAGGGGATGTGATGTGCATCTCAAAATAGCTCATGAATAGGTTAACCAGGAAATGGGATAATGGACTGCCCCTTTACTAACCCTACTTTCTGTTTAAAGATTTTGTCATAAATACTAATAATGCACTACTTAGCTTGAATGTATTCATTGACGTGTTCTTCTGTTTGGTTGGCCCATTGTAACAATTTTCTTAAAAAATCAATACTTATTTTGTGCCCAACTAGGGAACAAGATCTTTAAATATATTTTTGTAATTGAATGTTATTTTAACTTTAATTAATTAGCTTAAATGATTAACTTTAATTTTAGTTTAGGTATAACATTGCATCTTCATATTCACCTTAACCCTGGAATAGTGATACTTAAGTTGCCATGTTAGAGGTGGCATGGGATCACTGGTGACCCAAGCAATCTTCTCATAGAAATCAAATGAATAACCTTTTTTGCCTATTCATTGCTTGTATTTACCGTCTAGCAAGTTTAATATAATCATTATCTTTGACTGTACAAAAATAGTAAAATAGAGCAGATAATGTTAACTTCAAATGTTGTTAACATTTAATGAAATGTTAATTTCAAATTACAGATACCAGGAACTCATGTAACATAAATATAGTACTTCACCACGACAGATAAAAGGTCATGATGAATGTTATTTTCTTGATAGTAACACTAAGAAGATCGCTTATCACTGAAGTTTTAAACACAATTGTTGCATAGTATGTGACTATGGTCTTTGCATATCTGCTGGTTTCGTTTTACACATGAAAGTTTTGTTTTCCTGGTTTCATTTTTTGGGGGTTTCTTGTCATGATTTTTTGACTCTGCTGTACTTGTAAGTTGTTTTATTTTCTCAATCAGGAGTTTTGGTGGCGTGGTGCTGGTAACTGTATGATGCCTATGTTCTTGAACAGGACAGTGCAAGTCTTCTCAAGTCACCCATCTAGTTTCTGTGAGTCTAATATTAGCCAGGACTACAATTTGAAAATTTATTCCACTAATATTCAGCATAAAGTAAAATGTGGTTATAGGCCAGCGAGTACTTTTTCTAGACACAGACTGTGATCCACTTACTGTATTAGTTTTATTATAAAATAATGTTATTTTTGTTGTTATAATTATTATTTATTTTATTTATTTATTTGCTTAATTAGATTCTTTGTCAATTTAATTGCTGTGATTCATTGTTCACAATGCAAGAACCTCTTTTCTTTTCCTTTTTGGGGGGGGGGGGGGAATGTGTGACACCAAAATTCCTTCTCTGAAAATAAATTAGCTGCTGTATTTTTCTTTATTTTTTAAATTCAGGAATTCTGAAAGGATTTCCTTCTCATTTTTCCTGACTATGCCAACTGTTGTAATTTTATAGGTTCTGAGTAACTCTTCTGCTAATGGGATGCTAGCGTACCAATTGTCAAAAATAACATTATGAGCAATCTTTCAAATGGGTTCAATTACTTTTTTTAAGAAGGTCGCTGGAGAATTACTGACCTGATATGAGCCTTTTGGTTGTTTTCCTGTATATATCTTCATTTTAGGGTGTAGTGTATGTGAGTATTGACCACACAGAAAACCCTGCCGAAATGGACATCTTCCTTGGAATCCTACTAAACTTTCATTGATTGTGTAGTACTCACTAACTGTATAGTTGCTCTTAAAGTTTCAGAAAATGTTTGAATGGGCGCAAATCTGCTAAAACTTTTCCTCTTTCCTGCTACTTTTGTCATCAAACCTGAGGCATCTGAGAAGAAACTTGAATCGTTGTTGTGACATTACACAAGGAAGTTAAAGTTCCATCTCTAGCCCACAAGTATTCTGTGTTCGGGTGGAATAACTTCAGAATTCCACCAAGGAAAAGTAAGCAGAGCAGAGCTTTCAATTTCAGTAAGATTTGTTGAATTCACATTTCTCCCTATTATAATTTTCATTTATTGTGCCAATCTCAGAATTGGTGAATATAACAATGCTTTGCAAAAGGGCATTAATAAAAAAAATTCCAAAACTTGGTTAGAGATTTAGCATTTTTAGCTGCAAATTTTCAGCCTGACAAATTAGTTATGTTCTGGGAGCATATATACAAATTCTGAACAGGTTGAATTGTTTTCCACTTTGTAAATTAATCTTTCCTATAAATTTCATACATTTTTGAGAAAGAGTTACGTCATTGTCACTTAAATTTTTCTTCTTTCTCTTCTACACTCTGTTCACTTTCACTATTGGAGCTTGTGATTTCAAGTTCATCTTCAATTTCACTGCTTTCATCATCTAAAGTTTCTTATTCCTCCACAGCTTTTAATTGACTAATAATCCAGCTTGCTGCTCATTGTCACTTATAGTAAATTATAAATAAAAATTACTGTATTCAAAGCAAATAAAAGACACCACTTCAACCACTTTAAATCTAACAGAATACTTGTGGAACTATAGAAACATGCTGGACTAGAAGCACACAATAGGCAATGGGAAATATGGCTTGGGGTATTTCCTGCACTCTTTCCAGTGCAGAATCACAAATATACTGCTTTTTAGGAATATATAGCCTGCACTCCCATGCTAATGGTCTTTAACAAAAGGCAAAGAATGCAGGGAAAGATAAGGAATGGGTAGAGTTTGATGTTACATTCTTTACTTTTACAGCTTGCAAGTAAAATTGGAAGTACACTATTCTTTGTGTGTAATATAGTTAATTACACCATAAAACAAATTTGTTGCAGCTATTTTGGGCACAGTGTATCAACACTATTAATGGGGTAGACATCTGTAAAATTCAACAGCCATCTTGCTGCAAAATTTTACAAGAATTTGAAGATCACCAAATTTTACACCCTTAATGGGAAGATAGTCTGAAGGGGGAAAAATTATAGTGGAATAAAAATATATATTTTTTTTATTTTAAGTGCTCAAGCAAATCCTCGCCCTTATATGATAAATCGGGAAGTTCAAATTCTTGAAGCACTGACACACAGGTCTTCTGTTAAATCCTCTTTTTGAATACCTTTGCTTGCTCTGATATCTATTATGTGTCTCTGAAATTAATATCGTTCTCTACCTGTTTCTAGATATGACTTTCTTTGAATTGAAAAGATGAGTTTTGTATTTTCAAATTTCATTTCCATGTCAACCAGGTTGTAGAGATCTTTTTAAGGATGAAGTTTTACTGCTGTCCTTTGCAAGAATCACAAAATATCCCCAGGTGTTTTATTTCAGAATGAAGTAGGTTGTTGATAATTATATAGAAGGCTGCATACTGCATCATATTTTTTACCCTCAGCTTCTGTGTGGCACATGTTTGCCGTAGTGGATGGTAAGGGCCTCTGTATCATAAGATTTGCTTGCTTGTTTTGGCTTTTCCGTATCTGTCATAAAATGCTTCTGTCTTTGTGTTCTGAACATTGTTTTCAACTGTTAATTTTCTTACTTAAGCTTCCATTCTTTCTTTATATCTGAAGTTGTTTTCACGTCACAATCTAGACTTTTCACCCTTGTTGCATATGCATCACAAGAACTGCACTTATATGACCTAGGATAGTCAAGAGATATGTTAAAGTATGAGCAAAATACTTAACAATAACTTTTATAAAAATTATTATGATCTAAATTAGCCTCAGTGTACATATTATTCATCTTTTCCACATTTAGTTCTCCAGAAAGATGGTAGAGTCTTTAAATTTGTAAGGCTGCTTCCAATAAATGAACTGTGTTGTACCATACTGTTGTTTTAGGAATATGTTGTTAGATTGAATACAAATGCAAAATACACAGTACTAACTTGGACCAGGAAATAACAAAGACATGGTTTAAACACCTTGGATAGTTACTTGGCAAAATTCTTGTCAGAGGTCACAACCAAGCTTGAATAAAGAAACTAAGAACATATACAAATGAGTTAAAGAACACTTCAGAAATTTAAGATATAAACAAGTGGATAAATCGGCGGTTGCAGATCACTTTTGGACTTAGATCATAATATTGCAGGAGAAACCAAACTGTTAAAAGCTACCACCAATCCCAAGGAATTGGCAATATGGGAAAAGATTTATATTTTAAAAAATAAACATACAGTTATGAATTCTGACATTCCACCAGTGGGACTTCCTGTTCCGTTATCTAATTGAACCATCAGATGCCACTATGTCACCTGCTAGAGTTAGTCAGTCACCAGCTGAAGATGAGAGCAAATGCTCTTGAAACGTGCTCTGAAGAATTAACCAGTTAGTGAAGTTTTAGTGTCATCTAATACTGACTCATTTGTGTATGTAACAACTTCACTGTTCCTAACTTCTTTTAAGATTACAAACTAAGAACAGTTGCACTAATTACAAGATGCAGTCATTCAGGAAACATCTGCAAATCATGGGATTCTTTCAAGAAGAAACAATCTGCAAATTATGTAAATGGCATAATGAAATTTCTAAACATATACTGTTCGAATGTGAGGCTTTTGGAAAGGCTAATTGCAAGAGCTTCAAGTTCTTAAATATCCCCCATTATTCACATTGCTAAGTTGGTTAGCATGGTCACTGTGGTGAACACCTTTAATTTCAAAGTTTTCACAAGCACCTTTTATTTCTTAGATAATCCATGAATTGAGATGAAAGTCTTTTGGCATATTTATATATTTTGTACAATTTCGAATGAGGACTAGCTCCTATAGCACAATCTTTGTATTTATATAAGCGTCTTACTGATTATCAAATTGTTCTTTTCTGCAATTTTACTTAGAACACTGTTGATAATCTATGAAGTCAAAAATTTTGAGCATTTACAGATTCAGTATGTTTAAAGCTATAAAATGTTGAATTGTTCTGAAACTCTTATCAAAGCATTTCATCCTACAATTGAGGAGCATGTCACAAAACTTGATATCTATGAAAATAAAAAAAATTCAAAATTATAATCTGTTTACATGGTTTATTTAACTCTCTGTTGGGCACAATGTATCTGAGAGATTCCTTTCCCACTTTTATCAGCACACTGACATAACTGTTAATGTGAATTGGCTCCAATCCATTGTAGCCTCTTGAAACATATTGTATCTCTTCCTTCTCATTATTGATCATTTGTTGTTTGTTTCACTTTCATACAAAATTATTTGTAAGATACATTGTGCCCACTTACATATTTCTTTGTTTTTGCATCCTTCATTGCTGTAAGCCATGTTTTCATGCATATTGTCACACCCCAGGTCACTCTCAACTCTTAAATCTTATAAAATTGCCCAACGACCTGGGTGGGGTATGTGCAACTTGAATCCTCTTTCCACCTAAATCCTTCTGAATCAACATTGTATCAAAAAGGGAGCTTTTGGAATCAAAATCGCAAATAACTAATTTTGAGAGTTATGATTACTGACTATTTATAAAAATATATCACATTGTACAGTACCACTTATATGACCATCATCGTATTCTTTGTTCTAGCATTCCCCAGGATTGTATGTATAGTTACATGTTTCTCCTAGCACTTTACTTTCCTCACTCCACCATATGTCACACCCCTGGTCACTCTTAACCCTTAAATCTTGTAAAATAGACCAACTACCTGGGAGATGCATGTACGGCTTGAAACCTCTTCTCACCTAAATCCTTCTAAATGGACATTATATCAAAGAGGTAGCTTCTGGGATCAAATTCACACATAACACATTTGAGAGTTATGATTTACTATCATTTATTAATTTCAAAAATATATCACAATATTAAGCTACAGAAACAAGTATTTAATCTAAATCATTCCAACTTACAGTCTCGGTAATATAACATTATTACAATTAGCTGCAGATTTCTGTTTATCTATAACGAAATAACTTAGTCTATATTGCTGAAAAGGATGGGTGAGTTCTAATCTCATAACTCAATCACTGGCCAGTCATTGGAGTTCTGCACATCATTGTTAATTTGTAGTGCATCCATTGAGAATTAGCAGACTACAGTATGCTATAAATGTATATCATAATAAAGATTCACTGCATTTCTTTTATATCTGTTCTGCATGCTCTAAAGAACAGTAAACCTCACATTTCTTGCAGCAATATCTTGAAAGATCTTAGATTTCAAGGAACAGTTCATACAGAATTTGCATTTATTTTCTGTGGAGAAAACTTGTTATTTTATGATTACCTGTTTTATTTTTTTAGTTTATTTACAGATGCTCTTTAACATCTCACTTCATCACTATCCCATTCAATTCAGGGCATGAAACTGCTGATAAATTTTGCTCAGAGGCCTCCTCTTTCAGGCTTGAGAGTCTTTTTTGCGCTGTAAATCTACAACATGGGACCCACGGCTTTACCTCCATTCCAAAGGAAGTCCTACTTAAACATGAAATTTATGTAAGAGAGAAATATTTGCTAACATATCTAACATAATAATAAGAGCAAAAAGAACAATAATAATAAAATTAACATTGACAATTCCTTCACATATAAACCTATCTAGTTTTGCATACAAAGTTATTTTTCTTTCTCTTGAATGATGGTAATAATAATAATCCAAAATAATCTCTCTCATATGTTTTGTTCAACATTTATAGTCATGTATTGCTGTAGATCTGATTATACATTAATTGTACAAATACATTAATTGTTCAGCCTTCTCTCGGGTGCAATACCTATTGTTACATGATAGAACACAATGTATCTGAGAGATACCAGCTACATTTATGGTCCTGTGCTGTTGGAAAATTCTTTATGTATTCCTTATTTTATTTCTGAAAAACAATTAAGTGCATTATATGTATTGAAATGACAAGTGCTTATATAAAATAAATTATTATTTCTGTTATACTAAAAGAGGAAGATAAATGACTTTGTATTGCACAATATGTGGGTAGGAAATAAACATCGTACTTCAAATACATGTTACTACAATGAATATAATATCTTGTGCCATGTAATTGATCACATAAAATGTCCAATAGAGGTTTAAAACCTGGTAAAAGAGTTTAACCTGAAAAACAAAGTTTCTAGGTAAGAACTGAGTTTGTCTAGTATTTAAATGGACTTCCCAACATATTGAACCTCTAGGATCTAATGGCCACATGAAATAGGGGTCATTTGCTCACTGCCATGCAATGAGAATGTGGATTCAAATCTGACATTGTGTGCCTTGTTAAATAAAATATAAATTAATGTTTATTTTATTGGATGTGGATTTGATATTCCTGAATAAAATATCCTTATTAGAAAGTCATAATGAATGAATGAATTTATTTATTTCTTCCAATTTCTAATTTATATGCAGATATAATGTTTTTAAAACACACACACCACACAAGCATGCACACACATATATAACCAATTTCATGCAATTTTTACAAGCAAGTAAGCATGTTCAAATCAAAGTAAATAATTTACATTTTCATATTCTGAATACATATGAACTTACTCATATTAAAATATTAAATTTTCCACTTAATCACCCTCACTTTATGGAGTTACATTCCTTCTGTGCCCCATTACAATTAACACCAGGTTGAGTATGTAATGGGGATATTATTCACTTCTAAATGGTGCCTTTGTTAATCTTGCATAACCTTCCATAACTATTTTTGTCTCACCTAGCTTATATATTTTCCAAGTTTCTTAATATTTTCTTCTGATTTTAGATTTAAACTTCTTCTTATTTCATTTGGTTAGTTTTCCCACTTTTGTAAGAGGAACGGTTCCCTCCAAAACTTGGCTTGCTTACATTTTAACAAACAATGCCAGGTATTTTCTGGTTCTTCACACATAGGACATATCCCTTTAATATATCCATTTCTTATCCCAATTAAATATATTACTGCTGTTCTAAACCATGCCAGTCCTGCGCTTCCTTCCTTATCACAGGTTTCAATGTATCTTTCTCTTCCCCAAACAGTTTTAGTGTGCTATATAATTTCAGAGATTTTTTTACATTAAGATTGGCCCATATTTCCTGTTTTTCAATATTCTCAATTCTTGTTTTTATCTTTTTCCAAAATCAATTTCCATTTCTTCCCCCTCATACCATATTGATCCCATGCCCACTTCTTGTAGAATGTTTTGGATTTTAGATATTCAAGTTTCTCTCCCCTTAATTTTTTCTGGTGCTACCAAACACTGATTGATATTCTTCATATTCTATACCAATATTTCACTACTTTACCTCGCTTTTATAGGTCAATCTTTCTAGTTCCATTAGAGCAAACTCGTTAGATGAAAATCTAGGTAAGCCTAGGGCAATTCTGCAAAATAGTCTTAATAATCACTAATGCTTTCCATCCTACATCTGGCCCCAAAATTTCAATTCCATATATCATTCTGCTCTCTACTATGGAAAAAAAGTCACAAATGTGAATATAAAAGAGCAGAATCCTCATGCTCTTGCTGGTAAATATAGACTACAAAATACATTCATAGTACATAATTTTTATTTCAGTCACTATTAGGCTTGACCCATTCAACCAGTAACTAATCCCTATAGTTTTACCCTTCTTTGTTGACTCCAACAAAGTTGACATGTACTCGCTGTGTTCTTTGTGCTCATTTTAACCTTTCTATGAACCACATTTATTACACATTTGAGCCAACAGTGAATTCAAATGATGAGTATGGGAATATGCTGTTACTCTGTGGAGAACACCGCCACGGTGACTGAGGTCATTAAGGCGCTGATTCGTGAGTGGGAGCTCTGGGGTTTGAATCCCGCCAGGACCGTCCTCCCTGACTGAGGTTTTTTCCAGGTTTCCTTCAGTCCTCATAAATGGCAAATGCTGAAGAGGTACCCTATAACATAGGCCTGGAATGATTCCTTCCTTAAAAATAAATCCTTTCCTAATATATCATTTCATCTCATGTATCATCATTGTCCGTCGCCTGTGGTGCCTCTGTATCAAAAATAGGCGTTAAATACTATTCATTTTCTTTCTTTCTTTTTTCTGTGGAGAAGCAATGGGTAATGAAAAGGAAGCAAAATATTATATCAAGAAAAATACTCGTGTGAGAACAAATTAAACTTGAATAAATAAAAAAAAATTACAACACTTAGTGTGCACCACTGAACTCTGAATTTAATGATTTAGTTTATAGCTGCTAGTCCACAACCATGAGGAGCCCTTGGTGTGCCTCTTTACAATAAAACATTTCTGTACCATCCCACTTTCAGATATATGGGAAACTGTCATTTTAAGCTTTTTGCAGTTTCTTTGCATTCTTACAGCATTAAATAATAATTATGTTGATTAGGCACAGAAAGTAATAAATATATTATGTGTATAACTACAAGAGAAAGTATTGCTTGTCAAACAGGGTGATGTTTTCACATACAATTGTATTTTGCAGGTTGCATTGAGACAAATTATTCAATTTGTTTGTATGCACATGCACACATACCTACCACAAATACTGTTACAAGGTTTAACTTAAATAACAACTACATATTTTAGTATTTTTTTACATCCTTTTTTTATGTTCTCTTGTGCATTCCAAAGGTTTAAGACCAAACACTTCTCAAAATGACCCCCTTTTGCCATCTTAATTGACAGAAGCCTCTTATGGCCATTCATCTGTAGCAGCAGCACCTTCATTGGGTAATCTGCCACTCTAGACTCTGAGGACTAATTGAGACTCAATATCAGGATGTCTTTTCTTGTAAACCATACTGTCAAGCACACTGACCGCGATTGTAGCAATGCCATGGGTCGCCGAGGTCATTAAGTTGCAGACTCACAAGTGGGAGGTTTGGGGTTCGATTCCTGCCAGCACCATCCGCCCCGACTGAGGTATTTTTTCAGGTTTTCCGCAGTCCTCATAAATGGTAAATGCCAGGATGGTACCCTAAACTTAGGCCAGGAATGTTTCCTTCCTTATAAAAAATCCATTCCCAATTTATCATTTCATCTCATGTATCAGCTCGTGGTGCCTCAGTAGTAAAAACGGGCGTTAAACACTATTCATACAGCATGTAGTTCAGGGGTTTCAGGTTGGGATTGCTAGAAGACCAATTTTGATAATAAATAAAACATTTGGAACATTTTACTCAAGGCAGGTCTGGATGAATATTGCCTTATGAGGCTGCAGCCAACTCTTTCTGGAAGCTCGAATGCTTATTCTTGTACAAAGTCAGTTTAGGGTCTTCACCACAGTTCCAGCAGAGTGGTTTTTCACACTTTGGCATTTGTCTTCAATCCTTTTTTTACATAAATGGAGCATGTGGTGACACCACATATCTTTCTCCCACGAAACCAATACTGAGGCATGATGATGTCTTTTCTGAACCTTTTGGAGCTATCTCATAAACTTCTCGTGAAGAGGCATACACTCTGTAATTAAACATTGTAATTTTCTTCATTACTGAACACTTTCTCATGAGAGAAAATAATGTTCCAGTTGCCATTATTCTCAGATATGTAACCAGCTAATTAAAATAAATTTTACATTTTTTGCAATTCTTAATCCTACCATCTACGTATTATGAAAAGATATAGTCCATTAATTGAGCTTCTTTGCTACTGGTCACAATAAAGACCTGGTAAATGATATTAATACAACTGTGAAAATGCCTGTATATTTTCATATATTGTAGTATTTTGCGTGGTAAACAATGCAAAGGATTATGCAAACAGCAGAACAGACATGTATAAATACAGGCTTTTTTCATGTTCCATCAAGAAATAAGTAGGAACAGAAATGACACCAATTTTGAAAGCTGCTGCACTAAAACAAATACAGTAAGGGATTCACTTTGACAAAATGAATGAATAGTGTTTAACGCCTGTTTTTGCTACAGAGGCACCACAGGCGATGGACACTGGTGATACATGAAATGATATATTGAGAAAGGATTTATTTTTAAGGAAGGAAACGTTCCAGGCCTTAGTTTAGGGTATCTCCTTGGCATTTGCCATTTATGAGGACTGAGGAAAACTTGGAAAAAACCTCAGTCAGGGAGGACGGTCCTGGCAGGATTTGAACCCCAGACCTCCCACTCACGAGTCCCCGATTTAACGACCTCGGCCACCTGTGGCGGTACTTTGACAGAGCTCTTGCACTTCATGATGTTACTATTTAAGTGAAATATGGGGGGGGGGGATTTTAGGCTACCCTCAGAAGTAAGTGTTAGCAAGTTATTTTCTAATATTACAGCTGTATAAGCAAGTATTTGTATTTTAAATGTGTGTCACTCTATCTGAACTTGCAGTTAATACAACTAGTCCATTAATGGAAAGAAAATGTAACCCCAAAGAGGTGGAAAGCATTAGATATCTTGGAAACAAAGACCTACAATTAAGAACTATACTGTAGCCTCATATGATGCCACGTTTTCGCAAAGAATAATGAAGTATTTGTCGCAGAATCAGGTACATCAATATAAATAAGTTTCTATTGAAGTGGTTGGCAACAGCCTTGAAATAAGTTGTACCTGTTAGAAATCAGACACCAGATAAGCAATCCAGTGTTATTCAGCAATACATGCTTTTTTTTTTTTTCTCTGATGAAATTTCTATTAACAATTAAATGTAATTTAAATCATTCTTGTACTTTATTTGTCCTGCTGATCAGTAAAATGCCTGAAATATTTTCTTAATTAAAACTAATGCATACCAGAATAGATGAGCCTGATGATTTATTCCATTCTGGCTTTGATTAAGAATATTTTCTATATTCACACATGCATGCACACCTAGTCATGCCATAAATACTGTTACAAATTTCTGAAGGAACTCTACTAGGTGTTTTGGTGATCAAATAACAGTATTGCTGACACCACTATTACTCTCATTGTTGAGTTCAGGTGTAGCAGAAAAAGTACATTACATTGGCTTAACTATGGTGTGATTATGAAAACTGTGTTGTTGTAATAGTCCTCCTTAGGTTGGAAAAATCATCAACCAAGGATTTTCCAGATCCTTAAGAAGCTGAAAATTAATAGCATATTTTATACTGTACTGTCCAAGGTTCCTTAAGACTGGCACTGTTCACGACCATTCAAAGATCTGGATGCTTGAACTCTATTAGGATTGTAGCTATTGCCAAAGCATTGGCAGATCATGTTTGACCAAATCCAATTCAGAAGCAATCAGTGATGGCCCATGAGATGAATATATTTAGGGAATCAATTTCGAATAGTAAGTGTTGAGATGCAACTGCCATTATGCTAATTTGCTTGCAGGTTGGTTTTTTTTGTTTTTTTTTTTTATGGCATTTAACACGCGTTTTTACTACTGAGGCATCACAGATGGTGAATGCTAGTGATACATGAAATGATATATTGGGAAAGGATTTTGTTTTTAAGGAAGGTTCCAGACATAAGTTTAGGGTACCTCCCTGGCATTTGTCAGTTATGAAGACTGAGGAAAACCTGGAAAAAACCTCAGTCGGGAAGGATGGTCCTGGCGGGATTCGAACCCCAGACCTCCCGCTCACGAACCCGCGCCTTAACGACTTTGGCCACCCATGACGGTCTTGCAGATTGTGCCATCATTCAGTATTACTAGAATCACCTCTGCATCTTTTCCATTTTGCCTCGCATCTGTGATTACAGCATAAAAATAATGCTCTTTTGATAATTTAAAACTGCTGTAAATATTATGACACTGTGATCCACACATTATTTAATCCTCCTATTTTATTCTAAGGTTTTCAGCAAAATCTTAATATAACATAGCAAAACACTCCAAATTTCTCTTTAAATACTATCACAAATTCAGACTTCTTTCTTATAGATATTTTTAAAGATCTTTGAATTCAATGTATTGCATTACCCAGACTGAGCAAATGGCTTAGGTAGTAAGCCTTGCATGGACCTAGTTCAAAACTTTGGGGCCAGCCATCTGGATCTTGGGTTTTTTCGTGGTTTCCCCTGGCCACTTAGGCACAAACTTAATCTCTCATATGATCACGGGTTTGAACCTGGCCAGGAGCAGTGGACTTTTTTGGGCATAAAAATCCTAAGTATGACTTCCTTCAGAAGGGAAGTAAAGCTGTGGGTCCCATGTTGTACATTTATGGCACGAAAAAGAACCTCAAGCCTGAAAGAGAGGACTCTGAGCAAAATTTGTTGGCCGTTTCATGTCCTGCTTTGAATGGAACACTGATGACCGGAAATGTTAAAGAGCTTGCATAAATAAATCAATCAAAAAAAATATATCTCGTATGCATTTATGTGAATGCTGGGATGTGTAATTGCTTTCCTCAAATTCTCAGCCCCATTTTATGTCATTTGATTCCATAGTTCTAGGTGCAGGGTCAAAAATGTCTGGCAAAGTGGGCTGATGCTATTGTATGTGTGGCAGTAAATTTGCCTTCAGAAAGTTCATGCCTGGTATCTGGTTTGTCTGGGGGACCCGTTGGAACATGCCATTGGGATTGGCTGTTGTGGCTTACATAGGCCTGCCAACATCTGGGACAGATCTGGAAAACATTATGGACCCTTCCTAAATCTAGAATTACTGGCACTCTCTCCTGAACTCTCCGTGATGTAATTCCTTCCTTCCGGAGTGGCCATCTTGGCTTAGGTATAAACCATTCAGTATGGTTAAGGTGCCAAACATCCTCCATCTCATCCTATTCTGCCATATTGTATTATTACCCAAGAACTTTGATAAAAATGTCTTTGATGAGTCACAATAAATTACTTCTAATTTCTGTCTCTCGATTCAGTTTTCCTTTCAACTTTTATTCTAATGTATGTCCATTTCTCACTTAGGTATAATCTCGTGTTACCTGAAATATTTTGACAAAATACTGTTTAGCTTGTTTTAACCAATAATTGGTAACCTTAAAAGCCAAACTTTGTGCAACAAATAATAATATATGTTGTATCAGTTGCGATAATTATATTTATTGTTGCTGATGTAACCAAAATCTGGTTGGTTTTGTAGTGATGCTCTTTAGTCTTTAACAATGTGAGCGTCAGACTTAAAAGATTCCTGACTGATTATGAAAAGGATACCAGCTTAATAATAATTTCATGTGCATTTATGCAAAATGTAAGTAATACTAAATTATATGAAGGAAACAAATTGAATTAATAATTAAAATACTGAAACTGGGACCAAGCTGAAAATGCAGGCAATTGCCTTTGAAACATGTCCAAGTAAGTGGAACAAAATTAGTGAAATTTGAATGATTTCATAACAATAATTTGTCATATTATAATATATTTCACTGTGAAAAGCCCCGATACAAAAAACTACTGAAACTGAAATTTATGTAATTAGCATATTTTGTTTACAAGGGGAAAAATTATTTAGGAGAGTGATTTCCTTATTTCTATGGAATTAACCAAATGCATATTTTTCATGTGCCAAATATTTCTATTGATTTTATGCCAAGTAAGACTGAAAATTATATTTAACTCAGATTTGGTGGTATTTTATGCATGGATAACCATTCATGCTTTGTTAAAAAGAAAATCAAGACATTTTAAGATAAAACACACTAGGCTCGTACAACACAGTAGAAAAAATTTCTGCATACCAGAACTGCTTAGTGCTTAGGATTGTCTTATTGAAGTAAGGGAACCTCAATGGATGGGCAAGGCTATTTGAACTCATGAGAGGGAGATCTGGTTCAATTCCAGCCAGGACTGTCCTCTGACTGAAGTGTGTGGGTTTTTTTTTCTTTCCCTGTCCCCAGTCCTTATAAATGGCAAATGCCTAAATTTAGCATGAATGCTTCCTTACTTTAAAACAAATCTTTTCCCAATTTTTCATTTCATCTCATGTTTCACCAGTATCTACTGCCTGTGCCTCAAAAGTCTAAATGATATTAAACATTGTTTAAAAAAAAGTAAGGATAAAGGAGCGAGACTTATCAGTTATTTTGAAAGGTTTGGAATATTTTAACATACTTAGCTTTTTTATACATTTCAAAAAATGAGTTATGTATAAACTTTCAATAGGATAGTATATAAAGTTTTTCAAGTTTTAGACTGCAGATGATAATAGTATGTACACTTTAAATGCAATCCACAAGAATGGGGGAGGGGCTAGGGAAAGATTATGCCTGACACTGTACAATCTTCAGTCTCATTGCACACCCAGAAGGCTTTTAAAATATGTAGAAAATCTGATATTGAACCTAATAAGATATAGAATGCAGTACTTCTTACAATGGAAATAGACTTTAGAAAAAAACTAATGTTGATTTTTTTTACTAAACCAATCACTATCCCTCCCTCACTCATCTGTCTGTCTCTCTCTCTCTGTTTCTGTTCTAATGTTCAGTATTATACTGCTTGCAGTTAAATATCTAATAGTACAAATTATCCATAATTCACTAAATTGTGGTGGAATTTGTTTTTAAGGAAGTAATTTAAAATTCTGAACATGTTCATGCTTATATAAATCTGTTATAAGTTTCATTTACTGAAAGGCTAATGTGAACTTAGAATCTTGTTTTTTATGAAAATATTTTGCCTAACTTCTCAACATTTATTGCAATTATTTTTCTTTTGATATTTTTTTACTTCTATTTTTAATTCATTGGTGTTGCAACTAGAGATTTTTAAATGTCCTGAGTCAATAGGAGAGATGATGATAATTATAATACCAAAAGAATTGGAAGTCTTAGAAAAGTGACTATTAAGAAAATGTAAAACCAAGCAAATGAATTAAAGAAAATGTTGGTGCTTGAGCAGGAATAGCAGTAAAATATTTTAACTTTTCAACCAAAAAGTAAAAAGGATTATATTGCATATGACTGTCTATTTACCATAAAAAGCTGAAATTAGCTTCCTTTCCCTATACACAGAAAATGAAGGCAATGTCTGTTAAAGATGTAAGGAACTTACTACATTTTGTGAAGTTGTGCAAGTGTAATTAAGAGCAAAGTAGTGTTAGTATTTCCCTGCCATGGATTCGCATTGTATTTCATCATTTATCTTCATTCTAATTTATCAATGTGTCTATGTCTTCTGTGCTTGTGATGTCATTGAGACAGCCTTCACATAGGATTAACCATCCATTTGTGAAGCCCTCAGTGTGCATGTGTATGCATTCAGAGTATACAATTTCCCAACAGGTAACTGGGATTGGAGTGCAAATCCTATTAATGGAGGGTAAATACAGTGAAAGAAGAGGATAGAAATGAGCTTATGTGTTATGAGCTGATTAAAGTCTGATAGTATTAATAACGATACAAATTTCATAATTACAAACATGATATTCTAACACTGAAATAATAAGTTTGGGATAAAACTGGAATATATTCATTTGTATTAGTAGGCCATCATAGAAGTCAGGATAAAATGTTCATACCAAAACAAAGTAATCCTAATCCTAATTCATACTGATGGTAAGATATGAATTAATTCTTGGTGTATTGGAAATATATGACATAATATTCAATGTTTTGAAATTTTTGAGCTACATTTCCAGAATTCTTGCAAATTTCAGGCAGAAACATGCATTAGAGAGAAATTGTTATCAAATTATTTGATCTTGATTTATATAACACTTATTTTAGTATTTGTACTTTGTGGAGATCAAATCCACATTTGGAAGAAAAAAAGTCACTCTTTAATTCATCTGTATGATTATTGTTTTAATTATAATAGTAAATTCTCACTATTGCACTCTATTGTGGTCCGAGTATGGGGCAGAAGGCATGTTTCAAATGTGATAGTTATGCCGCTGTTCATAATTTCAAAGCTATGTTACATGGACGTGACAGAGCAATGGCTGTTGTCAAATGATAGGCTTGGTTTGACTTCCAATCAGAATGAGCAAAATATTTGCAAACATTGATTTCATGAAGTTTTTGTGTTTTGATTTAGCTGTGCAGGTTACAAATTGCCTAGATGGAGTTTATTCCAGAGTTTTCCTTAACCGTTAAAAGACAAATGTCAAGTTACTGAGGTACTAACAGACTAGGCTCATGTGCAACATATTAAGTTCATTTTATTTTTTTCTTTAGAAATCAATGGCAGTGAGTTTAGTGCATTAAATGCTTATTTAAATAAAAGAAAGAAGGAAAAGAAAGAGTACACAGTTTGACTTTTATGTTAATACAAGAAATACATTTAAACAATTACAGCAGGTCGCAGTAAAGTAGAACTGCTCACTGCAGTTTCATTTTCCATCACATGTACACTAAACTTCAGATTTTTGGTGGGAAAATTCAGATGGTTTTGATGCCTTAACCAATTCCCTTTGTCATGCAAGATTGCAACAGAATATGTTGATTTCTATCAATATAATTTATTAATAGAAATTTTCAGATTTTCAGGTAAATTGAGAGGAAACAAATGTGCTTACAGAATCTCCCTGACAACTCTACAGCTGATTAAATGAAAATATATACTGAACAAATGATGCAAAATTCTGAAACTAAAGAATTGTGTTCTTATATTGAGAGATAGTGGAATTACAGTTTCATTTTCTGTTCTTTCATTAAGGAAGTTTCTTTACACACTATATGAAGAAATGTGGTTTTCTGCAGCTAAAATAGAAAAAAAATATTAGAAACACACAGTTCATAACCTGTGTAATTCATTTTATATTTTAATGACATTTTAACACCTACTGTTTCATAGATGCTTTATTGGTAATTTTTGGAAGTTTTTCTAATTTATTAAATTTTTCTAAATATTATGTTTTCTAAAATCTATTTTCTAAAAACCTGTGTATTATTAATTTACACTGGCACACAGTTCACCTTCAACAAATAATTCACTTTAATACCAATATATTCATATCAGAGTTATCAAATTAGCAGAGTGATGTGAAAAATATGCTGTACACATTCCTCAGCTGTTTCCCGAAAAATAATTCACTTTTTGAAAATTTTACAAAAATGAGGTTTATGAACCTTGTGCCTTAAACATGATTGCAGAAATAGGGAAATTACAAATTTTTCACGTTTTTAAATTGGGGTGTTAAGTTTATATAATGATTTATATATGTATAATACAATTAAATTTTTGTTGTTACACTAGCATAGTTCATGAAAGGGCTATAGAAAGAAAGAGAAAACAAAGCATTGAAATAAATTACTAATATAAATAACTACCACAGTACTCTTGTGCAAGCCTTTCATTTCTGGTTCATTCAGAAAACAGATAAGTAAAGCATAAAGAGTGAATAAACTATGGTTTCAAAACTATATGAAATGGAATGTATAAAATTTATATATAATTATATAACACATTTATATATAATTAAGCAAATTGCATATTTAGTTACTTGTGTAACAATGCATATTTAACAGATTTCAAGACATTATTTAAGGCCTTCTCATCCTGTGATCATAATGATAGAAGATGATCATAATGCATAATATTTCTAAGTCTGTTCCAGGAACTAATGAATGGGGAAAGGAGCTTATTAAAGAAAAATGGTTTAGAATAAGAAAAGCAGTAACAAAAAAAATTTTTTTGAGGATAATTTCCAGATTAGGTGAATTTTTGGTATGTAGTTGAAAGAAAATTGACCTGGTCAGTAGAAGGAAAAAAAAAGAAGTGGTAATTGCGAGACATATGAAATAATGATAGTACTAGCATTTTATAATTATAAAACAATGTTTTAATTATATTAATAATAAGATTTTTTCATATCTGATCTCTAGATTTTTGTGTTAATTGTATTGTTATGTGCTGTGGCAGTAATGACTAGGGTCACATCCTGTAGGTATCCATAAATTTATAATTTACTAAGAAACCCATAAAGCATTAAATTACTAAGTTTGGTTTTAGTGAAATTTTGGAAGGTAAACTTTTCCACATGCAAATTGTACAGAAAAGGTTAAAAAGGACCTTATATTCAAGGTCAATTAAAGGAAAAATATTACAATTGTGGTTCTTTAAAATTTTGAAAACAGTAGGCCACAATTTTACAAAGATTAATGTGAAAGTTTTGAAAATGGACGTCAAGGATTTGTGATAAAGCAATGCAGGTATTCTTAACTGTAGATTAAAGTTTAGATAACATGTGAAAGTCTGAGCGTGCTCCAGCTATTAATGGTATCAGCACTTCTGTGTATGTATACTCGTGTTGCTGCACCAGCTGCTAGGATGGATCTCGAGCAACATTTCCATGCTATGATTTATCACCACTTTAAAGTCAGTTTAGGGGATATCTTGAAAAATTGCATTATGCATTTGTGAGTCTTTGCAATCCACTATTTATTGATGGTTTGCAGATTTTATGTTAGGAATGAGCTCCGTTGAAGATGAGGACTGCACGGATGGCTCACTACAGGAACAACAGATGAAAGATGTGAAGAAAGCAGAGCTGTATCGGCAGTAGTGAAAACAATTCTTGAAGAAAAATTTTAATGTCAGGAAAGTCTGCAGTTATCCCCTCCACACAGATTAGCAGAAAAATGCTCGTGTAGATTGGTACAGAAATTGTAAAAATTTGATGAAGATTAAGAATCATTAACACAACAATCGAAAGTTTTTTTTTATTTACAGGCACTCTTTAAAATCGAAAGTTGGATATATCAGTATGATCCAGAAACTAAGCAATAATTATCGATCTGGTCTTCCTAGGAGAGGATCCCCCAATAACATGGCAAGCAAGGAGTATTGGCAAGAAGATATGTCTTTTCTTCTCAGTTAGTGACCACGTTGCGACAGCTGTACTCAAGAGACAAAATTTTCAGATTTGCCAGATTGCCAGATAGTAAAATGCATTCCCCAAGCCTTCAGACTACTGAGAACAAAGTGACCCAAGACTGATCATTGTGGAATCCTGTTGCACCACTATAATGCCTCTGCCCACAATGCGCTGGAAACTACTTGGTTTCTGCAGGAATTAGCATTCAAGTTGTCACATCCTCCATACAATCCAGATCTGGCCCCTTGTGACTTAATTCTATTCCTTTAAATAATAGAAAAAAATTTGTGGACGACTAGAGTCACCTGAAGCTGCAGTGGCTGAATGTATATGCACCCTTCCAGAGAATAATGGCATTGAGCATTTACAAAATAGTTTGAATGTACGAAATGTTTTCTAGAATGTAATGGAAAATATTTTGAAAAGATGCAATGAAGAGATTGCATTGTTAAAAATTGTCGCTGCCATTCTCATAACTTTAAGAATGACCGTAATAACATGTGAATTTTTTTGACAGATTTACTTCCAACTTACTATGTATTGGGAGGTTTCATCTTCATCTCCTTGGAATAAGCACACTTTTGTTTGTGTAGCTGTGCAATCCTCCATTGTGAACAAATGAATAAAAATTACCTCCTTTGATCAACGCATTGGCATTTGTAACATGAATTTTTATTTCTTAAATTTTAATATCATCTGTCACTGCATGTTGACCCATCTTTCCTATTATAGTTCTCTGGTTCATAATGTTTTGCTTGAAAGCAAAGCTTTAAGATCACCATCCAAATCCATCTCTCTCACTTTTTCATGCACAGAAATTACCTGCAATTTTTGTATATCAGAATTTCTTTGCTGAATGTTGTCCTGTATTTGAAGTTAATATGTTTAAGGAGTATCATGTCAACTCTCTTGCATATGCCAGTTCAGAGTGGGTAAAAATCCGAGCTGCTAACAATACCATGTTTCACACCACCTGTTAGCATGGTTTTGCCTTTACTGAAATTTTTCATTTATTTCAACAGCATGTAAAATGGCATTGATGTCTAAATATAGTGGATTTTATGTGTAGAAGAATAATCAAAATGGTTGTTTCATTTTCATGTCTTTACCATAAGTGAATCTCAAGTCTTGCCATTAATTTTCATTAATAACCATTCAAAACAACCAGCTGTTAGATAAATAGGACAGTGTAATTCATACTAAATAAAGTGAAGCATCTACAGCAATTTCACTTCATGATTTAAGTTTGTGTGGCTTCATACGTGAGTTTAATGTGGAAATTTTCTTTCATATTATGCAGAAAAACCTTTGTAATCTGCCAGTTTACTACCTCATAATTAAATGCAGGAATTTGTTTGCTTTGTCTAACTTTTATATTCCATTAAGAGCTCATAGTCAAATATAAAATGTAATTATAATTAAAAATATAATCTTGTTTAATGGTCTTGCATATATAGGATGTTTCAGAAAAATTTTACCTACTTCAGTGGCGGGTTCCTCACACCAAAACAAAGAGAAAAAGTCCATATTAACATATGTCTTAATCTTAACAACTTAAGTTCATAAGCGAAAATAAAATTCATTTTGTAAGGTAATTGATTGATGTTATCAATTATGTTTGCTGATGCACTCATTGTATTCTAGATGGTCATGTGTTGCCAAAGACACTTGTTTACATTTGTCATTTGGGTACATTTGTGGATAATCTGTTTCTCACATTGCACTTATGCTGTGAAGTATTTAACCATGGTAGGATATCCAGTTCGTGCCCTTGCAAGTAAGAACCATGTGGTTTATGCATGGTGGGGCTCCAGCACCTTATAGCCGCATTGTTCGAGATGTACTGGCTGGTATCTACTATGACATATAGATAGGTAGGGGAGAACCAGTTTCATGGCCCGCATGTTCCCCAGACCTCAATCCTTTGAATTTTTATCTATGGGACCACCTAAAACAATGGTTTATGTAGCAGACATTACTAATGCAGACACTTCATCATTGTGCCATGGAAGCATGAGAAACAATTTGATACTGTATGGGAATATTTGAAAGGGTGCAATAGTCCATGATCCGATGAGTGCACGTATGTGGAAGTAAGATGTTTGAAAATTTATTATGAGTTTTTCAGTTGACATTATGTTTATTGGGTTTGGTAAAATTTCATTAATAACTCAAAAACTAAAGATTTGTAGATATATGTAAATGATTTTTTTTTTTCTCCATATTTTGGTAAACATTCATTAATAACTCAAAAACTAAGGATTTCCAGACACATTTATATGAACTTTTTTGCTTGTTTTGGTGAACTTTAATTAATTACCCCAAAACTAAGGATTTCTGCATGCATGTTTATATGGACTATTTCTTGTTGTGGTAAACTTTCATTAATAACCCAAAAACTAAGGATTTTCAGACATATGTTTGTATGGACTTCTTTTTCTTGTTTTGGTAAACTTTTATTAATAACAAAACTAATAATTTCTGTACATATGTTTATATATATATTTGGCAAACTTTCATTAATAACTCTAAAACTAAGGATCTCCAGACATATGTTTATATGGACATTTTTTCTTGTTTTGTTATGAGGAACCTGCCACCAAAGTTTGTAAAAGTATTTTTATGGAAGAAACCATATTTGACCCTTTCATGTGCAATGACAGCAATGCTAGACCAATAATATTGTATTCGTTTTCTTCATTTGTTTTATATTTACAAAGTTTTTTCTTTCACCATTAAAGAAATCTTTTACTTCTACCATAAGGCAGTTACGAAATAATTTGTTATTGGAAGTAAATATTATACTTCTTTCTTGACTGCAATAATAACGATAATATATATAATGTAAACGTTTAACGGCCCGCCAACTGCCAAGATCTTTCAAGACGAATGAAATGACGCAAAGAATCCGGAGTTGTTAACCTCGAAAATACCTAGTATTTACCTTTTCAAAGTAAGGAAAATATCCCGGGAACAAACCTTACTGAGAAAACATGTCTCGAACGGAATTGAACCCAGGTCTGCCAGTTTACAAGGTGTCGCGATAACATCTGAACACTGCAATAGACTTGGACTTGCGGTCTGTGACTCTCTCCCCAAATCATTTCGAAAGCAATTTGTCTATAAAATACCACACTTTTTCACAAGAATATTGCGGTGTTCAATGTGCACTTGGTCACATTGTTTTGCACTAATCTTCAGAGGTAACAAAAAAAAAAAAAAAAAAAAAAAAAAAAAACATAATCAAACATTCCGGACCGCGAAATGAATGTCTTTTGTAATTGGTTGCCCTAGGGCCTATATTGCAAAATGTATACTTTAAAACAATATTCTATCTTAAATAGTTTATTATTTTTGTCGAAAATTGCAACGAGTTTGCTAGGTACAAAACGCAGGACACTGCCACCCTCGGCACGAACTTAGACTGGGTATTCCGCACCTGTACCGAGAGCTAACACATCTTTTACGTAAGCGGTTAGCTTCTCATGGGTACTACAGAAGTTATTTCAATGAAAGAAATGAACTGACGGTGTAAGTGAGCCGAAGCTCATGGTCGTACAGTTAGGCCCTTGGTATTCGGTTTTTTTAATTTGTTTTCCGAAGAAAACTAAAATTTTCTACGTAACTCGAATCCGGACCACCAATTATCAACCCATGACACGCCATCCTAATTTTATACTTATATAATAAGAAATATATAAATGCAGTTGCATATAATGGGTTTATATCAGGCATAAAAGTAATAAATTGTCACTCTCCTAGATTAATCAGATTTTCTGTTGAACTGTTACATTTTCTTCACTAGAAAGGTTTTACATAACTAAAAAGCTACATCCTGTTAAAAGATAGTAGGCTGCTGTTAGGGTGCCACTGATGTAATATCCTGTTCCAATTGAGCTTCCTCAACACGGGTTGATACTTGGTAGTGAGCTGTGCCAGATAAAATAATAGCATTGTTGGATATGTAGTATTAACATTCATCATATTATTGGAATCAACCAATAAGCTTAGAAATAATAGTAGTATATGCGAAATAAATCTTAGGTTAACACTGAAGGTAGAAGCTGAACTCGTTTTTTTTTTTTATTTTATTTTGTTAAAATACAGTCCCCTATAAAAATTGTAACCTAAAGCGTGTTTTTGGAAAGCTGTTGGAGCTTCTCAGAGCCCTGCATATTATATTGAGGAATACATAAATATATAATATATTAAAGATCTTGACAAGGAAATTAAATAGTAGTTTAGGAGCAAATTAAGAAAATAATGATTAAAAATGTTGGGACATGTATAAAGGCGATAATGCGATTGTATAATAGTATAACAATAAAATTATTAGTCAAGCTACTGAATAAAATGTTAAAATTGAGATGAGATTCCAAAGAAATGCCGATCAATTATGTTTGTATATTTAAAGGAAATGGAAATGTAAACAATGCTGCTAAATATAGAAGGGTGGGTTTGTTATGGTTTAATAGTAGAGGTTTCCACTGGAATTTTGCATAAAAGATTACAGATGTGGATAGAAAAAATGAAGAAATTAAAGCAGTTTCAGAAATATTTTACAGGAGGAAAAATGACGTCCGAAATCATTTTTGTAATAAGAGCAGTTTGAGTACCAAAAAAAAAAAAAAAAGTAGAGCGTGGATTCTGCAGGTTCATTACTGCCTGAGAATGCTTCATAGTTTCTGGTGTCCGGGCTCATACAGCGCCAGTACACCGTCCAGAGGACAGTAAATGCGAATAGGAACTGAACTCTGGTGAATACCAATTGTTTGGTGACTTTAGACTTACGACTTTAGAGTTTGTTTAGATATAGAAACTTATTGTAGTATTAAATTCTTGCAGCGTTCACGTTTTGAGTCCCATTGAAACACAAATGCACATTCGATCAGTTAAAGGTGGCCCCAAAATATTTTCCACGTTCTGTGTTTATTCTCACGATACTTTGGGGGGGGGGGGGTTAAACTATTGTTTTTGTTGGGTGGAGGAGGGGAGATTCACCTTGCGTCCGCAAATATCTCTTGCAACTGACGAGGTTGCAAAGTACGGACAAGATTGTAAATTAAAAGAAAATGGTAGACACCACCTAAGAAGAGTCTTCAATTAAAATTAAACAATCCCAAGTAAGGACAGTTTTGCGAAAGTACGCATAAAGTCTGGATAGTTCAAGCTTAAGCCATGCTTTCAGCTTAAGCCCTTCATGTTTCATAATTACACCATTTTCAGTTAATTTTGCTTATCTTATAACATAAAATTTCCTGTTTTGAAGATATGCGATATAGTCGATAAGAGGCGTATTGTAGAAGAAACAAGAATTTTAGTTAGAAAAATAAAAAAAATAAGAGCCGTTAAGTGTAAAGAATTGGGGAGAATATTGTGAAAAGAAAACGTGATCTATAGTAGGGGCGGTCAATTCGCAACCCGCAAACCTTCCTCCTAAAGTTGCAAATTAAAAAATTGCATTCTACGAGTATGCAGCGCTCCCAATGATAAAAATATGGAGATAATTACCAACTACCATTTGAGAAACCCGGCTTTAGCCTAAGCAAAAGTTTCTAACTGTCGCGCATCTCAACAGCACCAATGAAATACTATGTTTCGGCAATATTGGCGAACGAGAGCACACTGCATTTACAGTCATGAACAAAGCACCTCCTCACTGCGTCCATGTGACTGAAGAAAGTTTAACTGTACAAAAGATAGGTTTTTTTTCAGGACTGCCTTGCTTTTCCTTGATATTCAAAGGCCAGAGTTTCTCTGGATGAATTAGGGCATTATTTCTGCGGACAGGTGTTTATTTTTCGCAGAAACAGAAATAAAAGGAAAAATTATGAGTTATGGCATATTTTATCAAATTCAAGTGCTTATTTTTCGAGTCGTCGTAAAATGAATGCCCACCACGATGACTCAAAAGCACTGCTTGTACTGGCGGGAAATCCGGTCAAGATATTACTTTCTTCTTGAGAATTTTCTTACATTTAAAAAGGGGAATACCAGATAAGTTGGGGCTCATTTGCGCCATCACTTTATTCTTTCGTTGGTAAAGACCTAGCCTCTGGCAAGACGTTAGGCTCTACGAATTTACATACTAGGGTAGTCCATAAGTTTGCGGCGTAACCATTTTCTAGGTATGATAAATACAAAAAACTATTTCACTTTTCAATACAGCTACCCTTTATTGCAAAATATTTCTCACATCTTTGAATTAACATTTCACCCTCCCTCCCAAATAATCAGAAATCTTGTCTGCAAAATGGGATAAACAGCATCCTCACTTTTATGTCACACTTAAATTTCTTTCCTTGAAGGCCCTTCTTGAGTTTTGAGAAGAGGAAATAGTCACTAGCAGCTAGATCTGGGCTCTAGGGTGGATGGTCGATCACCTAGAAGCCATATTTCTTCACAGCCTCCTTTGCAACATGAGCTGTGTGCATAGGCGTTGTTGTGAAGAAGGTGCAGAACACCACTCAGCTTTCCTCGCCTTTTCTCGTCGGTCCTGGTGGTGTAGTGGTAACCATACTTGCTTTCTAAACCCAAGGTCGCAGGTTCGAGCCCGGCCAAGACCGATGGATTTTTTCGGGCGTAA
Organism: Metallyticus violacea; assembly: GCA_030762175.1. NCBI lineage: Eukaryota > Metazoa > Arthropoda > Insecta > Mantodea > Metallyticidae > Metallyticus > Metallyticus violacea. The sequence goes on along the minus strand of CM060846.1, from coordinate 262,643,091 downwards.
AAATCATAAGTAAAGCCGTGGGTCCCGTGTCGTACATCTACGGCACGAAAAAGAACCTCAAGCCTGAAAGAAGAGGCCTCTGAGCAAAATTTGTTGGCCCTTTTACTCCCAAAATAGAATGGGATGCTGATGACCTGAGATGTTAGTGTCCTAAATAAACAAATAAAAAAATCACCTTTTCTCTTTGATGGAAGCATGTAATCTGCAATAGGCCAGCCCAGTACTTTCCATTTACTGTGGTGTTCCTCTGCTTTAAGTCAATGAAAAGTATTCCTTCATAGTCCTAAAAGATTGTTTGCCATGATCTTCTTGGTTGACTGAGTTACCTTGGCTTTTAGAGGCGGTGCTTCTCCAGGTTTGCATTACTCCATTGATTCTCTTTAGGACAGGCAATCATCTGTAACCATGGTTTGCAGAATTCTCTCTCGTTGCCATGGCAGATCTCCAAAAATGCCTGATAACAAATGATTCTTTGCCGCTTTTGGACTGAGGAAAGAAGTCTAGGCACCCATCTTGTACTAACCTTATCCATGTTTAAATGTTTAGGATAATTCAAAGGACTGTTGTTTTAGAAAGGCCCAACCTTGTTGCTATTTCTGTAACTTTGAGCTGCTATCTTCTTCCACAAGAGCAATGTTTTCAGGAGTGAGCATCTTAAAGGGTCAACCTGCATGCTCTTCATCTTCAATGCTTTCTCGACCCATGTGAAAAATTTTGCCCCATTCTTTTATGGCAGAATATGAAGGGGATGTTCCCCATATGCATCATCCAATCACTGTTTAATTTCATTTGGAGTAAATCATTCTTTTGTGAATAACTTTATAACAGCTGGATACTCCATTTTGAACATGTCGCAATCTTCTACACATAGCCTTCTTTATGCAACTATATCTGAACAACTGAACACAGCGGATTGCAAGTTCAGCTGCAATTATTTACTTAACAGATGAGATATGACACCAGGTAAGGATTTTGTAAAGACAATAATCCTTTTTGGCAAGACTGGAAACTTACGGACCTACCCTCATATATCTTTCCATTATCATAAAAACAGGTAAATATTTCTGTAATGCTAACTCTGCCTTAAAATAAGTCCCATTTCTTTAACTAGTTATTTACTGGCAATGAACAAATACGAGACTGATGCACTTAGACTTTAATAATGAAAATAATGAGAAAATGTCGCTCAGGAACATCTAGTCACTCAATGCAGTGTACAGCAGCATAATCTGAGATACAATATCAAAGTTGTGGCAATAGATTGGATAGGTTTTGAAACAGTTGTTCTAGGCTTGTTTTTGCTACTCCATTTGCTGGCTTCTTGTAGATGAATGAAAAATTTCCATCAACTGTGTATTGCATCAAGACGGTAGTGGGCCACTGCTGCTAAAAACATCACTTTCCCATTGAAGCATTTGTTTAGACAAGTTTGGTATATATGAAGTTCTTCTGAGGCAGCGTATACTTTCCCTGAAATGTATATTCCTGAAATGTAAAGCTGTTTTTCATCAATATGGGCTCTATCAAACATTTTCTGAAACCTTGCTACTGCTGAATGTGACATTGATGAGCAAAATTGCAAAGATTTCTTTTCACGTGTTATAGTCACTTTTTGTTTTAACATTTCGGATAGACATACAATTTCTTTTCCTTGTAGTCTGTGATGTAATACCATTAATTTTACCATCCCCAAAGGGCAACCCAGAGATCTGATATTGTTTATTTGACAGTGGAATTTCCTAAAGTCTCTCCTGATATATTATTATTTTTTCTTTCTACTAACCCTCCCTTTAATTTTAGAGGAGATATCAGCAACAATAATACCATTCATTATGTAGTTCTTACTTTGTTTCCATATGCACTTTGTGGATCATCTATTAATGTAAATTTTTCAGCACTTTCCTTTATCATACCTTTTTGTAAGACCCCATTTTTACTGACATGTTGTGTTCGTAAATGGCCCATTGCTGATCATCTCCATTGTTCTTTCCTTCTCTTTTCATTAGTTCAACACTACTCTGCTCTAGCCACTAAAACTACATAGAGGTGAACAAATGTTATGTTAAAAATTATAAGACTCGTAAAATAACCAATGCATTTGCTGATAGTACATACCTAATTGAATGCCATAATAGATGATACTGAACAAAGTCCAGCATCATTAGCACATTTTATATGTTCTGAGACAGTTCCTAGTTAAATGATACCTGGTTATTACATTTGGTTTCTAGAAGCATATCTCCTAGATCTAATAAAAACAATCTCGTTTCATGTTCACATTTCCCATTCAATTTTTAAGAAGATCTGATTATTTTTAAGGTAAAAATAATGGAATTTTATTTGCTGATCTGCTCTGCACAAGATCATGAAAAATGTGGCCAAAACTGAAAACTGCAATGATGCTGGTTTTGTGTGTGAAGAGGTATGGAATCTTTCCTGCAAGAGACTGAGAATTCTGTTATGGTAGACAGTTTATTTTACATTCTTTTAGTTGATTGTTTTAATAGTCAAGATTTTCTAAAATCTGTGCTTCAGCATTTACTTTATTGGCCATTATAATGTGCAGGAGTATTGGCCTTGGCAGATATTGTACTCCCTTCTCTGACATTTTCATATAGTGTTAATACATTGCAGCTATCTGTACAATCTGATAAATTTTTTTTGTGGAAAGAGTGGCATTTTTCATACCACTTTTTGCTTAAGTAGCTAATATTGGGTTGAATTATATTATCTCCCCAATCCATGTATACTATCACATAATTGAATCCATTCCTTTCCGAATTTCCTCTTCATAGTGCTATACTGACATCCCATAGTAACTGAGATGGATGGCTGGGGTAGTTAAGGCACAGATGTATAAAAGGAATGTTTACAGTTCGATTCCCACCAAGACCATCCACTTTGAGTTGTTGCTGTTGGTTATTATTATTATTATTATTATTATTATTATTATTATTATTATTATTATTCCAGACTTTCCTCAATTCTCATCAATGTTAAATTCCAGGAAGATACCCTAAATTGTAGGCATCCACTACCTTTGATGTTTAGTGGTAAAAATGAGTATTAAATACTCTTAAATAAATCCCATGGTAACAACCAAATCTTGGGCTGTTATGTCCTTTATATGCATGAGTTAGCTTTTCTGCAACATAGTGTAAATGATATTTGTGTTCATCTGATGCATCATCTAAACTATGCTGCATATCTGCTGTGTGTATTTGGCATAACTTTGCCATTAATTCACATACAGAATGAGGGACAAATAGTTTCGATAGTGTTAGCTGCAGCCACAAAGAAGTTGTATTATTTCATAGGATTGGTATATGTGCCAAAGATATATGGTTCTACCAGTACTCTTTGTGATTAGAAAATGCTCATTAAATGACATTTTATGTAAGTTTCAAAGGCAATTTCTAAGGGAATGATACAGGTGCCTGTGCCATATACAACAAATAGGTAGTGAACAATAATGTCTGTCAATCAATCAGCCTCAATTCAGAGCCCTGTTACATCACAAGTATCTGCCCTGCCAATTTCTCAACTTTAAACAGGTATTCACATGATGCATACTTGTACATTCTCTGTCCCACTTAAGCTTCATTAAAGGTATTATTTGATTCTCAATAATAGGCACAGTTTATTTAATTAAATATGCAACATATACTAATGTTCTTCTTCTCATTTGGCACTAGAGCCCAGGGTGAGACTTGGCTTCCAAGGCAACCTCTGCTTCCTGTACCTCCATCTTGTGATTTCATTGATAGAGGGCAGTATTGCAGGGGGCATGTGATCAGCATGCCAGCGCACTGCAGGTCACCTATCATGTGGCTTTTGTTATGGAACAATGCCACCTCTCCATCAGGCAGCTTCCAGATTGTCTTCATGAGGCTGGGTGGACCCTGTTCCAGACCTCCCTAACTTAGAAAATTCCTAAAAAGGTACTGGGAAAAGAACCCAGGCTAGCAGTCAGTAATGCTGACCACTAGACCAAGGCAGTGGTCTTATGCTTATGTTATGTGTGGAAATGAAAGCACATTAATTTTACTGAATTAGTATTTTATGGTATATACTGAATAATATTTTATGTTAAATAATGGTACCTCTCTTCATTAGCAGTTTATTTTTGTGTTCTGCATATCGACCACATTATTCTTTGCTCACATGCTGCAATATTTGGATTTTTTTCTCTCGAACTAGGTTTTCAATATTTATCACAACAGTCTGATTGTTCACAACCAAAGAGTACATTTCAAGTTATAACCAAATGTTGGCTTCTGTGAAATTTTCATAATTGAATATCTGTTCACCATATAAGTTGAACCGAACATATATCAGTGGTTTGCCTGTAAAATTGTGGAAATGGGGAATGGGAAAACTAAGTAAAAATCTTGTAAATTCTTAAAGGGGCACTATTGATAAAAAAAATAGTGGCAAAATTATTAATTACCAAAGCATAATATGAAGCAAAATTTTTTAAGCCTAGAAAAGATATTGATGCCGAGCAAAACTCAGGAAAGATAAGTGCCAGCAGTCAGCATACATTGCAAGCTTATCAAGTGAAGTACATTACTAGTACACACAAATTAATATTACATAATACAAATAAGAGTATTTTTGCTTTATATAGCGCCTAAAGTCTATGTATAATTTTACTTCATGTATAAGTTTGTTTACAAAATAGTCACTTCCAAATATCTTCATAGTAATTAAAATATGTTATATTCATGAACTGTTAACACCAATAGAAGATCCTCATTATTTAACAGTTTGAATTTATCCATATTTGAAAGATTGTGAAGTTTTGCACCTTTTCTAATCACATGAAAAGTAGCCCAATTCTCAATATCACTTAAGAGCAGTCACCATTAACTTGTGCAAATTCAAACTGTGAGCAACGTTAATGCTGGGGGCTACAGCAGGTAGTGCTTACAATCCAGTTGAAGGGTTAGGGAGGCTTAATAAGAAGTACAGTGCAGTATTGTATCACAATAATTATTAGTGTTAAAGAGCTACTCCTGAAAGTGATTCCATGTATTCTAAGGTTTGTCCATCTTCTCTTTGTACCTTTCTTTCTGTTTTGGAAGTACTGTTTGTATTTGTAGACCAGAATGTTCTGGCTAAGTGTTTAGTGTAAGACACAGTTGTTAACACAATTAAGAAGTATGCTTTAAAGAGATACTATGCCATTTGTTGTAATGAATATGAAAATTATACAGGAATGGAGAGAATTATAATCATTGAGCAGCTGAAAAAAATACTATGAATGAAAATGTGTTAGACCATGATGTTAGCCAATAGGCCAAATGTTTTAATTTTAAACATTGGCCATAAAATTATGGGGTTAAGCTCTACCCTCATTAAGTGTATATGAACAATCTTATCAGCAATAATTTTTTTAGTTCTGTTTGTTTGATATCCACCACAATAGCATTTACAAGTACATCCATTGGCTGGAGTTGTTGTATAGGAGGTAAAAAGTAATGCATTTTGTGTACATAGTAAATCACATCAGTAGGATAACATGCCATCCATTTGTTTAAGACTCAGCTTAGCAGAGTGATTCCAGCAATTACCAGCCAAGTGCCTCCCCAAGGCAAGTAAGCCAAAATACTATCAACAAATGACAAAATATAATAAATCAGGAAAACCTGTAAAAAATCATACCACAAAATGATTAACATACTCATGTAGCATATGAGTAAAATACTTTTTGATTTATAAAAATGTGAACATATCCTGAGACATATTTTTTATTTTTAAAGGTGATGCCTAAAATGTTCTTATTTTTTGTTTGTTTTACTGCTGAGGCATCACAAGTAGTAGACACTGGTGATACACAAGGTAAAATGATAAATTGGAATTTTTTTTTTAATGAAAGGAAACGTTTCAGGCCAAGTTTAGGGTGCCTCCTGCATTTGTCATTTATCATGAAAGACAGTAAGGATGGTCCTTGTGGGAATCGAACCCCAGACCTCCCACTCATGAAGGTACAGTTTGCTCTGAGGCAGGTGTAGTAGTAGTAGTTAAATAAATTAGTAAAGGGTTGTGATCTGCACAATCTCCAGACATAATGCCTTGTTATTTTTTTTTTTTTGTGGCAGTTTAAAAAAGAATAGGAATCAATCCATGAACATTAGATGAATTTCAAAGCATCATACAAGAAGAAAATGCTTTTCAGGAGAACGGTGACAAATTATGAATATGAATTTAGATAGAATGTTTTTTGCACACATTTTACATGACAACAGTATATAAAAATTCACTTCATTAGACAAATTTGGATAAATATATCAATTAAAAATAGAGATTGTAACTGCATAAATATTAGTGCTTGAAAGTAATAATCTCATGGCTGAAATCATTTTAAAAATAAACATTCACATAGATAATTATATTACTGGAGGTGCCTTTTTGATGATTGAGCAATTAAAAACTAAAAAATCTTGAAGTATTTTATCGATGCATACATTAAAAGTATTGTTTTTCAGGGAAATGTGATAATGTTCTATTTATTTTCAACATTTTCAGAATACATACCAGATTATCATAAGAGATACTGATAGTCAAAGATGCAATGTAATAAAAATATTTTATTCTGAAAGTTTACAGAATAAAAACAGACTCAGTTAATGCATTCTTTGCTATATTTTGGGGAGGTCTGTGAAAGAAACAGCATTATCATCTGATCTGGTTTGCGGTGCAGAAATTAGATTTTTTTTTTAATGGTGTTCAATGCCCATTTTTACTATTGAAGCACCACAGGCAGTGAATACCGGTGATACTTGAAATGAAATGATATATTGGGAAAGGATTTTTTTTTTTAAAGGAAACGTTCCAGGCCTAAATTTAGGATACCTCCCTGTCATTTGCCAGTTGTGAGGACTGAGGAAAAACCTGAAAAACCTCAATCAGGGAGGACGGTCCTGGCGAGATTCGAACCCCAGACCTCCCGCTCACGAGTCCGCGCCTTAACGACCTCGGCCACCCGTGGCGGGTCAGAAATTGGATTGATAAGCATGAGCTGTACATTAGAGAATTATACCACGGGGAAAGGAAAAAGATAATTTAAGCATATGCTAAACTATACAAAGATTATCACCAAAGAGAATAAATAATCTGCATCTGGATGGATAGCAGATTACAAAACATTAAACTTTTGAATTATCTGCATGTTCATCTCATATATCACATTAAATCTTTTTTTTTTGTGCCATTTTATGTTTGGTTTATGTATTTCTGTTAACAAAAAGAGCTGAAATAAACATTACATTCAGATGTATGATTTGAAGTTGTATGGAATTGCTGCTTAAATTAATTACTCAAGCATTTTTCTCAGGAAAAATAATTGAGCTTTTAAATTATTATGAAGAAACTAAATTTATTAAAGATATAATGCTGGAAGAAAATGGCACATGGCCTTTTATCTTTACTAGGATACAGTTTTGTCAGTCCATAAGATTAATAGTATAAATTACTCCCTTCACATTTTAACAACATGAATTTGAAATTGACTTCAAATCCATAGTGTGTTTTGTACTGTTTCCATTACATTGCGTTTGGTATATAAGAGCTTTTTGAACAAACTTTTTTCATAGATAGCCTCCTTCACATGAAAGGATGCACTATGTGTATAGTGCAAATGAGAAATAACATGAGTATTTTAATATTTTCATATTTGTTCAGTTGTTACTAGCAAGTTAATACAACCCTGTAAATTCTTCAAACATTTTAATATTAGCTGTTCTTTCTTTAATGCAACAACGTCTTTTGCTGTTCTTTGTGTATTTGGGAACTTTTCTGTGAAAACCATGTTCAACCTGTCTTTAGCTCAAGTTTTCTGATTGACAAAAAGCTTCTGTCCTGATTTGCTTTCAAGGGCTGTGTGGGATATGCATATAGGTTCCTTATAGCTAGTGAAGCAGTAGGAAGAGAGAAGATACATATTTTAAAAACCTATTCTTTTATTATGTGGACCGACAGTAATTCTTGCAATGCTTTGCTTCATGTTTGCAGGAAAAGTTCGGGAAGATCTGGCAACATGAGTTTTACAGATAGACTTTTTAAATGGGCTGTCCCTGAAGAGAATGAAAGCAAAGTTGAACGTCTGACACATAATGTATATCCAGTAAGTCTGTTAGTCTCTGTTACTACCAGCAGGAATTTATTCCCATCATTACTCATTATTTTACAGTACTTATTGCTTTGTGCTAAATTGTATTACGGTCAATCTGCATAATAGGGAAACAGGTTTCAAGTAGATGGAAGTAAAATACTAAACCTAAAAAAATATCCATTGAAATGCATTGACAGTAGTGCATTCTATAGGTTAAACTCAAGATGTCGTTCTTTCCTGCCTTTTCTTTTTTTTAATAATTGCTTAATGCCTATGTCAACTGCCAGTATCTTTCAAGTGATGGCTGCAATAAGTTAATTGTGATGCACTGACTGCAGACTAGTCTGTTGCCACATAAAGTACCTAATATTTGTCTTTTAAGTGTGAGGGAATCATCTGGGAAAAAGAGCTGCCCAAACAGGATTAAAACTTGGAAATTTCCGGCTGGTTGCTGACCAATGCCTTAGTCAACGGGGCCATAGGGGTGTATCACCATCAACTGTGTGACCATTGGTTTTCCTAGGTTATATGTTTCTATTCACAAGCAATGAATGTTATTGAAAATGAAAGCCCTTGATATGCTTAAGGAAATAGGATAAGAACGTGAAAAGGAAATGTTTAAGAACCTGAACACTACCAAACAGACTAACTGCTGTAACTCAGATGTCAGTATGTCTGTTTATCAACTCTGAGACCAGGCAGGAACAGGTTCGATCACCATTCAGGACAAATTGCCTAGGTAAGGTTTTTGCATATGCACGTCAGTATTAGGTGACACTATACTTCACTAACTGATTAATTTTTCCAGTTGGTGAACTACAGTCACCTAATACCTACCACTCCATGTGTTATAATCCATCAGCTTCACTGTTTTTAACTTCTATTAAGTTTACAAGGGTTTTGCAGTTTTCTATCATGTTAAAAATGGAGAATACTGTAACTTAACATCCTATGAACTTTATCTGGTCATTTGCACCATGGTTTCATTCCCAAGATAGTGGATTCAATCCTAGCTAGGTTCTGTGGATTTTTTTGGTCATAAAAATCCTAAGTATGGCTTCCTTTGAAAGGAAAGTAAAGCTGTGGGTCCCATGTAATAGATTTACAGCATGTAAAAGAACCTCAAGCCTGAAAGAAAAGGCTTTTGAGCAAAATTTATCAGCTGTTTCACACCCTGAATTCATTGGGACACTGATGACATGAGATGTTATACAGCATCTGTAAATAAACCGAATCAACACTAAGAATAATGCTATTGCCATTAGTAACTTCGGGAATCATAAGTTTCCCAAGCATATGTCATAGGCAAAAGTCTTCAGGCTTCAAAACATGTCTCAGTAAGTGAAACAAAATTAGTGAAATTTGAGTGATTTCCTCATTAAATTTGCAAAAAAATGTCATTGTTACATAAGGTAACATTTTTGCCATTATAAAAAATGTAATTTTATTTATTTATATGTTTTAAGCCAAAGCATAGAGATATGGAAGAAATATTCCATAACTTTGTTCTCGGTCCTGGTGGTGTAGTGATAACCATACTTGCCTTCTAAACCCAAGATCACGGGTTCAAACCTGGCCAGGGTCAATGGATTTTTTTGGGGCCTAAAAATCCTAAGTATGGCTTCCTTCAGAAGGGAAGTAAAGCTGTGGGTCCCATGTCATACATTTATGGCACGAAAAAGAACCTCAAGCCTGGAAGAAGAGGCCTCTAGTAAAATTTGTCGGCAGTTTCACACCCTGAATAGAATGGGACGCTGATGACTGTGATATTATAGACCATCTGTAAATAAATAAATAAATAAAAAAAATCATAACTTTGTTAAGATTAGTTGCCCTTGCCACATTTTCTAAACTAGTAATAAATTAAAAGATATGCTAGCATTAATGTTATAAACTACAAATGAAATTGAAAATGAATACAAGAGACATTGGTCATAAAGTGCTCAATGGAAAAAATGTGGTTT